>QEPC01002450.1:3894803-3951544 GCA_003113815.1 Sphenodon punctatus
ATTTTCATCTGACTCAGGCCCTGCTGTCTCCTTGCTGTGGGGCCTAGCCGCTGTGGGGGATTATTAGATGAGGTCGAGCCGATTGAAGCTGAATCCTGATAAGACTGAGGTGATGCTAGTTGATAGGACTGGTGATCTGGGTGAGGAGGTCTCCCCAATTATTGGGGATGTCCATCCTCCTTTGGTTCCATCTGTGCAGAGCCTAGGGGTGTTCCTGAACTCACAGCTACACCTGGCCAGGGACGCCTTTCACCTTTTGCCAATTTCATCTGGTGAAAAGGCTCCATCCATATGTCTCAGACTCCGAACTCACCACTACTGTCCATGCGTTCATCACCTCGAGGCTAGACTATTGCAATGCACTCTACGTGGGGCTGCCCAAGATGGCAGTTCGGAAGCTGAAGCTAGTGCAGAATGCAGCGTCTCATCTCCTTACTGGGACAGGCCGCAGGGAGCACATAACACCTGTGCTCTGATAACTGCACTGGCTGCCTATTGTCTTCTGGGCTTCAAGGTGCTGGTGTTGACCTTTAAAGCCCTTCACAGTCTAGGCTTCACTTATCTGAATGATCGTCTTACCCCCTGGGTCCCTGGTCAGCCCCTACAGTCGTCCAGGGGTGCCCTCCTGGAAGTCCCACATTACCAACAGGTTCAGACAGGCAAGAGGGCATTCTCGGCGGCCGCACCATCACTTTGGAAATCCCTGCCCATGGAGGTTCGCTTCAGCCTACATCTTCTCACCTTCCAATGAAATTGTAAGACCTGGCTTTTCCACCAGGCATTTGGCGGGGGAGGAAGGGAGGCTGGGATGGGTATGTCAGGGTAAAAATTGGGTCTTTTCTGCACTGTGGGTGTTCTATTGTGTTGCGCATTATTAGAGTTTTAATATATTTTATATGTTTTATATTTTTATAGTGTTTTAATTATGAATTGTGAGCCATCTGAAGTCACTTGTATCAAGAGGGGCGGGGTAAAAATGTGATATAAATAAATAAATAAATACAATTGCTTTGTCACATCATGAGGTGATCAAATTTGCAGACACCATCAAGTTATTCAAGGTAGTTAAAACTCAAGCAGACTGTGAAGAATTGCAACAGGATCTTACGAGACTGGGTGCCTGGGCAAATACATAGCAGATGAGATTTAATGTGGACAAGTGCAAAATGATGCACATACTGAAAAATAATCCAAATTATGAGTACACAATGCTGGGTACTAAGCTAGGAGTTACCACTCAGGAAAAGGATCTGGGAGTGATTGTGGACAATACACTGAAATCCTCAGCCCAGCGTGCAGCAGCAGTCAAAAAACCAAACAGAATGTTAGGAGTTATTTGCAATGGGATAGAGAATAAAACTGAGGATGTCATAATGCCTCTATACAAATCAACAGTGTGACTGCACCTGGAATATTGTGTGCAATTCTGGTCACCCCATCTCAAAAAAGGCATAGCTGAACTAGAAAAGGTACAGAAAAGGGCAACGTGAATGATAAAGCGTATGGAACGGCTTCTGTACAAAGAGAGGCTTGACAAACTGGGTCTCTTCTGCCTAGAGAAGACTGAGAGGGGACTTGATAGAAGTTTATAAAATCTTGAGTGGTTTGGAATGAGTAGTTAGGGAACAGTTATTTATTCTCTCAAATAGTACTAGAACTAGGGGACACTCCATAAAACTATCTGCCAGCAGATTTAAAACAAACAGAAGGCAGTACTTTTCCACTCAACGCATAATTATGGAATTTGTTGGCAGAGGACATCGTCAAGGCCAGTAGTATAGCTGGGTTTAAAAAAGGACTGAATAAGTTCTTGGAGAGGAGGTCCATTAATGGCTATTAACCAAGTAGCTTACGGGATGAACTTCTTACTGTCGGGATCTGGGAGTGAACGGGGAATGGATTGCCCATTGTGACTGTTGGTTCTTCTCCCATGCGATCAAGATTGCTCACTGTCAGAGACAGGATGCTGGGCTTGATGGACCTTTGGTCTGACTCAGTATGGCACTACTTATGTTTTGGCTATGGCATGAGCCAATGCCAAGTAAAATAAACTTGGAACTTGGACTACTTATGTTCTTATTTAAAGTTCACTCTAACATTGGAACTGTGGCTGGATATGGATATGATCTACTGCCTCTGAATCAGTCTTTCCACATGATCCTTTTTAAAATTCTGTCTGTTAGGGTTCAAATAGAGCTGGGGTCACACCAAGTCAGCAACTCTGTGCCTTTTCTATTTGGGTATCCACTATCAAGCTATTTTCTAAAACGTTTTTAGTTGTTTCAGTTTCAGAGAAAACCTTCAAAGTAGGAAGAGAGTATAACCAGTGCAGTGATGTCTGCCTCTAGTTTGTATAAGCTGAAACAATAGCCCTAAGAGGTGTGAACCACCTGCCTATCTCAATGGGAATGAATTTAGGTGCCCAAAGATGATAATCTTATCAACCATTGACAGGTAGGTCCTTGCTGATCAAAGCACCTTAGAAAGGAGAGAAACAATCCTATAACAATCTGCTGTGTACTAGTATATCCCCTCCTCCCCCCCCTTCAAAGGAAACCATGGAACCAAAAGACTACGGCAGTAGAGAGAAAGTGGGGCTCAGGGTGTGTTCGGATTAAACACTTACCCTGGGGTTATTGTTCTTTCCCCCAAATAAAGTCCTCATGTTTTGATCAGGTAAACTGGATGTAAATATACCTTCGCTATAGTCATTTGCCTTCAGGATAGCTTGCCCTGGTTTATACATGTTCACACAGCACTTGGCTTCAATTTAAAACAGGTCAGATTACCACAGAGGAAATTACTGCAGGATAAAATAGCTGAAGGTAGCTTGGGGTAAAAATAGACATGCGGACAGTGTGGCAGCTCTCCGGCCTGAGGTGGGAAACCGAAGGCGACACGGCCCAGGTCAACACACCAAACTAATGTACCTACGGCCCAAGAACCATCCTGCTGCCTGCACACGCTGGGTAGGATGGGAAATTAAACAGACACGCGGGCAGCTGATCCCACCACTGCCCTCACAAAACATGCCATGGGAACCACGCTGATAGGAAGACAATCATGAGAGCACATCCAAACTCTGCCCCCACATCTGCAAATAGATCGGGGGTATTCTATGACAATGGAAGCCTTGTTTATTCTGGAGATGGGTGTGGCACGATGAGGATTCCTCCCTTGTGGCTGTTACCATCTATATCTGTTAAAAGGCTGCTTGGAGATTCAGGTGACCTTCAGCATCAGTTATCCTCACACCATGTTTTCAAGTTTTTTTTCACAACCCTGAGGACCAGAAACATTTTATTTTTCCTGAATATTGAGATTCTGACAGTGGAAACTGAGGGCTTCATTGTGCTTATGCCTTTATCTGAGCCTGCTCATGCTTGCATTTGAACTTTACTGATGGGGACCCAAGTTTTAAGAACACAGCAGAGCACATGTCCTCAAGTTTGTAAACATCTGCACAATCTAATGTGAATGGCTTCTAATTTTTATGCCTCCAGTGGACAAAGTGAGGGACCACTCCAGTTCAAGCATCCTCTCCTCTACTTCCAAATAATCAAAATGTGAGCTCTTCAGGTGGGGATCAAATACCAAATGCAACAAAGAAGAGAAGTGAAACACACAAGCCATCGGCTTTATGGCTCAAACTTTATTCCAAGGCATTTCAGTGACTAGACATTCGTTTTCACAAAAAAGGTCAGATATTATATTACTATAGAGTAGTGGTGTCACATTCATTGAATAGTGAGAGCCAAATTATATTTCTAATGAGGATCTGTGGGTCTGGTCTACAAAATTAGCACCATAACATTTCCTCAAATGCAAAAGTCCACCTGGTGACATCAGTGGAATTTTGCTCAGAGAACAATGGTAACAAACCATCAACCAGGCCTTCCATGCACACTTCCCACTTAAGTCAATGGTGTGTGCAAGAAATCCAGGATTAGTAAATCACTCCATTCAGAGTCCCCCTTGGTTCACCTTTTCCTCCATCTGTCTTTCAACTTGTCTCATATCCATCACTGTTTGTAGCTCTCCTCCAGGCCCTTTTGGTCTCTCACTGCCTATTTCCAACTTCTCTTTTCTCGTTCATTCTCTGCTTTATTTGCTTTTTTTTTTTTTTAGTTCTGCACTTGTCCCCATTTTGGTGTCATCTGTCCTGTTCCAACCCCAAAGCTCGTTCTTAGTACTGCTAGCACAGCACAGGTTCTTGCACATGGAAGAGATGCTGAGGGATATCAAGTTTTTTCATGCCTTTAAGCACAGAGGGAAATTGTTTCAAGCCTTTTAAACACAAAGCCTTAGCAAAACAAAACTGACTAGAAATTGGTTTAGCCAGTTTACCTTCCCAGCGCATCAAAGAGGTAGATGCAGAAGTACAGAAGCATGTTACATGTAGAATAAAAACGGACATCTCTTATCAGAAAATAACCTTACAGATAGCTCTTCATGCAAATCTCTAGGGTGCTGTTTTGACTGCTGATAGCAGATGACCAAATTGCAATGCAATCTGAAATTAACACTTGGACAAGTTGGATACATTGATGTAGTCATGTCTGTCCTGCAGGGAGTTTGACATCCAGGCTAGAATGTTAGGCTAACATGCATTCCTTGGGGGGGGCAAGAGGGGAGAGTCACAAATCAGAATTTTGATTCATCTAAGTGAAACAAAAGTGATCACCCTCCACAAAAAAAACCTCCTGTACTTCCCCAAAGCTACATTGGTTTCTTTTTTAAAAAGCAGAAGTATAAGTTAACATGGCAAAAAAATAATAATTTTGACTCAAGGGAACAGTTTTTGTGCCTGATAGTTATTCAATCCTTTGTCCTGGTGTGATAGGGCCATTTGTGCGTGAATAATCTTGCTGGTCTTCCTCATCCAAGCCCAAAATATCTGGAATCTCATCAGATTCTGAAGACAAGTCTATGATAGTGAAATCTGGCACCTGTAAAGGAAGAAACTCAAATAAATCTGAAGGCAAAAATGGAAGGGTCTGATTTTCAGATGCACTTAGCACAGAGGACTCCAACCAAAGGCAGGAGTTGCAGATCCATAGCATCTCTGAACATCAGACTCTAAGGTTGAAATTTCTCCATCCAGAAAGTCAATGACTTAGTAACTATTGACTTTAATGGATGAAGAATGCACCCTATGGGTTGAACAGAAATTCACCCTCCACACCTTCAAGTCCCTCCTCAAAACCCACCACTTCCGCTCCGCCCTTCCGAACTTCTGCTAAGCACCTGTTATCTGCAAACTCCCAATTTACTGTAACCAAGCCAAGCACATGTACCTGAGCTCTCACATCCTCATGAATGCAGTATCCCTTGTCTCTCCCTCTGTTTTCCCCTTCCCTGTCTCCCCTCCCCGACTTTAGATTAAAAGCTCTCAAGCAGGGACCATGTCTATCTTATTCTTTCTAAGCGCCAGGTACATCGTTGATGCTATACAAATGCTTTTAATAATAATAAATACATTAGACAAATAACAGAGACATCTCTCATCAAAACAAGACTAACAAGAGGCCATAGCTCAAGTGGTAAGAGTGTGTGCTTTGCGTGTATAAGGTCCCAGGTTCAATTCCTGGCATCTCCACTTCAGGATCTCTGGGGGAAGCCTCTGCTGAGGGCTTGGAAGGGTCTTAGGTAGCATGCCAGGATGGCCTCTGCTGGAGACCCTGGAAGAGCTGGATTTGGACCTGAATTTGAAACTCCTGTTGCTGTGTCAGGCAATACTGGCCTAAGATGGACCATTGGTCTGACTCAGTTAGGCAGTTTAGTTTAAAATGACTGGGAAAAATCAACCACGTGTTCTTTAATCAAGGTGGAACAAAACTGTATTCAATACATTATAGTTGATGATATTTGAGGGGTAGTCTATTAAGACAGGTTGACTAATGCAGGTAACCTTTTGTTCATGTTTCAGTATGTTTATGTGTATCTAATTAGATTCAATATTAGTGATGCTTCTTATCTTCACAGTTCTGAAGAAAAAGATGGAGGATTTGAAAAAATATATTGCCTGCAATCCTAACTAGAGGAGGTCCTTTGAAGTTAGTGGGACTACTCCCGAGTGATTGGAGGACTGTGATTGAACTGACGTTGCTTACAGCACCAGTGCTGTATATATACAGTATCAGTATAAGCTGCTCTACCTTGTCCTGGAAGGATTACTTTTGGAGGGGACTGCCAAACTGTTTTGCAAGAAGAGAAACTCTAGTATGGAAGCGCTTCCATAACAGATTAACAACCAGCGTTTCAAGCGGTTACCTACGCACAGCACTGCATTTTCCCCATACTTGGCACAGTGAGCACAGGTCTGTGACGATGAAGCTAAATTTTCAAGAATAAAAGCTCATATTTACTATAAACTGTTCATTAACAATGTTTTCTGTCACACCAACATCCTGATACTACTCCCACTCCACATGAAGAGTGACAAGTGCATTTCTTGAGTAAGCTGTTTCAGGATGCACATTACTCTTCCAGTCGGTGTCCTCAGTTAGCATGATCTGTAGTAGTGTGAGTATGGGCTATTGAACACCAGTTCTGTATATCAGAGATAGGCAAACTGATTCCTATATGGCAGCAATGTTCAGTTATATAGTAAACTAGTGACTGCAGAACACCAATACATAATCCAGACACCTCAGTATTTTAGACCCCCACTATGCTCTCTCTTCCCCTTCCTACGCTTTCCTGGGATAGAATAAGGGAGATCTTCTGAAATGTATGAACTTCTAGCATCCGGAATCCCTGAGCCCACTACAATGTTAGGAAGAGGGCGGCAGCAGCCACCCAACAAAGAAACCCACATTTCTGGATATTTGGGTCACCCCCTGTAGCATCCACAATGTCAAGTCTTTATTGGATGTTGCACTGTTCAGAGTTGAAAGTCAAGGAAATGGTGGTATAGCATTAATGCAAAATGTGAACGGTGTTTCTGTTTGTATTTACAATAAAAGGACAATGAGAGCCAGTGTAGCATAGTAGCTAAGTGTGCAGAACATGGACTGGGAGGTACAGGGAGGCCTTGGCTCAAGTCTCACCTTAGTCATTAACTCACTGGGTGACCTTGGGCCAGTCACAATATTCTCTCAGCCTAACCTACCTCACAGGGTTGCGGTGAGGATTAAAGTTGTATTAATTAGTTCTGTGTTAAGCACTCCAAGTGCCATGGCAGGGGGATGCTCTACAAAACTGATTATTATATTATAAAGTATCAGAATATTTTGTTGTGTATATTAAATATGAAGGACAAAAAAATTATTTGGTCATGTACTGAACAACAGTCCCTTTATTAAGATTTTTATCCAGATAACCCTGGAAACAAAGTGTCTTGCATGAGTGCACAGAAGACCTATGTTTGATACTTAGTCATTCACAAACAAGCCATGCTCAGAAAAGGGGGGACATGAGCTAGCAATAACTCCAACAAAGGAGTAAACTCTGCAGCAAATGGTGGCATTCTGAAACATGACTACTATTAAGGTCTTCAAGGTGTATCAGGAGTGGTAGGATTAGACCTCTGCCAAAAAATTCCTCCGTAAAATAATGTTACCAAATAATGCAGTGAGTTTTTCAGTGTCTCAAATGCTTGCATAAGACTGCAGCATAAATGGCCAAAAGTTTAAATTAGATTTAGCCAGACCATGACAGCAGTGAAGTAGTAACAGATCAAAGTGAGAATGCAGTGAGAATGCAGTGGATGTATTAAATCTGCCCTCTCCTTTAATACATCCCTACTTGATAGCATTCCCTCCAATAACAATTGTTAAAAACATCTGTTGTGCTCCAGGGCCACGCGGATGGCAGGATGGCTCCCTGGGTGTAGGCACACTAGTTCAGTGCCCCAACCTGACCCAGGTCGTGTCATCTGCAATTTTCCACCCCAGGGCAGCCCACCCAACAGTCCCGCCAGCCACATGTCTGTTTTTACCCAATGTCCCATTGGACTCAACAGCAGCAGGACTGGTTCTGTCTGGTTTTACTTGCCCAAAGCCATCGAGTCAGTTAATTGCTAAGATGGGATTTGAAGCTTGCTTTCCTAGGTCCAAGTCCAACACCATATCCATTAGGCTACACTGGGTACTTATCCAGGTGCCGTCGGGTCGCCGCAAGAGGGGGGCACGGACAGAGTGGAGGTCAGGGCAACTCCGCCTCTCCGAGCGAGGCGTCCCAGCTGAGCCAGGTAGCGGAGCCTGCAGGACTCGCCTCTCTCTCTCTCACCTCAGCCTGCTGCTCTTCAGCTCATTCGGTCGAAGAGCTGAAGAGCGGCAGGTTGAGGCAAGAGAGGGGCAAGTCAGGCACAATGAATCCCTCTGTGCCACTTCTCCGCCTGCACTGTCCTCTTGGCTGCCTCATGCTTGCTGCGTGTTGGCACAGGAAGGCAGCAGGCGGGGCTTGAAGGTGCGGCACGCCCCCCCCCCCTCCAAAAGGAAAGCTCCTGTTGAGGAGGGCAAGGGGTTTTTCTAGGGGGGCTTTATTGCATGTTTTAGAGCACTTGTTCATCCTAGGGCCACTTCCAGGCATGCCACCCCACACACACAGGCTGCGTGGGGAGGGGGCTTTTCAGACTAGCCAAGCGCTGCACGTATTCCAGCTGTGCATCCCTTCCCCCCCTCCCCACACACAGCCAGAATATGCACAGAGGAGGCATGTCTGAAAGTCACCTAAGACAAACATTAGTTACTAATCACATCTTTAGTCTTAATCTTAAATAAAATTGATTGTGAAAGGATTAGAAGTTTATATTCACACTTTTACTAGGGCAAGGGGATAACGGCCAGTTTTCATTTATTTAGCTAAATTTATACCCTCCTTTGATGGGAAGCATCAAGGCTCAGGGCAGCTTACAAAATACAAAAACGTCTTTAAAATCCCCTTAAGGATGCCCTAACTCCCCTCCACCCAATCCAACACAACCCTAGCGTTGCTTGCCAAATGTCTGGTAAACAGAAAGATCTTTCATCACTTCCAGAAGATGAACAGGCTGGGGCTTAGAAAAACCTCCAAGGGCAAATTACAGCGGTTCACGGTGCATTGTTTTAATGCTTTACATATAAAGCAAATTAGTGCCGGTCAAAGGTTAGAACACTTCAGTCTGACTTTTTGTTAATCTTTTCGAGATAAAGCTAAGCCGTAATCTACCTGCAAGTTTGAAAGCTGTATTGTTAACACCACTAGGTTTGTATGTCTGCAACTCCATCTTTCCAAGTGGTATTGAAAAGCATTTGTACACATGCCTATGCCAGCTCTTAGGTGATACTACAGTTGGACAGCACATGAAAAATGTAATCTTTGGTGCTTACAAAACTAACAAAAGATTTGAAATGGTTAGACCAGAGGCTCCTAAATGGGGTAGCATCATCTGCAGATGGAGTTAAAAATCCCACTGATCTTTTCTATACTTTGTCTTTACTGCAGTCTGAAGTTGAGAAATTATATTTAAGTCTCAAAATAAGGTCCGATAGAGTAATTTTAAGTCTATTTGCTACAAAAAGTTCCAATGCCACATACTAGAAGTTGCTATTTAGATTTAGATTTTGGCAAACCAAGTGACATTCCGGTGGAGTGGAAGAGATCAGGCCTGTGAGTGCTGTGAGTGCCGTGTGCTAGGAGCACTGGGAGCCGCTGCTGCTGTAGCTCCGTTTATTATTGAGAGGCAGCAGTGTCAAGTGGTGTAACATTGAGAGTGGAGGCTACCTGGGGCCAGTTCATCTTTGTGAGCTACCGGTAATCCTGTGACCCCGATTGAGTGATTGACTGCACCTGACGGGGCTGAGAGGGGCTAAAAGCTGCGCCCTGCCTGCGGCAGCGCCGTAGGCCGCACGCCTAAGGGCTGCACGCGCAAGGGCACGCCCTTGTGCGCGCAGCCTTAGGCGCGGAACAGGTGCGCCAGGTCTCTCAGGTTTTCTTTTGGATTCCTTGGGGGCTGTAGGAACTTGGCGGCCATGAAGTCCTCTAAACGTCCACGGGCGGAGGCAGCCGTTGTTTCTCCCCCTATGGATAAGCAATACAAGCAACGGAGAATGGAGAGTTTTTTGGAGGGGCCTTTCATTGTTTCATCTCCAGCACCCTCAGGTCGGCGGTCGGACCTTCCTTTGGCAAATCGTTATTCAGCTTTGTCTACTTCCTCTACCCTGTTGGGGGATAACTCTGGCCGTGTGTTGTCCCCCCTAGGTCCACAGGTGATTCCCTTAACATCCGCTGTACGCGTGTCATCGCCTAGTTGGCAGGGAGTTCTAGAGGAAGCAGGCTTGGCTAGTTTTTTATCTAAACACGTGACTTTGACCACCGAAACGATGCAGTTCATGTTCGCTCAACTTAACCAGCTTAATGAAAAAGTCGAGACTCTGACCTTAGTCATTAACCAGAATGCTAGGCTCGCTGAGGACAAAGGTTTATATCCTGAACTTTCTAAAGCTGTGATGCAATTTGGTACTGACAAGGTCACTGTTCCCTATACAAATGAGCTAAACAGAAGGGACTTTCTGGTTGTATGTCCTACTAATGTTCTGGAGTCCCTTGTTCCGGCTGCCCTAGGGGAAGCTAAGATCCTCCCTGGTAGGGATAATGACCTGGGTCCTGTGGGTCGGGAGGGGCTCGTACCCTTTAGGGCCTCCCCGTGTAATTTGATTTTTTCTATTTATCCCATGGGTTCTGGGTTATTCCCCCTCTGGAGTACTCCGCTTGATGTGGCTGAACATCTGCGATATTTATTAAACGAACCTATCACTAGACATAATATTATCTCGGTAGACATTATTTTTAGTTGTCGTGACCGTCGTATGGTCAATGTCATGTTTGATTCTTTCAGCTGGGTCGCATTGATCTTAGAAGGTCGCTCAGTACTTAATAGCAATGCGATCTATGTGGCTAGGGCTTATCAGAGGGATTCTGAGCTTTTCTTTGTGCCCCAGGGAGACCTCTGTCATAAGGGAGGGATCTCAAACCTCCGGAGGCAGAGATTTGCAGGTTGACAAAGGAGTCAGTAAAGTTGCCTTTGTTCGGCAGAAACACTTTCCTCCTGGGTGGCCTCAGGGGCAGGAGGCTGATAGGAGTGGAGGAAGGGATTCCCTGGCTCCCCTTCGGGGTGGGCCAAGGAAGTCTGCTCAGCTTGTTAATAAAGAGGAGAAATATCTCAGAGTGAGTTCCCATCCTCCCTTCGGGAAAGGGGAAGTGCACTTGTGTCCTTTGGCTGGAGCGGATCAGGGCGCAGTGGGGGCAAGTATGGAGGTTGATCCCCCGATAACCAAGGAGGTTCCTCTCGGGCTGGTTGGGCTGGAAATTGTTCATTCTGCTCCTTTATCACAGCAGTTTCCGGAGGGCCAAAAAGCCCTATTAGAACAGTTTGGAACCTTATCCAAAAAGTTAGGAGATTTTACAGCAAGGTTAAAATCTCCTAATTCCCCCCCTTATCCTGGTAAAGGCTGCCGGATAGTGGCATCTATCCGGAGGGAGGTATTGTCCCTGCTAGCTCTGGCCAAACCCTCAGCTGAGATGACGGAGGGGGCCAGACCTAAGACCTTTAGAGCTTCCTCCCCTTGTCTTGTGGATCTTGGGGGAGCTGATGGGTGCGGTCCTCCTGGACCTGGAGCTGCATCTAGTCTCAATGGATCCTTTCCCCCTATTGGTCTGGTGGGGGATGAGGGTTTTACAGGAAGGTGAGATTCAGGGGAGGGAGAACTTCTTGCCCTTTCTATAATAGATTTGGAATCCAAATCCTGACCATCTGTTCCCCCCCCTTTGAGGACCTCTGGGACTCAGGGGGAGGGTGCTGATGGTGGCGTTCTCCCACTCGTAGAGGAATGACAGTGCAGTGAGGGCCCTGAGGCCCTTAGGTTTCTCAGTTGGAACATCGCAGGATGGAAGGCCCGCTGCCTTGATGTTGATCTTTTTTTGGTGGGGGTCTCATTTTAGCCTTATCCTTTTGCAGGAAACCTGGTTGTTAGAGGACTTTTTGTGCCTGGGCTTTATAGTGTTTAGTTTGAAGGCTCAGGCCCCTGTTACTTCCAGTAGGCCTAGTGGAGGTTTGGCTCTGCTTGTTTCATCTACGCTGGATGTACAGGTGTCATTATGTGATTCTATTGGAGCCTATTTTGCTATTTACTATTGTATGTTTCCATCTGGGTTAGAGGTGTTGTTGGGGAATGTTTATTTGCCACCCCCCACCTCCCCATTTTTTACGATAGATGTTTGGGTCGGAATTAGTCGAATATTGTCCAGGGTTTGTGATTCCTACCCGGGGGCCTGGTTAATAATAGGAGGAGATTTTAACATCAGGTTGGGGGCTGTATCCCCCGATCAGGCTCCCATTAGACTTGATGATCAAGAATATCCGGAGTACTGTCGTTTTTCTAAGGATATTGTGGTGAGCCAGGGAGCAGGCCGCCTGGAAGGGTTTTTGGAGGATTAGGGCCTTTTGGTGGCGAATGGATGTTTCAGGGTGGACCCAGAGGGGAATTTTACTTTTCACTCGCCCCAAGGATCCAGTATTATAGATTACTTTTTGGTGTCTGAACTGTTTTTCCAGAATATACTTGATTTTTCTGTGATTCCTAGATTTGAAACTAATCACTTGCCCATATTCCTGTCCATCCTTGATCCCCAGGCGAGCCTGGGACAGAGGTTGGGGCAGGGAAAGGAGGTCACAGTGTTGGCCCGTGTTAAATGGTCAGAGGACCTCAGAGTAGGTTTTGAGGAGTTCACTGGAAGGGATGAGGAGATGGAGTGTGTGGATAGGATTAAGGTTGGAGCAGGGGGACATTTGGCAGCTTTTGAGGGCCTTATGGCCCTTTTGTTCCCCCTGTTTGCAGGGGGGAAAACTATTGTCTCCTCTAGGCCCAAAATGGTCTCCTGGTTTGATCATGAATGTCAAGATGTGAGAGCAAAATTGAGACGTCTAGTAAGACGTGTCAAGAGGGATTCCTCTTGGCCAGTTAGGATGGCTTTACAGCCCCTGAGGAGGGATTACAGATGCTTGATCTTTTCTAAGAAATTGGCAGCGCAAAAGAAGGGGTGGGAAGGACTGCAGAGGGCTGCGTTACAAAATAACCATAAGGCTTTCTGGGACCTCATTCGTATGGGTAGATCGCAAAGGCAGGAGGTTCGTATTTCCCCTGCAGTATGGGCCGATTTTTATTAATCTATATACTCTGGTCCATCGCTGGGGGTGATTTGCCAATCCCGTGTTGACTATTTACCAGCTTGGCCCCCGGTATCTAGGGAGGAGGTAATTGTGTTTATCTCCAAACTTCAAGCCAGGAAGGCCCCGGGAGAAGATTTTATCCCCCCAGAATTGTTGAAGTGCCAGCCAGACTGGTGGTCCGATTTATTGGCCCCCCCTTTTTTCCGCTATCAATGAGGACGGGGAGATGCCGAAGGCACGGCTTGGGGGAATTATAGTGCCAATTTTTAAGAAAGGGGATTCCTCCTTGCCTGAGAACTATCGCCCCATCTGTCTGCTAAGCGTAGTGGGGAAGCTCTATGCAAGGTTTTTGCTGGAAAAGGTGCAGCTTTGGCTAAGTGAGTCGGGACATCTGGAGCCAGAACAAATAGGGTTCCAAGGGGGGAAATCTACGTTGGATCAGATAGCTACCCTGTCCTCGCTCGCCCAGAGGTATGTGATTCGTCAAGGCAAGTTCTTTTGGGGGTTTATAGATCTGAGTATGGCATTTGACTCTGTCAATAGAGAGAGATTATGGATTATATTAAGGAATACATCTATGGACCCCCGCCTGATCTCTCTCCTGATAAAAGTCCATACCAATAACTCGATTAGAGTTCGCTCTAGCGATCACTTATTAACAGAGGCAATCCCAGTTTTCCGGGGGGTGAGGCAGGGTTGCTTGTTGGCCGCAATACTGTTCAATTTGTTCCTCAATGATATGATCCCTTTTCTCAAGGAGACTGATATGCACGCCCCAAGGATCGGCACCAGGAGGGTTCTGGCCCTCCTGTACGCCGATGATACAGTCCTACTATCTCAGACCTTGGTAGGACTGAGGAGGGCATTGCATGGTTTTGGAGAATATTGTGTAAGGGGGGGGCCTGCGAATTAACTATAACAAGTCTAAGATCATGGTAATAGGGAAGCATGGCCCCCGGAAGAGTCATCAATGGAGGATTGGTTCTAACTTAGTCGAACAAGTTAAAACTTATAAGTATTTGGGGGTTATTTTTGCCTCCTCCTTGAGTTGGGTCCCTCATATGGAGGCTGTTAAATCGCAAGCTAGGAGATCTACAGCTGCCATCCTCGGTTACTTCTTTCATCAAGGGGGTAGACTGGTATTGCCGGCCTTACAGCTTTTTAGAGCCAAAGTCATCTCACAATGTCTGTACGCTTTTCCGGTATGGTGTGCGGCCTTTCTTTCTGAGCTAGAAGTTATTCAGAATCATTTGCTTCGAGCAGTATTGGGACTTCCTAGGGGCACGCCTCAGGTACTCCTCCGGCTGGAAACATTTAGCCCAACTAGGAGATCAAGGGCAAAATTGTTTTTCCTTAAATATTGGATTAAGGTTTATCTTTTTCCCACCCAAAATAACTCCCTCCTGGCTATGTTGCTGGCTGGAGGGGGCCTTAGCCCCTGGGTTGACCAGGTTGAGCTTGCATTGAACCACCTGGGGTTCTCTAGCGAATCCTTGAGGGGAATTGGATTATCAGGCTCCCTGTCTCTGATTCGGAGGTGCTTGGAAAATCACAGTGTGAGAGGGCCCTTTTGGCCTCCCAGGAAATTGCACCTGAATACCCCCTGGCTGACCCCTTGCGTCCAATGGTCAGTTATTTATTTTCTTGGCTTGACCCGGCATCTAGGTGGGTTTACACTCGTTTTAGGTGTAACTCTTTCCCCTCGTCCTTGGTTGAGGGGCGTTATAGGGGTATTCCGAAGTAAGACAGAATGTGTCAGCCTTGCGAGTTACAGGAACCTGATACTTGTGTCCATCTTTTTTTTTATTGTGTGGCCCTAGAGGCACCCAGATGGGAGCTTTTGAGGCAGTACTGCTTAGGCCTTTGGAACCCGGATAGGTTGTTAAAGATTCTTTTGGATTATAAGGACTCAGCCATGGCTAGATCTGTGGCCAGGTTCTGTCAGGTATATCTGCGGATTAGAGAGGCCCGTACGGGGTCTCATTGTTTGAGGCAATTGNGGGGGGGGGGGGAAGAGGGTCATTACATTATATTCTATTTTATTATATTACATTAGGTATACCATGTTATGTCATGTCACATTATGCTATTTGTTTATTTTTATTAGTGTTGCCATGATATTATGGATTATACTGGTGATGTTTTGGTCTGGTTGTATTGTTAAATGCTATTGTTGGCATTTGTTTTATATTGTAATAGCTTTGGCTAACAATAAAATTTAATTTGATTTGCTAGACTGGCAAGTGACATTCCAACATCTCACACCCTTTTCCACTGCCCCACATTCTTTTTCAGGAGAAGTGTTTCAGGCTAAAGATAAGGCTTGAAGAGCTTTTCTGCAAGATATAGTTGGAACTGTTCATACAAAAGTGTGGGATGGTTATGCAATCAATGAATGGCTTCTACAAATGTTAGTTTGTTAAGATGTTCTTATCCAGTTCAGGCCATATCACAACCCGATGGTGTTTGAAAGAGTCCCACCCCGGGGACTAGTGTTAGCCTGAGTTGTCCCTGAAACATGTTCTGAGTCCTAGGAGACATGGTCTGTTAGCAAAATATGTATATGTAGTTTTTTTCTGAGTATAGTACGCCACTCATATACCACCAGTGTTTCTCAAATCAGGATGATCGAGATAAGCAGGCTAGCTGCCAAGCTTCAAGGTTTCCAAAATGGCATTAGTTGCACCTGGTTTTAACAAATTCTGAATTGGTGGTTGCAGTCCTCAACTGAAATTAATGTTCCGGAAGCAAGCAATCTATACAGCTGTTCTGAACTAAGGGAATTATGACAAAAGTAACAGGTTGGCAAGGGCGGTAACAAGGAACTGAACAGGTACATGCTTATGACAAGGGAGTATCAAGTACCACTATCAAGAGGAAGCAGGAAGAGATAAGTTTGAGAACCACTGCTCTAAACAAGTAATGTCATGTATACATTCAAGATCTGGATAGAAATCCCTCTAATCTTGCTTGTATAGTGGGCAGTTCAAGTCATAAATTGTGTCGCACTAAAGATGTGCTGGTAGCCAATGTTAAAACCAAAACACCTAGCCCACCACTTACGTTAGATGGCCCTTTAATAAAGATGGCTTAATGCTGGGGTATGTCAGTATCTGCACCCAGGTATTCTTCCTATCATGTGTCTCTAGGAACTGCTCCACCATTTGGCAAAGCTTAAGAAATGCACCCCTTGGTACCCAATGGCTAGAATTTAATCTGTAACTGATGTTCTGGTGTGACTTGAACAGGGTTTCTCCCCCTACCTAGTACACTTTTTACTTTAGACTGAAGATTGAATTAAACTGCGATACTCAGGATGAAAAGCTAGGCAATTTAATCTAACTGATTTCTACAGTGGAATCCATGCAAGGTGAACTTGATTAAACAGAATTTTGATTTTAGTCAAATTGTTCCCCCACAAACCAATTGAAATTTGCTACATTTTTGCATGAGATAACACATAATGGGGCTTACATAATAGGGGACAGCTGCTTTCAGGAAGCTGGAGAAAGGAAGATAGCTAAGTTTATTAAGTGGTAGACACACTTGTTTTTCATCATGAAGATCACAATAGTTTAATCCAGCCTGCAGTCTAAAGTGAAAAGGTTTCTCCCCCAACCCAGTACACTTTTTACTTTAGACTGAAGATTGGATTAAACTGCGATACTCAGGATGAAAAGCAAGTGTGTTAACTACAACTTAACAGGGCCTGTATAAATGGGAAAAGGAGGAGGACGGGGATTCTGCTTTTGAATCATGAATGCTCTCCCCCATGAGCACTTGACAAAATTCCAGTTCTGTCAAATTTGTTCTCATAGTTGAATGCCAAAAATGAAAGTCACACTACTTTTGGATTAATTATTGTTTATAAAACTTTTTTTTAAAATCAGCATTAGTATTATTTGCTTAACACCCCCACCCCCCCCACCGTTGAGCAGCAAACCATACCAGAGACAAGTCCCATTTCTGCAAGGCTGTCTTAAATTCAAAGTCATAAGCTTTTTTAGATGGGCCACTAAATTCAACTTAAGACTCCACTGTATCAGCAAACAACCCTTAGGACAGCGTGCGCAAGGGCTGCAAGGTAAGCCAATCCAGAACATATAATTGCCACACGCACGGAGAAATCCTGCACAGTAGTAGGACAAAAGGTAGAAGGGAAAGGTGGAAAGCTATCCCCTTTACTGTACACAGCAGTCACTGTAGCGTGGGGACTTTCATTCTTGGCATTCTTCATCAAGGCAGACAATTAGCACAGAAAAGCTAAAAATAGAGTGGGAAGGTTGGGTGGCGAGTGAAGAGTAGGAAACAAATGCAGCAGCAACATCTGACCCATCTATACATGCAGACGGTTTGATACTCGTTCACACACCAGCAGAGAGAGAGTGTGTGTGTGTAAAAAACTCAGCACCTCAGATGGACCCAGTTCAACAAGACAAATCACAACGATTAATAAAAGGAAGCACTAGAATGCTTGTTCACACCACTCACATAAGACAGACTTTGGCTGCTGAAGAATTTATTACTAAAGCGTACATATGAATTACAACATCATGAAGCACTACAAAAGGCACAAAAGGCTAAGAACCGTTGTACAAACAGCATGAATCTTGTGTTTGTGTACTATAATCAAGATTTTATTTTTAATATTTGTTTGGCTGAATTATTGTGTAGTACAAAAACAGTTGTATAAAAAATTGAAATCAGGACAATAGAAACTGTCACAGCATTTGAGTAACTCTGCCTGAATGAGTTAGAAGCCCCACTTGAAAGCTAGGCATAGCACATTCATATCAAGGGACTTTTGAGACTGCATAACGTGGGTTCTTAAGTCAGCTGTAAATTAAGTCATAATATATAAACCAACAGTACACAACAGAAGTTGTCCAGTTCACCTACAGAGCTTTTAATAGGTTTCAGACCACATCATACTGGTTTTAGGCTTTTCCTACACAAGTCTCAAGACTAGCCAACATTTATTTTGGCTATTCCCATTTGAAGTTGGCTCTCTAACCCATCAAGCAAGGGGGGCTTCATAACTAGGTAGCTAAACAAGGTGTCTTCTCTACTATAACTGGCTGAAGTTTAGGCACTTTGCACTGTTCATTACCAATGGAAGAGGCACTAAGACAACTCAGACCAAGGCCCATTTCCAAAAGAAGGTTCTTTTGAGTTAGAAAGGACAACCAAACATCTTTAGCCTTCACCCTCATTGTGGGCTCTTCTCCCCCCCCCGCCCCCGCCCCCAACAGGTCACATGGTAGCTAGAGTAGTTAAGTCACCTTGTTAGTCAGACTGCAGAGTATACATGTGCTATGCAATTTAGTCTGTGCTGTGTTCAGGCTGTTTGTCTTCCTGGCTGGCCTTTCTCTCCCCTTCACCTTTGCTCTCAGCATGCTGAGGCGCAGCCAGTTGTGGGTAAAAGGGACCTACCAGCCAGTTGAGTGGTGTGTTGTTAACGAGATAATCCATCACATCATCCAAAGACTCCTTCATTTTTTTCAGCTGTACTTTACTGGTGGCAAGAATGTTGTCAGAAACTTCTCGGAAAGAGGAAGCAGAGCGAAAGTTTCTGTAGACATCACTTGCCGTCGCCCCAACGTGGTGAACCTGGTCCTGGATGTTCTGCGGCAACCCCTGTATGCTCGATACCAGTGTGAGGCAGGTGGTCTGAAGCTGCTGAGTCAGGTTCCGTGCAATAGCTAACGTACGTGATTCAATGTACTGGGGGGAGGGGGGGGCGAGGAGAGAGGAGAAGAATACAATAGCATTTGAGAGAGGAGTTGCATGCTTAAATTTCACAATTTACTTACATTTTTTAGTTGCTCCCTATGCCATGGCAACTTACAAAACCAAAATATCAATTAAAAAAAAAATTAACCACAGCAATTCCACTTCATTACTAAAAGCACACTGCACAGAAGGGATACAGAACAAAATGTTTCAAGGTGTTTCTGTCCATCAACTGACAGCTCAAAAGAACTTATTTGCCAGGGTCTGTCAGACCCCCAACTCAGAAGATTAGAAACTTGAAATTTTTTAAAGCTATCTTAAGTGCCTCCGTCACATGTGAACAGAGGCAAATACATTCCAAGCATCAGGTGACAGTGTTGTGTGAGTGCTCAACAACTTTTACCTCCAACATTAAACACCTATAAGCTGGGGGCCAACACCGGACCGGGACCTGACCCATCGTTGGGGACTGGGAGCCACGTAGGCTTGCCCCAATAAGGGAGGGAGTGCTGTTGTCCCCCCCCCCATTGTAGGAGTGGGGCATGGTGAGAGGCTCCTCCCCCCCAGTGACTTCTGGTGGGAGGGGGGTTAAAAGGACAGGCAGCTTGGCGTTGCCGCAGGCTGCACACTGTAGACCGTGCGCCTAAGGGCCACACCAAAGGGCCCTTGGGTGCTGGCTGGGGGAGGTCTGGCAGGTGTTTTACAGGACTGTATGCTGGGTATGAGTGGAGGAGGGGGGTATAAGAGGGATGGGGGAATATAGGGATGAGCTCCTCCCCTAATGTATTGGGGAGGGTTGGGTATGTCCCCCTGGTGTGAAGGGAGGGGGGGTTATGGGAGGGAGGGTTGGCCCGCAGAGGTCTGGTGGGACATTCACCTGTGGGGGAGGGGGGTCCACAGCCATTGGGGTCGTGATGGGCCAGGGTAAGTATGGTCAAATTGGGAGGCAAAAAAGTCAGGTTAGTAGGGACAGGTATTTAAATTCCTGTCCCTTGTATAGGCCCCCAGGCAGATATGGCAGGGATCGAAATCAGGGGAACCCCTGATCTGGGTTTGTTGCTGTTGAATGTGAGGTAGGTAATAAACAAACAACGATCTGAGAGTTGATTCTGGAACAGCTGGCTGACCTCGTGTGCATTAGAGACCTGGCTGGACAATGAGTCGGGGCCAATATTGGCTGACTCTGTACAGCACCAGCCCAGGGCAGAGGGGCGGGGAGGCGGTGTAGCTATTGTTTTTAAGGATACTTGGTCTGTGAGGCAGTATCCTGTGCAGACTATCTTGGACATGGAGGGGGTCCACCTTGTGTTCGATTTGGCTGGAGCCAGATTAGTGCTGTTGCTGATATACCACGCACCTACCTGTACGGCAGCATCCCTACAAACTCTAGCAGAACTGGTGTCGGAGGTGGTTTTGCAGTCTAAGGACTTTAGTCCTGGGGGACTTTAGTATCCATGCCGACGCCAGTCTTGGGGGAGCTAAGTGTGAATTCATGGACGCCATGACTACCATGGGACTGTCTCAGAGGGTATGAGGCCTAATGCACAAGGGGGGGGGGATGGGACATACCTGTGGCCTGATATTTTGCACAGGCCTTGAGGCGAGGGATTCGGTAGTGGGGGAAGTGGTAACTTTACCCTCGTCATGGACAGATCATTATCTCCTCCGGACTAGGCTTCTGGCGCATGTCTGCCCTCAGAAAGGTGTAGGACCGGTTCTTTGGGTCTGCCCCCGGACACCTATGGAACCAGAAAGGTTCCAGAATGCTCATGGGGAATTACCCCCTGATCTTGATGATCGATCACTCGCTCGATGACCTCACTGCTTTTTGGAACAGCTTTTTGACTGAGGCCATCGACTGAATGGCCCCTAGGCGTCCGCTTCCAGAATGCAGACGGTGGGGGTCACCGTGGTTCACGGAGGACCTGTACCGACCGGATGAAGCAAGACAGGCAGTGGTTGGAATGTCGGTGGCGCCGGACTCGGACTGAAGCCAACCGATTGCAGCATAAAGCTAGTTTAAGACAAAGTCACGTCCAGCTGAGCTTTTCCGGGTGGTGCAGCGGCTAGTCAGTCCGGCTTCTCTCCACCTGGAACTGGAATTTTCCAGTGCCCGCTGTGCATTGTTCGCTGACTTTTTGTGGATAAAATTCACTTGTGACAGGTAATGAACTAGAGATAAGGGAAGCCCCGCCATGTCCGTATTTGTGGGATCAGTTTCAGTGGGTATCGCCCACTGATGCGGCAGAGGTCCTTGGGACAGTGCGGGCCACCTGTTGTGAATTAGATCCATGCCCGTCCTGGCTGGTGAAGGCCAGCCGGGAGTCATTAGGGCCGTTGCTGGCGGGGATGGTCAATGCCTCCCTCAGGGAGGGCATAGTGCTGAGTCGCCTCAAGGATGTGGTGGTGCGGCCTCTGCTCAAGAAACCATCTTTGAGCACTGACTCCCCAGCTAGCTATCGGTCAGTCTCTAACCTTCCCTTTTTAGGGAAGCTTATTGAACGGGTGGTGGCCCGGCGCTTACAGGGGCATCTAGACGGGTCGGTTTTCTTGATCCCTCACCGTCTGGCTTTACCCAGGGTTTGGCATGGAGACTGCACTTGTGGCCTTGATCGATGACCTACGCCGTGAATTAGATCAGGGCAAATCATCTATTTTGATCTTACTGGATCTGTCGGCAGCATTTGATACCGTTGATCATGAGATGCTAGTTACAAGGCTGCAGGACCGAGCTGGGGTGAGGGGGATTGTTCTTGAATGGGTGCGCTCATTTCTGGCAGGAAGAACTCAGCGAGTGGTTCTCGGGGAATACACATCATCTCTCCAGGACCTCATATTCTGTCCCCTCTCTTGTTCAGTGTGTATATGCAACCTTTGGGGGAGGTCATGAGACTGTTCGGCGTACGATGTCACAAGTATGCCGATGACACACAACTTTACGTCTCATTTTCTGGAGATCCAGGCCCAGCAGTCTTGGTCCTTACCCAGTGCTTGGCGGCTGTGGGGGACGGGATGAGGACGAACCGACTGAGGCTGAATCCTGACAAGACAGAGATGTGTTGGGTATGGCTTGGGTGGGGAGGGGGCGTTGGCTCCCGTTATTGGCAGGATCTGCCCCCCTGTCTGTAGTTTGGGGGTGCTCCTTGACCCACAGTTCCACCTGGATTGTCAGGTGGAGGCTGTGGCGAGGGGAGCATTTCACTGACGGCTGCGGCCATATATGTCTCCAACTCGGACCTGGCAACCATCATCCATCCTCTCGACTGGACTACTGTAACGCACTCTACATGGGGCTACCTTTGAAGATAGTCCGAAGACTGCAGCTGGTGCAGAATGTAGTGGCTCGTCTCCTAATGAGGATGGGTCACCGTGAGCACATTACACCAGTGCTCAGCTCTCTGCACTGGCTGCCTATAGTCTACCGAGCCCAATTCAAATTGTTGGTGATGACCTATAAAGCCCTAAACGGCTTGGGGCCTGCTTATCTGCAAGACTGTCTCAGGCCATGGGTCATTTCACAGCCCCTGTAGTCAGCTGGGGGTGCCCAACACAAGATCCCCCAGGTAGCCCGGGTGGCAACAGCGGGGAGGGCATTCTCAGTGGCCGCACCTAGGCTCTGGAACTCCCTCCCGATGGAGGCCGTTTATCCCCAGACCTCCCTGCTTTCCAAAGATCGTACAAGACCTGGTTGTTCTGCTGGGCCTTGGGGTGGGGGTGGTCTTTATTGCTTTTTAGTATCCTGCCTTTTAGTAAATTTTGATATTTTAGTTTTATGTATTTTATATATGTAGTTTGCTGCTCCGAGCTGCCATTGTGCAGGAGGATGCGGAGTGTAAGTATTTATAATAATAAATAAGGTAACATTTCAAGCTCATTGGCCAATTCTGGTCGAGGACAGGGCACCATGAGCACATTACACCGGTGTTCTGTAGTCTGCACTGGCTCCCTATAGCTTTCCAGGCACAATTCAAGGTGCTGGTGTTGACCTTTAAAAGCCCTAAACAGTCTGGGTCCCACATATGACAGCCTGTCCTGTGTGCCATTGTGGCCCCTGTGTTCAGCAGGGAGCACCTCCCTGTGGGTGCCATTTGTTCTGTCTTTTCATATGGTGAGGGCTCTCAGGGAGGTGTTCTCAGTTGCTAACCCAGTGCTATGGAACTCCCTTCCCCCAGTGATTCATTTGAGCCCAAGCATCTTCCAAATAAGGTGTAAGACTTTCCTGTTTATAAAGGCATTTGGTGGGCAGAGATAGGGGGTGGGAGGGTTGAAGTAGGGGTTGCATGTGGGGAATGTGGAGATGGTACTATTGGATGGGTTTTTGGGAAGTTTGGGGGTGTTTTTGTATTTTACTGTTTTTATGGCTTGAGAGCCACCCTGAGCCTATGGGAAGGGCGCCATAAAAAAGTGATTAAATAAAATAAGTTAGTGGCCCCAGGCTGCAGTCAGGATACCAGACTGACTGGTTGTTGCTTTCTGGGGGAGGGAAGGGAAAGAAGAGGGAGGAAACCTGGGTTGAAAGATACTGCTTTTTCAATTCCAATAACTTTGCCCTTTCTGCCTGAGCTAGATGACTAAGTGTATGGAACTGAAACAGGAGTGCATTATGAGAAGCAGTTAGTGCCCGAGTGTGAGTGGACAGCTAGCTTAATAAGCCTGTGGTTCAACCCTGGAAAGCAGTCAAGGCTGATGCAGTTATGTAGGTCAAGGGGCTAATGTTCTTAACCTTGGTAAAGAACAAACAGTAGCTATTTCACCGGACACACAAATTGCTGCAATAACGGCAGCAACTGGAAGACACTGAAGAGCAGGGGTCTCCAGACTTTAGGGGACCGAAAAATACTTTAAATCCAAAGAGCACACAGTGAGTTGCCATTTAGGAGCAGCATTAAAAAAAAAAAAAAAAAAAAAAAAAAAAAAGTGTTAAAGCTTCAGGCTCTGTCATTTAATTATAAACTTAAGTTTGCAATTTTATTCAAACTAAAAAAGATTACCTTGGGGTGAAAACCAGTTTTCATGCTATAATAGCAGTAGCTCAATGCATGTTTTTGTTGTGGGTTTTTGTTTTTGTTTTGTTTTTTAAACCCAACCACAAACAAGAGAGAGAAAAGAGGGTTCTGGAAGCTATGAGTGTAGCAAGTGGAATGAGGTGGCCAGATATGCAAATTTTTGTGGACACATGAGAAACACAGGTTGCAGGGCTGCATTGGCTCCAATGAGAACCTGTACTTCTCATAAGCATCCTCTAGAATTTGCATATCTGGCCACCCTAAAGTGGAACAGGATAAGGAAAGAGGGGAGGATTCAGTAGAGTAGCTCTACTTCCTGTCCAGGGAGTTCTGGGGGCTCCAGGAGGTTCTTATAGCTTTCAAGCTCTACATGGAGGACAAGCAAAGACCTCTGCTACTATAAAAGCAAGTAGTTCTGGGTGTCACCCTTTATAGGTCTGAGCTGCTACGTTCAGTGCTGTCTGGGGTTCTCCTCAGAGATTTTCCATTCCATTTTGCTAAGGAAACAACAACATTATGCTAACACATGGGTGGGGGAACCTTTCCCCTCACAGGGGCCACATTGAAAATTAGTACAAGTTCCAAGGGCCACATAGAAATTGGGATGGGGTGCATTCAGGAAAAGGAGGGTACAGATCATGATTCTGTCCCCTATTCTTGTTTGCATGTCCTCGTGTGTGCTCCCTTACCCTAAGCTCAGTCTTTCAACATTTGGGGGTAGGAACTAGATCCAGGGGCCAGAACGAGGAATTGAAAGGGGCCAATTAAAACTAGCGACAGGTCAAATCTGGTCTGAGCCCAAGGTTCTCCACCCCCAAGTTAACAAAATAGGGACAGCTGTTTAGCTTGACTGCTAATTACAGCTGGTGCCAAAGTGCAGGTCAGCAGTAACCTACTACTGTTTTTTTCACCTAATGAATTCTGTATACCAAGCCAGACAGGAAACATTCTGCTTCCATGCTTATAAACCAATCTTAACTGCACAAGGTTTTAGACAAGCAATTTGAAATGTATGGAATCAAGACTGTATACCTGCACATATAAGTTTGGCAATATTAGCTATACACACTTGTGGTACATTTATAGTTCATTACCTCAGTGCTGTGGGACTCATCACCATCATTTTGGCCTGTATTTTTCTTCCATTCTACCCAGGAGTTGTACAACATTTCCTGGGCATCCTGAAGTTTCTGGTTGGCACTATTCATGTTCTGTCTGGCATATTCAATCTAGAATACATACAAATAAGGGAGTGATCTCTTAACAGGAGGCAAAGAATTGAAGTAGTTTTATCTTTACCATAAATGTTCCCCAGCTCTCCCAAACTGACTAAGGAGACATTTGATGGCAGTGTAAGAAAGCTCTCTTTCCCTTCCTTTCCAGTAGAATCGTGAAATGTGTACTAGTCTGGCTTCTCTTATGTTATCGTGCTTATAGAATAATGTAGTGCCCATGAGCTGGTAGTGCCCACAGGAAGTTATTTTTAGAAACCATTTCAGTAGTGGAAGGGGGATACTGAATACACTTGCACAACCTTCTTCCACTGGATAAGATAATCTGTTCCAAAATATATTTCTGGATTTGAGCTACTCCTTCAAAACTGGTACCAGTATTGAGTGAAAACACTAGGTCAGCTCTGTTAGTAAACTGGAACTCTTTTTCCAAGGCTATGTGCCCTGTTTTAGTGCAAATCCAAGTGCTGCCTCAATTTTCCATCTCTTTTTTGGACATACAGTTTTAAAACGCGAGAACAAGGTCAATTGTCAGAAATAGTGCATTTTACAGTGGCACATTCAACTTAGTTTTCTTCTAAAGCTTACCAGATTAACAGTGTAATTCAGCTGTGAAATAGTCTCTTGGCTTCTGAGCTTAGCATCTCTAACTTTGTTTAAGGCCTGTTGGTAGGCACGTAGTCGGACCTTTGAAGACAAAGACCCTAGTCTAACGTAGTAGCTTGGCTTTTGAACTCCAACTTCAAATCCCTCTACCTTTGTAGCTTCTTTTGCTGTAGAGAAAAAAGACAGTGGACAGTGATTTGAACAAGTGGCAATGCTTTTCTTACCTACACTATTTTCCTTGTATCAAGGACTAGGAATCAGAAGACCTAACATTTCCCCCCAGCTCGGCCATCAACCTGTTCTCTGATCCAGGGCAAGTCACTTATCTCCCCTCCCTCTGACTTATCTACTTGGAACGTTACACTTTTCACTACAGGGAACATATGTGATATTTACGTACTGAGGGGTCCCAATGTGCTAGGTACTAAGTTCTGCTTTAACATAAATAGAGCTTCTTACCTAGCTCCTCTTCTGTAAGTGGGAGATACTGGTCTACAAGTGTTTCTGATCTGCTGAGTGCAGTATCCACCCCACTGCTCACCATCCGCACCATTCGGCTTCCCAGAACAGTGTTAATGCTGCCATTGACAACTGACTTAGTGATTTCCACACTGTCATGCACAGCTCCTTTAGTCTTGTCCACTACTCCAGTAATTGTTTGTGCAACCGTTTCCTTGGCACCAGTTACAGTGGTTGTTACAGCTTCTCTTGCACCAACAACTACATCCTTGGCACTGGCAACCACCTGTAAGGAGACAGTACAAGTTCTAAGAGGGAAACAATCAAGAAGTTTGAACAACTAAAAGGGGGTGTAATCATTGTTTTGTAAGGAATCCCCAAAGCAAATTACTACAGAATAAATATGAAAAGGCTTGGCCCTAGTATAGTATGCAGACTCCTGAAGACAGCCAAAACAGTGGGTTTGGGGATTGCATCTCAACCCAGTTTTTTCCTTTTCCAACGTTCATATACAATTCACTAAGAAGTCTATAGTTTCAAAAAGTAATTTGTGATTTTGGCTGTGCAACATAAATTGCTGTCATACAGAGCTTCTTCCCTCTGAAAGACACAGGCTTTTTTCAGGAATCGCAGAAAGGCACCCACAGTTAATAGCAGCCTACACTGTCCGTGACATATCTTGAACTGAAAGTACTGTGGTCTTGTTTGGTTCAAGTTTTGAGTTATAGTGTTTTAACTTTATCAAGTTTCAGAATATCATTTATTTATTTTATAAAAGATTTTTATCCCATCCCTCCTGCCCGCAGGGCAGCTCGGGGTGGTGAACAATAAAAGCAAGTTAAAAATCCCATATGCGGGAGAAAAAACTCCCCACCCCACCCCCTCGCCAAAAGCCTAGCAGAACAGCCAGGTCTTACACAAACATCAAAATGACAGGCGAGTGGGGGCCAACCGAGCCTCCTCCGGGAGCGAGTTCCATAGCACAGGGGCAGCCACCGAAAAGATCTAACTTTGGTGGCCACCCATCTCGCCCGAGGAACCTCCAAAAAGGCTCCCACGGACGATCTCAGGGGTCACATGGGCAGTGAGGCGGTCCTGCAGATAAGCAGGGCCCAGGCCATGAAGGGCTTTAAAGGTCAAAACCAGCACCTTGAATCTAGCCCAGTGCTTTATAGGCAGCCAGTGCAGTGCCCGGAGCACTGGTGTCATGTGCTCCCTGCGGCCTGCCCCCATAAGGAGACAGACTGCAGCATTCTGCACCAGCTGCAGCCTCCAGACCAGCTTCTTGGACAGCCCCACATAGAGCATGTTGCAGTAATCCAGCCTCGAGGTGATGAAGGCATGGATGACAGCGGTGAGGTCAGAGTCAGAGATACAGCCAAAGCTGCCGGACAAGATGTACCTGCCGAAATTAGTAGTTACATCTTGCGACATAATTATTGTCTA
Source organism: Sphenodon punctatus (assembly GCA_003113815.1). NCBI lineage: Eukaryota > Metazoa > Chordata > Lepidosauria > Sphenodontia > Sphenodontidae > Sphenodon > Sphenodon punctatus. The sequence goes on from QEPC01002450.1 coordinate 3,922,439, forward strand.
AGAGGGATGAGTCCCAACAGCTAGCAGAATTTCCGAACAATACTGAAGTCTGATAATAAAAAACAAACCCAGCTATGTAACTCAGTAGTGGTGTCATCTCAGAGTTACAGGTTCTTTGCTTTCCAAAAACAGAGGGTAGGATTAGAAGTACAGCACAAAGTTCCTTGAAATCATGCATTTTCTGGTAAAGAGAAGCTTCCTATTACTTCAAGGAATGGAGCTAGCCTGGTAGAAAGGGATGGTAAAAGGGAGATGGGAGGGTTTAGTAGGTAAAGGAAGAGGAAAAGTTTGGAAGTATTTGGGCAGAAAAGAGTATACTACAAACAAAGTCTCTAGTTCTAATATACAAGATCTATTTTCAGACAAAATATAGAGTCGAGGTTCCCTGCCACCAATTACAATATCTGAAGAAAGTAGATCTTCCTACTTTGCATACATGGCCAAGCCACAAGAGAAATGGGTTTGATTATTAAGTCTTTGAGCCTGAATATCGAAGGCCTTCAAGTTCCCAGCACTGTCCATTAGTTACTGAATGCTTTTCCTTTGCCAAGAGGAAGAGAAACTTGTTTGCTAACCATTGTCTGTGGTTTCACTCTCAATGTACATGTAGTAATTGAATCTACCTTATCAGATGGTTGATACAGTACAGGCAGCCTCTCTTCAATTTTGTCCAGTCCTATGCATGCATAGCTGTTGGCAACTGCAACTGGAGAAGTTTCAAGAGCGATTAAAAACTGTTTTTGCAATGCTGAACAAATAAAAAACTAAGATTAGAGTTAATGAGGGTAGCCTCTTAAGCAAAAGAACAGGAAGCAATATTTTTTTTAAAAAACCAAACAAAATCCTAAAGAGTCACCCTGAGCATTTAGCATTTTAATCTAAGAATAGCCCAGGTTTTAAGGGCAGTACTTTAAGGATATTTCCCATAAGCAATTTGTTTCAATTGTAAAATGTGCAGTCTTTAAATAACAGTGACCAAACATCTCCTGGATTCTTGCCAATCAGAGCAGGTTTCCTGAACTGAAACCAAAGCAACCTGACCACAAGGCACAGCTGCCCGATTTGTAACAGCAAGATACACTTTGAAGCTCTGCCTCATGCTTTCCTTTTCCACCTACTCCTAAGTGGGTTAAGGGTTAGGGACAGAATGAAGTTGAGCAAGAGGCTTCTTACTCATTAAGCATCTTACAAATCAGAGTTCATTAGGTACAAGTCAAGTCATTAGAAGGATAATCTTAAGAGCCAGAACTCACTTGACTTCACACACTATTATTTCTTTCTAAATTCATATTTTTGAGAGCTATTAAGAAATATTTTATGGATTCCTATGGTAACACTTCTCTTGGGATCAATTGGCATTTTAGTTAGCTTACTACAGATATTAGCAAAGTTCATACTCCTTGCCTGCTACCCTGAACAGCAGTTCCAAACATTTTTGCTTGTGTGGCTCCATTAGCCCATTTTGAGACTCATGGCTGAATCAAATGAGACAACAGCCCACATTAGCCTTCATCAGGAGCGTTCCCATGTGCCCGTCTATTAGGTATCCACCATGTGGTCACCACAGAGCTGCCACCAGAGTCAGGGACATTGTGGGCCCACAGGGATAATGGGTGCCTATGTACGTGCATCTTTTCAATTAGGTTCACCTGCAGCCTCGCCAGCATCCAGGTCTGCCAGCACATCGACTCCTACCTAGCTAAGAGGAGCAATAGCAATCTCCCTCCTCACCTTCTCCTGCAGCTTCTCAGCTGAGAGGTGCACCAAGATCTCCTCTCCCTACCCCACAGCCGCTCAGATGAGAAGCCACTGATGGAAACTGCCACAAGCACATAAATACAGGCAGGAGCTGCCCATTTATTAGGCTGACGCACTAAACATGACTGGGGACTGCACATACCGAACATGGACTCCAGCAAGCTACTGTCTCATTTGATTCCACCCTTAATATAATCCCATCACCCAAGTCAGCCACAAAAGAAAGTAGAGCAAATATCAATCAAGATTGTGACCACATCTGCAGATGACATGACCCCAGTAAGAACTGTGACCCCTTTCCTTCAAGGTTCTTCAGAGTTCGAGCATTTTCCAGAAGCAATGCAAGACCTTTCTTTTTGGCCAGGCATTTGGCATGCAGGGATAGAGGTTGGGTGGGTCTAGGGGATTTTTAATATATTTTAATGCACTTTATATAGTTCTTATTTTGTAAGCCACCCTGGGCCTTAGGGGATGAGCAGGGTATATGTCTGAATAGGTAAATAGTTTGGGAACCTCTGACCTTAGGCGCTTCTAAACGCTGCCACCATTTTAAAAGTACATTGATGTTTGGACAATTCAATAAAGCGCCTGAACAGGAATGCACAGAAAGCGGTGTCATGCCTTACTTTGTGGCTCCAGCCTTAAGATGATAGGCATAGCACTCGTCATAGCTGCTGCAGTGATGGTCTTCACTCCCCTCTCTGCTATCTCGCATACCGATTTCAGGTAGGGATGGTTATCTTTTGTGGTGACATAAGCAGACGATACCATATCATAGGTAGAACTCACCAAGGGAAGGCTGACAACCCTAGATACCACATTCTGTATAAACAAAGAGAAGCTGTTAATTTTACGTTCTTCTTGCCTACATCAGAGACCAAATCTTGTGCTAACTCGTACATACATACCTGTTGCGAATCAACTGCTACTTCTGCCATTTTTAGGCCTTGAATCTTTTAGAGCCTAAAAAAAAAAAAAACAGCACCAGCTTAAGCATGGTTTCTTTGAACTGCTTTGAAAGAATTTACTATGGCCTGACCAGCCATAACAGCGCGCGCACGGCCGTTCACAGAACCTAGGCAGCCTCAGCAAAGGAAAATGCTTGTTAAGCATTTTGTGCAGTCTTATTTCCTTCTTCCTTCTATAGTCAGCTTGGCCTGTTTGTACACATCTTCCATTTCACAACAGAAGAGACCTTTCAAGTGCAAGCTGAGCACCTGCTAAAGAGGACCGCTTTCCTCCTTATGCCCCTTCACAACCCCCAAGATCAGCCAAGAGCCCCCTCTTGCAAGTTCCATCATTGACCCAAGTCTATACAGCCTGGGCTCACAGAGAGCTATTCTTGGTGGCTGCTCCACAGCTTTGGAACTCCCTTCCCTTGGAGGTTCGTCTAAGCCCTGCCTTGTGCATCTGCTGAAGGCACTGCAAGACTTATTTATTTCGGCCAGACTTTCAAGAGGCAGAGGTAGATTTTTGGTTTGGGATGGAGTTGGGTGGGTGTCTTTTGTTGTTTTATGGATCTTATTTTTATGCAATGTTTTTATGCAAGCTACACTGAACTGACAGGGCTAGAGCGAGGTAAAAACTTTGATGCCAAGAAATTGCAGAGAGTTTCATTTCAAGTCAAGTACATTATCTGCATTTCAACTGCAACTTAGAATTTAGTTGCTGTTCACAGAGAACCATAAGTTTAAACTTACACATCATAAAGGGCAAAACCCTCCATCTATTAAAGTCAATGCAAGCTGAGCCACTGACTTCAATGCAAAATTGCACCCCAAGGCTGTGAACTTTATTCTCAAGTTACTGCTCTCAAGACTGCAACTTTTCACTGAAGTTTTGCAAGTCTATACGCACAAAAGTGGTCCCATTGATAACACTATATTTGTGCAAGTAAAGTTAAATGTGTATAACTGCAGGATCATAACACGCTATGCAAGATACAGCTTACCAAAGATTCCCTTCCTAAAGAACAGGCTAATACATAATGCAGTGTTTTTGGTTGGGTTGGGGTTTTTTGTGCTACTGGAGCACGTGTTTGCTTTCCTATCAAAAGAAAAGCAGGACAGGAGTTTAGACTGCAACACCCCTTCCAGGAGTTGTCTTTGGCTTGCATGTGGGTTTCCAGGAATGAGCCACATCACCCCTCTGACTCCAGAGCCCTTACTGACTTCTCTTCACAATTATGAGAGGGTATTATTCCCATATGGAGGGAAACGCAAAATCAGAGACCCATGTTCACTGAGTTTCCTCCATTGGTAGCAACGGGGGAAGTGCAGTTAACATGGCCCTGTGCCGTAACCAATCATCATTGGGGGGGGGGGGGGGGTGTTAAGCAATATGTCACAGAACGCAACCAGCACCCAAGGGAGATTTGTACACACGATAGGATTATAACCCGCACTTGCATTCTTGAAGAATCCAGGGTATACTTCTCATGGGCACATACGTGAGGAAGAGAGCTAAATCACACTGCAAGAACACAAACTTTCAAACAGGAATGTTCCCTTTAGTTGTTAGTTCTCATAAGAACTTGTGCCTTATAAGGCTACTGGACTGCAACTGTAAAGATTAATGCAGAATAAAAATATGCAAGAGACCCCAAAATGGAAGCTGCTTCTTAGGTTGTTTTTTAGAAAAGTGCCCCGCCACCCATAATGCAGGTACACATTGGCGCTCTATGCAGCCTTGCAACATGCATAATGGGTGGATGATTGGTGGTTAACGGGTGGGGAGGCATTCGTCTACAAACACCCTTAGCGTTTCATTCCTTTGAGTTCTTGACAGACTATTTTGCCTAGCTATATGCTGCAATGTCAGTACAATCAACAGATGTTCCTATTTCAGCTCTCAATTTTTCTGCTTTTATAGCAGCCAGCAGAGTTTAAAATGATTATACACAAAACATTAAAAGTGAGCTTTGTTTCTCTAGTACATGTATCTACCATGACAAGAGGATATGACAAGCTTATGATTATCAGAAATCTGCTGTGAATCCTGAAAAAATAAGTTACAATAATTTCAATATGCATATACAAAACCGTTCAGACTGGTGTTTTAATCTTCATAGCATACCAAGCACCATAATAATTTGAATAACTAGTAGTTATGAGTGAAACTATTGGCCACAGAAAGTTTTGATACCAGACTATCAACTAGGGTCAGTCCACAAAGCATAGCAACATCCAGCCTGCAAATCCATGGAAGTGGATATGCCAAACACATTCCAAGAGACAAAACAAAAGAACAGGGAGCTTCTTTTTTAAAAAAAAGTCAAAGTCAAATTAACGCTGGACTGATCAAGGAGTTGTGGTTCTTTTCTTGTTATAACTTACAAGACTCAAAATGCTAAGGCTGCTCCTGAAGATGGTGGACTTGAAGGTGAGCTTTTGAGAAAGAAACCATCTCGGTGAATTTAGCCTGTGTGGTTTCGACCCCTTTTCAGTAGCAACTTTCTGTTAACTCAGACATGGATTTAGTTTTGATTATTCTCCAACCTACTCTCATTTTATAAAGCTCTTTTATTTTGGCACGTGAACACAAATTTGCTGAACTGGATACAGAATTCTAAAGCAATCTACCCAAATAAGTTCTCTGTGGTCTTGGAACACCCCAAACGATTGATGGCCAAGGGTTTACACTTGCAAGCATGTTCATACAAAACCAGATTTACAAGGGCAAGTCAGAGGACCGTTGTATAGAAGAGGGTGGTGCCTAAGCCAGGGCAAGGGGTACCCAGGGGGCCAGGTTTTGTATGGAAGAGACACCTGTAAAGACTGCAGCTGGGGAAGGCTAATCACAGCTGTTTGAAGGTTCAGGGGGGTTTCCAGTCAAGGTTAGTCCTATATCCTGGACACAGATGCACATGCTTTTTTAATGTTGTCACCAAGACCAGTCATCAACTTCATGTGGGACAGAGATCATGAGATGAGTCAGGCAGTTTTTAATGATTATAAAAAACTAACTCCCAAGAGCTTCACAAACTTATACCTACCAGCACTGAAATGCAACATTGCCACACAGGAGAGGGGATGGGGTAGCCAAGCATCATTTTAAAACAAAAGGTACCCAAGGAATTTTTAAATCCCATACAACGCAAATATAACCTTATCCTGGGTAGGTCTTACTCATCTCTGACGGATACCTGACAAGAGCCTTTGTTTTGCATTTTGGTGTAGCAATCTACAGGAGTTCTGCCAATGAAGTTCTATTTCAGGTAACTGGACTATAAAGATACTGGGCAAACCTTTCCTTAAAGGACCATGTGGGATTTAACATTCACGTGCTGCAAACGCAACCTTGGTTTTTAAAGATCTAAGAGTTCCACATGGTAGACAATCAATACTGAATTCCTCTCAGAAAAATGAGAGGTCCCGCCTCACACAATTTTAACCTCTTGCTCCAGGAGTCTAACGCAAAAACCCTTAAGCAATTCCCACACATGCTTAAACACTTCTACACCTGCCACTGGGCAAAAGCTGCTTTATTGAATTAAGTTTGAGAGCCATTATTTGGGCAAGTCAGATCCATGAGTTTGAAAACGAATCGATACTCACAGCCCAAAAGCACACAAAATGGCTTAAAGTTTCACTTCCACTTTTCATGAATAGGAATGAGTATGTTGCTTTTACTCTTTAAAAAATGACCACCAAGATACTGTTTTCCAACTCACAGATGGGAACTTTCCTATCCAGTTTAGCGATTTTAATTGCAAAATGAAGTACCTGTACACATTTCTATTGAAAGCTATTTTCCTTCAGGCTTTTTTAATAGCAGAGTTAGGAAGGTTTGCCCCCTATTCTCTCCCTCCTGGCTCCATTCTTTACAGATTTCCTCAGCCGCTGTTCAGTAAGCCCCGACAAGAACTGGATCCACATCATGTGCAGCAAGGACAGATAAGCACTTTAGCTGCCCATAGTAGCACCATTTGTACTTACGGTAACCTGTAAAACGGTCCCTTAAAGTATGACAGGTTGCAGAAGAGGGCTTGCTGGTTTGTTATTCAGTGTCTCATGTGAGCACGGCAAACACACAAAACAGCCATCCTGCTCTTTCCCACATAGCGGGACCGTCAAGCTGTGCCAGAAAATGAATCCCACAGGAGAGGTTCTTCTTTAGCCCCCAAGTAAGGAGTTTGACGGGTTTCTACGTAGCTTAGTACAGGAAGGGGAGAGCTCGGAGGGACCCCAGCTCTGCTCGGGCTTTGCTGCACAACCCTCCTAGAAGTGGCGCTGGGCTATCTGGGGCGTGCGCCTCCAGGCACCACGGCAGCTCCTCTCACCGGGAGCAGCCCTTGCCTCCGGATCTCTTGCCACTCTGCCCCACAAGCCCCGCCGCGAGCCAATGGGTTTAAACTGCTCCCGAGCTGCTGCTGCTGCCAGCGTGCCAACAGGGTAGATTAGTCTCTCGCTCCCCAAGGGCAGCTTTACTCACCCGGGAGAAGAGCTGTAAAGCCGCCTGCTGCTGCTGCTGCTGCTACCGCCGCGGAGCTGCCTGCGTCTCGAAAATCCGGCTGTGCCCGCGCGCGCTGACCTCCCCCAGGGGTTTCTCTCTCGCGCGCCTCTGTCCTGCCTAAGCCTAAGGGCACCCCAGCCTCCCTGGCTATTTATGCAGAGGCTCCCTCCTGGCCACCTCCTCTCGCGAGAGCGGCGCCTATCATGGCTGCTGCTGCCGCCTCCCCACCCCACCCGCCTCACATGATTAGTGCAGCACCCAAGCGGCTCCGCTGTGCAAAGGAGGGTGTTGGCCGCTGGGCTGGCTCAGCGGCTGCGGCAGCGAGCAAAGTCCCCGGGTCATTCTGCGGGCTGTCTGGAGGCCAGCGCGGCGGGGAGGGGTGGCTGGGGAACTTTCACTGGGTAGGACTTGTTTGCCGCCTGAGGGAGGGTGCAATCCTGGATTAGTGGCAAACCTCCCATTGATTCAATAACTAGCGCATCCTGAAGGGCAGAGCTGCCAACCCTGGAGGCTCCAAGGGCAGGAGTTAGGTCCTTAACAATTAGGGGATAAATGGCCTAAAACTATTAAATTAGTTCTCTGGGACTCAGCATATCATTTTAGACAAGCAGTTCCACTGACTTAAAAACAAAAACAGGGGGAAAGACATGTATGCTCGCCTATCGTCTCCACTTCTTCTTTTTTCTTTTTTTAAAAGTGTTTCCAATAAAGTTTTGTCCCCTTTCAAGTTTTATGCCTATTTATGCCAATTCATTAAAAAGTAATAAAATGTGGTTTTTATTTGCCTTCTGGCATTTGAGGATGGTTCTCAAACTGTGTTTCCAGCTGTAGACAGGATTCTGGTCTGACTTGAGAGGCATGTCCTGGCTACTGTTTAGGTTCACAGGATTGATTATGTTTAGGTCTCAAAGTGGTGCCATGGCATGCAAGCAGCTTTTGGGCACAGCTGTATCACTTTTTCCAAGCTCTCTCTTAAGTCATGAAAGCTAGAAATTAAATGTAACAAGAACTGAAAGTCTCATGATTCCTCATTAGTCTTGCTATTTCCAGTTTTTGGAAAGCCTCCAAAATTACAAGACTTGCAATTAATAGATAATCCTCTAGACAGGCAGTACCTGCACGTAACACAAATTCCAGTCACTTCAGTGACAGACATGTCCACAAAGAGAATGCCACTGTTGGTAAATGAGGCACAAGTGCTGAAAGATGGACAGCTACTTCTTGTCAACCTCACAGTGCTTCCTCCACAGGAAATAGGGGCCCACTGCTAAGGGGGAGTTGTTGAAAACATGGGGGAAGGGGTTATGCACTCCCACCTCTCGACATGCAATTTATAAACCTCTTAGGGTGTAATCAGACAAGATACTGCCTTCCTTTGCTCCGGGTTTGCCTGCCTGAATGGCAGTTGCCAGATGTTTGTCCCAGGGTGGTGCTGAACAGCATCATCCCTGGGAAGAGGGAAACACTGTGCAGGTGAGGTTAACCCAGACCAACAGGCACCCATGGGGCCAGTTCTCCTTTATTAGGTTCCCCTGCAGCCCCAGGTCCACCAGCACCTTAGAGGTGCAGCTAGCACACCCTGCTCAGCTGGCAGGGAGAAGGAAGTGTCAAAGTCAACCAACAGCCAGCAGGAGGAGGGGGGAGTGCAAGCTGCTGTCCCCAGGGACTGCCTGACAGCAGGGGGGATATGTGCAAAAAATAAGCACTCAAGATTTCCACAGGTGGTTGTGGATGATACTGTTGAGGGAAAGGAACACATCTCCCTCACTTCCATATTTAGCCCAAAGTTATTCCACTGCTTCCCACACAGAATTCTCTCGGCTACATTTAAAGGATGAGTACCAGATGAGGAGGAGGAAAAGAGGTTACCAGCAAGCAAAGACAAAAAGGAATGGGGAAAGGACCAGCCTTAGTAAAGGTTGGAGCCTTAAGTGGTGGCAGGACCCTGCTGCTGGGTGGGAAAGGGGGATGCACATCTCCTGAGGGCAGATCTCCGCCTCTCCCACAGGCACTTCTGTGGGGCTTCTCCCCACTGAGCAGCTGTCAGGGGGAAGGCCCTGCAGGAAGTACTGGCCTGTGGGTCTCACTAGTGACAGCAGGACTCCGCTGCTGTTCTTGAGCCTAGTGGGGACAACACATTCTGTACCCACCACAGGGCAGCTGCCTCCATTGTCCAGCCTTGTCAGGGCATTCCAACTTAGCCATGCCTGTGCAAGCACCCCACTTGAATCAGTGCAACTCAGTCTTACATTGGACATAAGGGAAAACATTTTACCAATTCAGGATGGATAGCATCGACTAACTCAATGCTTCAGTCAGTCCAATGAACTGAATGACCTGCCATAAGACAGCAGGCATTAACTGGGATTTCCATTGTGATTCTAGGGGTTTACAGATGCATAAAACTGATGTAAGTACAATAATTTCCCTTTTCTTGTATATAAAGAGTAGCATCTGTCATAGAACTAGTTCACAATACACCCATTCGCTACTCACCACATTACTTAATCCATGTTTGTCTTGTCCACTAGCTGTGCATTCATACAACTGCTCGTTCTCCTGCATTTCACTGCCCCTTGCCCACCTTATTTCTCTGCGGTATTTTCCACAGTGAAAATGCCATAGAGGAATATCCTTCTGAAATCCCAGTGTTCACTGTTCTGGGAGTAGTTTAGAGTGGAGAAGGAAGTCCCTGCTCCAAGACTCTGGCTACCTCTCTATGGCTATTCAGAGGTAGGATGTGCCAAACAAAGTGATGCAGGCATCCAGGACTGAAGCTTACTCAACATTAATCAAGTCACACACAGCACTACTGCTACTTGATAGTCAGATTCTTGCAAGCAAATTCTTTGCATTGGGTGGCAGAGAACAAGAAGCAAAGGAACAGGCAAAGCATCACACAACACTTAGAATGTGGATTTGTGCCACTGCCTTCAGTAAGAGTGTCAGATAAATTAACCCAGACACTATACATATATAACATTTTGATCCAGCATGCAATTAGCTTGTTCTTATTAACTTTGACCCATTGTCTGCCCATTCAAACATACCTATGTGGGTGTTTATCCTGGATGAAATCTTCCTGGCAGTTAGACTCCCAACAACTTGGAGGAAGAAATTTCTCTTTGTGTACCTTATATTTAAAAAGTCTGTGCCCCCTCTTTTCTATTAACTCCTGAACAAAAATGCGTACACTTTAGCAAACAGTAAGTCTACAGAGGAAGTTTGATCTGATGTAATCACTACCATCTGTCTCCATCATCACCATCACTCTCCAAAATGCTGCAAATAACCCTCTTTTGATAAAAGAGTGAATTTTACCCGTTCTTTGTCCATCACCCTCATTTTTTCTCTCATCAAGGTTTTTATCACCTTCAACAGATTCTTGAACCACATAACCTTGTTTTTGGCACTTCTACTGTATTAAAACTGCTCATCAGTACCCTAATCCTTGTATTACTCTTTTTTCCCATCCAACTTGATACCTGTATTGGTTTTAAAACAAATGTCTTTATTGAAGTTTTGCTTGACACAATGAAACTGCTTCCCCTAAAAGATGGTTTATTTGCATGTGTAGAAATTGTGACAATATTTAATGGCAAAACATTTTAACAAGCCCCAAACCAAAAATATACAATAGTTCTTATGACTTCATTTTGTAAAATACATCATGTACCCTTTTGTTACTACGTATATGTAGCGGTAGTTGCGGCAAATATAACTGTACCTTTAGTCATGCTTGGATTCATTTGTAGGGCATGGCAATTTGAACTATCAGGGATGCACAGTTTGTGATATGCAGTTACTTACAAGACATCATTGGTATCATAAGGCTGCTTAGAGGGTGGGAGGGCCAGAATCCCCAAGGATGATGACATTTAACACCTAGGCAGATTAGGACAGGAAATGTATGACCCTCTGGGATTCCAGAAGAATTGCCAGATTGAAGGTGGACTACAGATGGAGACAAAATAGTTCATACAATATAACAATTCAGGCATGTGAACTGCTTTGTTACTAGATTATCATGTGAACCACTTTGTTTCCATCTGTTCCTGGGGGGTGAGGGGAGGAACCCAACAGGGCAGCCACTCTCTCTCCAGGTTGAAGCTGTGATCTTAAACATAACTGTTCCAGTTCAGCTCCACTGTCTTGCAGTCTTAACTATGCTGTTTTGTCCTCATCATGGAAGTCAATGTTTTATCTCCCATCAACTGTAATGGGTAAGCCTCACCACATTAAAATTAATGAGTTTTGTCACTGATATCAACAGGCACATGATACAGCCTAGGGGTTTGATCCTCATATTACTGCATCAGTACAGGACTTTGAGGATCAGAACATAAATAAGATTAATCCCAATTCCCTTTTGCAGGAAAGGAGGCAGTTTTTTAAAAAAATGTTTTTTATCAACAAAGAATACAAACATCTAGCTTGACGGAGGGGGGCCAATCCATTGCCAGCATGTTGTCAGCATGAAGGAGAGATATTTCACTCTAAAGGAGCTACCCTATAGGACACTGAACCAGGATAAAGCAGACTCAAGCTATGTTTGCATGGTTGTTTATTTTTCATCATACTGTGTTTACTGAATGTCTCATGGAATCTCTATTCTCTAGTTCAGGAACCTTTTTCTTCCCAGAAGCCACTTTGAAAATTAATACAAGCTGTCAGGGCCACACAGAAGTTGAGGACAGGAGTTCTTAAGGGGTGCACACAAGAAGAGGTGAGTTCAGATCATGGATCTGTCCCCTATCCTTGTGTTTACAGATGTTCACCTCTGGTCCCTTATCCTGAGCTCCATCTTCCAGTGCTTGGGGGCAGGAACTGGATCCAGAGGCCAGATCCAGGAGCTGGAAAGCATCCAAATAAAAAGCTGCAGGCCATATTTGACCCCAGCCCTCAGGTTCCCCATCCCTGCTATAGTATATATTCTTGTGCAGATTCCTATTGCCCCCTGCCCAGAGTTACATTGCAATACAAATTATTTAAGCAATATTCTGTTTATTTTCTCTGTCTCAAAGGTTGTCTCAGATACTGACCCAGTAAAGAGAGCGGTGACTGTGCCAGCTCAGCATTCAAAGGAGAAGGTTAAAATAGGTTGTAAAATTCTATTTCAGTTTTAATACAGTGCTAGCTAGTCTAAATGACAACATTTAGAAACTAGGGTTGCAAAGTGCTAAAGCTAATCATCTCAGATCAAAGTTTACATTCTGCCAACAAAGTAGGTTTAAGGTGAAGTGCAGCAGAAGAGTGCATTGATAGATATTCTCCACTGATTAAATTTACGTCACATAGTCTTGCTCCAGCCAAGGATGGGGAACCTTGTCCTTCCTGCAGGTCACATTGAAAATTAGTTCAAGTCACACAGGCCAGATAGAAGCTCAGGTGGGGTGTGCTCAAGACAGAAGAAGGAAAGGAAGGGTCTAGATCATGCATCTGTGCCAGGGATGGGGAACTTTCCTTTGCTAGGAGCCACTTTGAAAATTAGTAGAAGCCCCAAGGGCCACACTGGGAGCAGCGGTGATTAAGCAATAATTCAGGAATAGGAGGGTCCAGATCATGGATCTGTGCCATAGATCAGTCTCCTATTCTTGTGTGCATGTCCTTATCTCTTCCTTAGCACTGAAATTCTGAGCTCGGGATAAGAAGTAGGAACTGGATTCAGGGGCCAGATCAAAGACCTGGAAAGGAACCAAACCAAAACTAGTAATCGGTCACATTTGGCCCCCCACTGCCTATCTGTGCCATGGATCGTACCCTAACTTTGAGTGCATGCATGCCCTCATCTCCACTCCCTTTCCCTGGCTTCATTCTTTGAGTGCTAGAGGGTAGTGACTGGATCCATGGTCGAGATCCAGGAACTGGGATGAGGCCAGATAAAAACAAAACAAAAACAGTGCCTCCAAGGAGAGGGGGTGGAGCCAGGGCCTCCAGGTTGGGACAGAGCCCTGTACAAGTACATGCCCTCGAGGTCAACAATAGGGTGCCCAGATATGCAAATATTAGAGGTGTTCACATGATAATCCAGCTGCCAGGAGGGAGGGAGGGCCCTCCACATTGCCCTAATGAAAATGGAAGCTATTACAAGGCCCCCAGAAGTAGAGAAAACAGCAGGGCCCAGGGCAGTAGCCACAAGTCATCCTGTGGTAAAGCCTGCCCTGATTTTGGACGGTGAGGGCAAAGCTGCCTTCTAGAGTGGGGCAGCAGCATCTTCCCACCCCAAGCAGCAGAGTCCCAATGTGATTCCCCCATCACTCCTAATGTTTAGGTCTCAGATCAAAGTTTGTATTCTGCCATCAAGACACCAATCCTGCAGACACTTAGGTCAGCATTGAATCCAGGGGAGTTCAGGTTCTGTGTAAAATGGTCTTAGCATAGGAATGTTTGACAGATACACACTAAGGGCGGATTCAGACATGTCTTTAAATCGCACAGAAGCCTCGGCAGCATAGTGCGATTTAAAAAACCCCGCACTTCTGGGCTGGTGTGAATGCGCTGAGTGCGCACAATTCCACTTAGCCCGAATGTTTGGAGTGCAGATTGAAAAGTTGCTCCGAGCACACAGTGTGCACTATTCCAGATCCCGCCCCTCAGAGGCACACATTTAATTTTCTTATTAATAGTCCAGTTGAATTCAATAGGACTGTGAACAGTAGAGTGAAGCACACACTACTGTTTGCAGTATGAGGCAGAAATCATAGGGGGGCAGAACAACACACTCTCTTGTTCTCAGTCCTGGTTCTCTTGTCTTGCTCTTGCCCTCAGCCCTGCCTCATGTTTTCCCCTACTGTCAGGTCTCCCTGGCCCCACTCCTTATTCTGAGTCACAGCCCCTACATTCTGGATGTCCCTCACTCCCCATGACACAGCCCTAACTCATACTGAGCTAGCTCTTCATGTTCCTCTTCCAGGGTCTGCAACTGCACTGCCATGGCCTTCAACAACTCATTGAACTGAGGCGACGTGTTGCCTTGCAGCAGCTGGGCGGAACGTGGGTGGGAGCCAAGTCCCGAGCCCAGGGATGATATTGACCAGGTGCTGCTGAGTGTGGGGAGCCCTATATCCAGCAGTCTGGAGCACGCCTGCGCTGTGGGCGTTTGCCGCGGGCAGCGCGCCTAACGGCTGCGTGCACAAGGGCGCACCCTTGTGCGCATGGCCTTAGGCATCGGCTGGATGCTGGGCCTTAGTGGGGTGTGCTGTAAGAAATTACTATCAAGGGGTGACTTTGGCACTGAAGGTTGTTATTGCTCCCTGGCCAATGACTGGGAGGGGTATTCACTCAAAAAGGGAGAGATCCCTACATCCCCCGGAGAAACAAAGGAGGATTGATGATTTCATGGTCTCAAGGTCTCCTAGTATGGACGCACCTCCAACAGATGTGGTAACATCTAATTGGTTTATTTCCATCGACCTGTCTAGGTCAGCCGCTGCCCCTATTGTCCCTGGGCAGGGGATAGCGGATATGGGGGGAAGGAAGACAGGATGGATTGGCTACAGCCTCTTGGACACAGGACATCTCTTTAAGAAGGGATGAAATTAAGAGCCCAAAACTGGACCACTCTAATATGGACAATGTGACCTCCAGTCCTTGGAGGATATTCTGGCTGAACATGTGCAGCTTACAGCTTGTACTGTGGGCTCTATGTATCGACAATTGAATGTCTTAACCCAGAATGTGGAAAATCTTATGGGTTTGGTTAAAAGGGATATGTTGCCAGCTGCCTCCTGTGAACCTTTGATGAAGGATTATAGAGTACAGGAGAGCTCCCCAGATCAGATACCAAATGAGCAAAAAAATTTCCGGATTTCACAATCACAGGTCCAGGAGGGAGGGGGGGGGGNGGGGGGGGGGGGGGGAGGAATTCGGGTTTGTAGCAAATATCTCTAGATAAAATTTTGGTTACAGCCCTGCCCTTAACAGGTAATTTCCCTCCGGCTTGGGATACACCTATGGACACTGCTGAACATTTTAGGTTTCTGCTGAAAATTCCTATGACAAGGAAAGATATTAGATCAGTGTCCCATGTGATGTTCAGGAAAGGCAGGAGTGTAGTTTTGATTCATTTTATTTCTGAGACATGGGTCAAGGTTATTTTGGATAAAAGACTGCATCTTCAGAAGAGTAAAAATTTTGTCTTGCAGATTTATGGTGAGGAGAAATCTGAAGGGGGGAACCAAAAGTCTGGGCAACCAGTGATGGTTAAAATAAGTTTTTCCCCCATTAATAAATCTGTATTGCCTGTTTCGCCCCTTGTAGAAAATATGATTAGTCAGAGGTTAGGGCCTGTTGAGCTACGGGCGAGGCAGGGGGAATATTGCTCCCGTATTATTTCCACTCCAGTAGGGAATAAGGCAGCCCAGATGTTGAGTTCCTCTGATTTAATGGAGGTGCAGGAGGTACATTAAGTAAAATCAACTGAAACCTCGAAGGCAGTTATTGTGGCGGTTAATGGTGGAAGTGTGCAGGGGGTAAAGAAGGATTCCAGGCAATGTGTGGATAGGATGGTTAATGCCCCCTATTTAGGAGTATTAGGGGAACTTAGGAGGAAGGAGGCGATGGGAGGTGAGGTTCTGCTTGCTGCTCAGGAGAATTCAATCATTTTAGAGCAGTCAGAGGTCAACTTGCTGCCTAGCCAGATGGGGCATGATCATCAAGTAAGACCTAGGAGGTTATTTACTACAGAGGCTCCCTCTCCTATGGCTGAGCAATCTGTTTTTTTCTTTTTCATTTGAACGTTCTCAATTATTGAGGTGCGAAAATTTTGCCCTTAATAATAGTACACTGAAACACAAAGTGGCGCAATTATCCAGTATAACAGGCCCAGTGGCTGAGGTTGTTGTTCCTTCTTTAATAGATCAAACTTCTGAGGGTGCTTGTGGTTTCTACCAGGAGGGAGCACAGGAAGTGGATGGCGGTTCCCCGCAGGGGTCATGACATTCTGAGTTGGTTCTGCCTCCCTCAGCACCCTTAGAGATAGATGAGGACAAAATCCCCCCAGTTCGGGTTTTGACTTGGACTATTGCAGGATGGAAAGGGAAAGCACAAGATCAGGCCTTTATAGATTTTTTGCGGGAGCTTGATTTGTTGTGCTTGCAGGAAACCTGGGTGGCGGACCCGGATTCCGTAGAACTTGAGGTTTTTTTAAAGTGGGTATTTCCTGCTAGTCCAGCCAAGAGTGGGAGGGGGCGATTGTCTGGGGGACTGGTAATTTTTCTAAGGATGGATTTGGGGCTTGAAGTTTTGGTAGTCCAGGATGAGGAGATTCCGTTCCAGGTGTTAAGGGCAAAATTTGCTGATTCCTGCTGGCTCCAAATTTATAATGTTTATTTTCCTCCGGGGCCTAATGGTTCCGTGTTGTGGTCGACTTTTTTGAACTTCTTCTCCCGCAATTTTGAAAGATTCCCAGAGGATTATTTGATGCTCCTGGGCAACTTTAATGCAAGGATAGGGCATAGCAGTGAGCAGATTATGGATTCCCTGAAGTTACATAATATGGGTGATATCCAGGATTGGAATGATGAGAGGGTTTTGCAGGATGAGAGTGTTAATAAAAATGGGAAACAGCTATATAGATTTGTCCTGGAGTATTCATTGTATATCTTAAATGGTAATGCCCCCGGTGATCCATTTGGGGCCTATACTTTCTTTAATACCAGGGGATCGAGTGTAATCGATTATGGGATAATATCTCCTTTTCTTTTGCAAAATGTGTCCTCATTTGAGGTGTCCAGCAATATTGAGAGTGATCATTTCCCTCTGATTCTCTGCTTAGATCAGCTTTTGAAAATAAGACCTAGGGGCCCCACGGTGTTTTTGGAAGGTGAGGTAGTGCAGAGTGGAAGGTGTAGATTAAAGTGGGAGTATGCGCTGGACGAGTTAATAAAAATTAATTTGGATTCTACGGTTTTGAAAACTTCAAGAGATGCATTGTGTCAAACAAATTATATTGGCCACGCCTTTCAGCTTATGAATATCATTTCTTGCAATTTATTGCCCTATCTTACTAAGACCGGGAATCCTGTCAAAAAGTATTCCCCCTCCAGGGGATGGTGGGATATTGAATGTTGTAGGCGAAAGAAGGAACTTAGGAAGGCCGCGAGAAGGTTGAAACAAACAAATTGGATGAAAAGGATGGTAGCCTATAGGGAATTGCGAGCTGATTATAAGATCTTTATACAGAGGAAAAAGATAAGGTTCACTCAAGGGTGTTGGGATAAGTTATTGGAAGCCTTAAAGAAGAATGATAATGGTTTATTTTGGAAATTAATAAATAGTGCATTCCATAAAGGATCAAGGCTAATAGAGCCCCAGATACAGCCATCAGTTTGGGTCCGGCATTTTGGTGAGATATTTAATGCCAGTCAACAGATTACCCAGAGATTGTCTATCACAGATTCTCCTCCAATGCCAATATGGGAGAAGATGACTGCAGGGGAGGTAGAGGAGGCTATCGCTCTTCTAAAAAGTGGGGAAACCCCGGATGGGGACATTTTGCCGGCGGAGGTTTTCAAATTAAACTGGGGATGGTGGTGTATGGCACTTGCCAATCTGTTTACACTGATAAATGAATCAGGCATGATTCCTGATTATTGGAGGGCAATTATAATGGTGCCTATTTATAAAAAAGGTAGAAAAGATATTCCGAGTAATTATAGACCAATAAGCTTGTTGCTTATTATTTCAAAAATATACTCCCACCTGCTTTTAAAAAGATTGAACCTATGGGTTCAAAGTAAAGGGCTGTTAGCGGAGGAACAGGCAGGCTTTCAGTCGGGTCGTGGTACGATTGACCAATGTTTTATTCTCAATCACATTATCGAACAATCAAAAAAGAAAGGGCTAGATTTGTTTGTAGCCTTCATAGACTTTTCCTCAGTCTTTGATTTAGTGGATCATGAGATCTTGTGGGAAAAGTTAAAAAGCCTGGGTATAGATCCCAGGTTACTTATGCTCATCAGATCCTTATACACATTAACAAAGCTCCAGATTCGACTAAATAGGGAAGGCTGGCTATCGGAAGAGATTTCTACTTCTAGAGGGGTTAGGCAAGGGTGCCTTTTGGCACCCATTCTCTTTAATCTTGATGTGAATCATTTAATTTTGGATCTCCGGGATATTGAGGACTATATGGCTCCGAAAATTGGGAACCAATGGCTGGCGGTGCTCATGTATGCGGACGATACTGTTTTGCTTTCTACAGCCAGGTTAGGGCTGAAAAGATTGCTGTCTGATTTTGGGGTCAAATGTCAGGAACAAGGGCTGAGGATAAACTATAAAAAAAACCAAAGTTATGGCATTCTCAAAGAAGTTCAAATCAAGATCTTGGTATATAGGTGAAAAAAAAGTGGACCAAGTGAAAACCTTCAAGTATCTTGGGATAGTTTTTTCCTTTAATAACTCATGGCGACCCCATATTCAATCTATTAAGCAGAAGGCTAAGTCAAGTGTAGCTGTACTCCTCAATAAGTTTTTTTATGGTGGGGGGGGGGGCAGTTGATTGCCCCGGCGCTGAAGGTTTTTGAGAAGAAAGTAATAATGAGGGTTTGCTATGGTATTCAATTATGGGGTTGTTCTCCATTGGCGGTCCCTCTCCTGGAATTGATACAGAATAAATTTCTGAGGACGATTTTAGGTGTTCCTCCTGGATCGGCAGCTGCTTTGGTCAAACTAGAAACTGGGTCTATGTCCTTTGAGGCATTTGTCATCAAATTTATTATTATTTTTGCTCTAAAGCTGGCAGTGAGTAATAATTATTCCCTTATGAGGAGCTGTTTTGAGATGGAAAGATCGGCTGGCAACTATCACTGGATAAGGAGTGTAAATCTCTACCTCAGAATGTTGGGTTTTTCATTCAACTTTTTAACCCAGTTCCCTTTGAATATGGGGAGGAAAATGATAAAGGAGAGAGTGAGGGATATAGATCTACAGATTTTAAGATCCAAAGTGGATACTGTGCGAGCCTCTCCCTTCTACCATTTGTTTCTCCCCCCCTTGTGTGGTAGTGGCTATTTGTTAACCTTAATTAATCCTAGGCTGAGGAGAGCATTTACAGCTCTCCGATTTCAGTCTTTTATCTCAGCTGTGGTTACGGGGAGATATGTGGGTAAACCGTATGCTCAGAGGTTATGCCCATGTGGAGGTAATGTGATTGAAGATTTGGTGCACTATTTATGTTTTTCCCCTTGTATAGAGCTTTAAGAAGGGATTTATGGTATAAGATCAAACCCCCCAGAAATCTGCCCCCTGAGAGGCTGATAAGTTATTGTCTGGCGGATAAGGTTGCAGAAATTACGGAGGCTGTGGCTTGGTATGCTTACCGGGCAGCCTCAGTGAGGAAGAATTATGTTAACTCCCTCCCAGAACCTTAAAAGTGAGAGATATGGTTGTTAGAATTAATGACTGGGATGCTGGTTTTTGTTATTATATTTGTATATTTTAGTGTATTTTTATAATTTGATGATGATATAAGAGTTGGTAAAAGATAAACTGTGGTTGATATGTTAATGACTGTTGTGATATTGGATGTATAGTGATGTATTGTGAAATAATTTGTATTTTTTTACTATGTTCAAACTTGTCATGGCAGAAGGCCGGAACAAGGAAATAAACAAACAAACAAACAAACAAACCAACCATAGGATTTCAATGGGGGCACCTCTGGAGTAAGAGTTTTGTGGATCACAGTCTCAGAGTTCAAGTGCCTGCTTGATACCAGTGATGTGGCAAATACACCACCTAAGCTGGTAATCACCAGCCTGTCTTTGGTCCTGATCCTGCAAAGATCTAGGTAGGTCAGGTGTTTCAATTTACTTCCCTGCATCACCCCACAATGGAATGATATAGGGAGGTAAAATTAAGATGTGGTGTAGGTCTTTACAGGACTCAGGCCAATGTTTTCACTTGTTATACTTCAATAATTTTATCTGAAAATTGTCTGCTTTTGTCCCATTGCACTTTCCCCTCCTTTCCAATCTCACATAATCTCTTTCTAGGCTTTGCAGCCCCACACTACTCCTTTTTGTCTTTGAACTCCAAGCTAATTCCTTAGATCCACTTAAGTAGTCCATCTCCTTTGCTGTATTTGCTGGCTTTGTGGATAAGCCTTTTGTGTGGTTCTGGATCAGAAGCTCTCTCATGTCAAGGTTAACCATATCCATAGCTTCCCTGCTATGATTTCATTGTGTTCTTTCTTCACAAGATTATATCAGATTTATAAGGTATGATCCCCTCTTGTAAATCCCTGGTGGCTGTCTCTACCAACTACCAGTGGCTGTCTCTACCAATCAATTCTCTCTGTCTTCTGTGTCCAATCTGCAGAAACTCCTGCCACTTCCACTGGGATAAACCATTGTTCCATGTGTCAGCAATATTTATGGTGTGATCCTCACCCACTAAAGTCAATGGGAACTGAGCTGTTAACTTCAATAAGAGCAGGATTGCTCCCTTGCCACTAATTTTTCTTTGGCACCTGCTCTGCTATTACCGAGTTCCTTCAACAGTGGAGAATTCCTTTTTCTAATTTTGTTTCTTTAAATGCAGATTTAAACTAGTGGCTAACCTGTGGTGCTGCTGCTGGGGTTCATGAGAGGAACTCATGATGTCTGGAGACATATTAAATGTCAGTTTTTAGGTGCAGTCATTTACAAAGAAGTCAATATCCGAGGATGTACCAACATTCCATCAGTTTAAATAAGGGGAAGAACTAGAAATGGATATCGTCAGTTGTGTGGGCACAGAGGATGGGAACAAAAAAAAACAAATCAAAGAGACAACTACACAATTGTTATGTGTTGTCATACATCCATGTAACAAGCATATTTAAAAAAAACACAGCCACAAATAAGAGAGCAGCAGAGCAGCTGTAGGAGGAAGAGTTATGTGGCTATATGCAGCAATTCAAGAGCATCTGATTCTGTACCTGGGAAGGAAAGTTTTGATGCCTATAAGAGAGCTGATAAGAAAACTGTTAGGCAGCTGGAGTGCTGAAACGATTGCCTTTATGTTGACCAGGGATGTCTCTTGTTTCCCACATATCTACTTGGACTGCAGGCTTTTGAGGGCAGGGACCGTAAATACAGTGTCTAGCACAATGGGACTCTGCTGTCTGAGTGACTACAGCTCCTAGGTATTAAAGCATGCCTTTCCTTCTTTTCAAATTCAAGACTAAAGAATGAAACATGAAAGGAACTACACTGCATGCAGGTGATCACATAAGGAAGCTGACTTGCCCTTTCCATACAGGGACCTTCTTTGAGAGCCTTTCGTCCTCCAAGTCTTCCTCCCATTTAACCATATGCATTCATAGTCCTGTGACACCTATGTGACCCTGCTGGAAGTCACAACTTGCAGGCTGGGAAGGATCCATTTTGTAGCATCCATGTTGTAGCATCATGGGAAAATGACAGGTGCCTTGGACCTGGCATTTCAGAGGCCACATGGCCTTCACTGAGATTTATTTATTTATTTATTAGCCACCCCCCTCATGCCTATGGCATCTGGATTTTTGGCGGCTTACAAAAGTCAAAAATCCATAACAATAACATTCAATAAAAATACTAAAATCACAACAGCATTTCAAAAATATCTTAAACCCCCCAGATTTACCCCCAATTAGCCCACCCTCCCACCCGAAGGCCTGGACGAACAGCCAGGTCTTGCAGGCTCGGCGAAAAGCCAGCAGACCTGTTAACAGATAAGTTAACAGTTCAACTCTTAGTTTAGTTTGTTCAGAAGTGAGCAACCTAAGGCCACAAAAACCCCTTTACTACTGCTACAAACCAAAATGCCTACAGGAAGGTTCTCTCCTGCTGCTCGCCAGCATGAGCCTGACACACACAGTGCAATCCTCCATCCATTAAAGTCAATGGCCTAACTTCCATGGCCTTTAACAGGTGTTTTCCGATTAACAAGTTGATGGGGGCAGGAGGGGGGAAAGAGGTCCATGACCAATGCGTGGCTCAGCTCTGCCATGGAGCACCCACACATGTGAAGGAGGTGGGGAGCTAAACAAATGGGCAGCTCCCAGTGCTACTACCACAGCCACTGAGGCAGCCACCATACATTTGGCTTGCCCTGCACGGTTCACTCCGGATTTCCCAGCATGGCTCCATGAGTGGCTGAAAGTGGGTGCTCAATGGCTTGTGGGAGCGCACATCCAGCTGCTCCACCTTCAGACGGGCAGTCGGATATGTGGCTCATGGGAAGCCATGCGGGGTAGCATCTCATCTCAAAACACCCAATGACTGTGCCCAAAGTGGGAAGCTCTCAGTGTTCTGAGTGTTCCAAGGAGGTCTGGGAAACTGTGGGGATGGGAAAGAGGGCACAGAGGAGATTACATCACCCTGACACCATATGACTACAGGGCTGAAACTCAATTTTGACTTTTTCTTGGTTATTGCTGAGAATCGAGATTCTAATCTCATTTTAAACGAGAAATAATAACCAAGAAAATTGTTGTTACTCGACAGTTCTCAGTCAAGAATCTTTTCTCGAATTACTGGTTACCCTTTACCAGATTTCGTTTACCATTGGATTGCTGGTTACCGAGTTACTGTTTACCAGGTTGTTGGCTACCATTTACCCGGTTGATGTTTACCAGGTTGCCTGTGAGCCAAATCCAGTAACCAATAAACATGGTAACCAATAACCAATAAACATGGTAACAAACCAATAACCAATAAGCACCAATAACCAATAAACACGGTAATAAACCAATAACCAATAAACACAGTAAATGAAAAATCACAGTAACCGATAAACTTGTCACATGGTAAATCACAATACCGATACAACCGACAAATGACAAACACCTATGGTAACCGGTAAACGATAAATGGTAAATTGCGGTAACCGATAAATCAAATTTCACCTAATTGGGGTTCGAAAAAGCTGCAAAATCTTGGCAGCAATTTTAGATTCCCACAAAATTATTGCAAGAATTAATTGGATTCTCGTTTCAGCACTTCCTGCTGCCTTCCCCTCATCACAGGGTATGCCCAGGCATGCTTCATGGCTCAACAGCAGCAGTGGCTGCCACTCCATCACTTCTAGTTATGGTTCTGTAACACCCCCACTAGCACAATGGGCTGGACGATGACCTCCCCATCCCCTTACTTACTGGCAGGGGTTTTAGGCAGTCTGTGGAGGGCCTATCATCTTAGATTTTTCACTTTCAGTGGGCAACATGGAATTGGCTTACATTCAAATAACATCTTCAAAATTTTCACTTTAAAAGAACGAGTAAGCAACAGAGAAAAGGGCAGGGCATGCTCAGGTGAGACCTGTTCACAACCCCCAAAACAAGAAACCCTGTGATATGACAATATTTGATTCAGTGTTGCAAGGTCCAACTTGTGGTCACTGCCATCTAATACATGTGCCACCCTCCTACTGTTGAGTTTGTGTGTTATATGGTCCTGTGCTTGGGAAAGAGTTGTGATGTTCAGTCTGCAGTCATTCATTGTAATCTAACAGTGTGAATACTTTATAGCACACAAACATAGCACCTGCAGGAAAAGGCATTGTAAAGACAAGCAAAAATCACTTTTCACTAGGCCAAACTTCATTGTCATAGAGGAGATAGGACAATACAGCACTCCCAGTGGTGGAGTGGAAAGCTATGGAGAAAGAAATGCGGGAGAGGAAGTTAAGAGTGGCACATTTGTGCTGGAGCCAGGGGTGACTAGCAATTGTGCATACCTGCATGTTGTCCTGAAGGTCACTATTCGCTCAACCAGTCATTCATGTCTGATGCTGAAAGAATGTCGGATAAGTAACAAACCTGTTGCCAGTGGGGCCTCTGCTGGCCTCTACCTTGTGGGGCCTCTGCTGGCCTCTACGGGTGATTTCAGACGTTATGAGATCACAGTGAACCACGGTGAATACCCACCTGTGGTCACTGTGCCTCGAACGTCTGTTTGGCGGCCGCCAGATGTTCGCCATGCTCAATCGGCACATGGGGTCAATTTCAACCACGCTTCCCGGGCTCCCCAGGCGACTTTCCCAGGAAGCGTGGTGAAAGTGATCCCCGGCGGGGACGCAAAAAAAATCACGTCTGGTCAGGCGCCACGACCTGGGATCACCGACGGGATCCCGGGCCGTGGTGAATTCGGCCACATGCTGTTGCCACATTGGCCCCACCGCCCGCCCGTCTCCCCAGAGGACGGGCGGCGGGGAGTGTGGAGGGGGTGGGGCCATGCAGCCGCACGTTGTGCCGCGCGGCCCCGCCCCCTCCCAGATTCCCCGCCGGGATCCCCCGGCACGTCTGATATGGTGTGATGGGGTAATCCTGGCGGGGGATTAATTGGTTGTTTTTGGTACGGGGCCAATTGGCCCCGTAACGTCTGAAAACACCCTACGTCACACACATTGAGCAGAGAAACAACATGGAATTGGGTGATCATTCATGCCCATGACCCTCCTG
Source organism: Sphenodon punctatus (assembly GCA_003113815.1). Classification (NCBI taxonomy): domain Eukaryota; kingdom Metazoa; phylum Chordata; class Lepidosauria; order Sphenodontia; family Sphenodontidae; genus Sphenodon; species Sphenodon punctatus. The sequence continues at coordinate 3,947,076 of QEPC01002450.1, forward strand.
TTTCTATTCAAAGGTACAAACACACCAGGATGAATCTCTCTTCCCCCCCCCCCCCCATCATGTTCTGCCACCATAGTCGTATTTATTTATTTCAGTTTTTATCCCACCCTTCCCATGAAGGCTCAGGGCAACTTACATCATACACAACCACATAAAAACAGCTAAAAAATCCCCAACCTCTCCCAGCCCCTTCTCTAACCCCTCCACTCATTCTCCCCCAACCCTAACCCTATCTGCCAAACATTTGGCCAAACAAAAATGTCTTACACATCACTTCTGGAAGATTAGCAGGTTTGGGCTTAGACGAATCTCAAAGGGGAAGGAGAACCATATTTGTGGGGCAGTCACTGAGATTATTACTGATAATAATAATGATGTATTACTGGCTGTTTAGAACCAAATGTGGACAGCCTATATGGGCTTGCCAGAATTGTTCCACCAAATATTCAGAAACCAGTTATAAGGAGAATGGAAAGATCACACCAGACTGAAGATTGTAGACATCCACTTTACACCATGTTGCAGCTGTTAGTTGCTTAAGATCACCCAAAGAAAGAAAGAAGCTTCCTCACCACAATAAAACAATTGGAAACAACTAGATGCTTTCAGGAGGAGAGTGTAAAAATGTATATGGATGTTATTATTTTCATTATTATTTTCATTTTTATCTCACCTCTCTCGCACAAGGCAACTCGAGGCGGCTAACGCATCTTTCACCTGTTGCTGAACGTCTTTCAGCAGGGGGAGAGCAGGACTGACTGTGGAGTGCAAATCATCATTGAATAAGAGCTAGCAGGTCAAAGGACAGCATGAGAAAATTGGACTATCTGGAATTTGAGGGTTGGGCACAACATGTGACAGCATGAGAAAGTTGAACTATCTGGAATTTGAGGGTGTGAACAAGCATGTGGATAAGGGGGAGCTGGTTGATATAGTGTACCTGGATTTTCAGTAAGCATTTGATATGGTCCCTCATGAGAGACTCTTGAGGAAATTAAAAAGTTATGGGATAGGAGGCGGTGTCCTATTGTGGATTGGTAATTGGCTGAAGGATAGGAAGCAAAGAGTAGGACTAAATGGTCCGTTTTCACAATGGAGAGAAGTAAATAGTGCCCCAGGGATCTGTACTGGAACCGATGTTGTTTAATGTATTCATTAATGATCTGGAAAGGGGAGTGAGGTGATCAGATTTGCAGACAATACCAAGTTATTCAAGATAATTAAAACACAAGTGGCCTGTGAAGAATTGCGGGCGGAACTTGTGAGACTGGGTGATTGGGCATCTAAATGGCAGATGAAATTTAACGTGGACACGTGCAAAGTGATGCGCATAGGGAAAGACAATCCAAATGCTGGATTCTAAATTAGGAGTTGTTACTCAGGAAAAGAACTTTGGAGTCATTGTGGACAATAGATTGAAATCCTCAGCTCGTGTGTGGCAGCCATCAAAAAGGCAAACAGGATGTTAGGAATTATTCGTAAAGGGATAGAGAATAAAAATGAAAATATAACACCACTATTAAGTCTATGGTGTGACCACACCTTGAATATTGTGTGCAGTTCTGGTCACCCCCTCTCAAAAAAGATATTTTTGAAGTAGAAAAGGTACAGAGAAGGGCAACAAAAATGATAAGGGTTATGGAACGGCTCCCCTATGAAGAGAGGCTGGATAGGTTGGATCTCTTCAGCTTGGAGAAGAGATGACTGAAAGGGGATCTGATAGAAGTTTATAAAATCATGAGTGGTATGGAACATGTTAATAGGGAATGGTTATTTACCCTTTCAAATAGTACTAGGACTAAGCAACACTCCATGAAACTAATACGTAGTAGATTTAAAACAAATACAAGAAAGTATTTTTTCAGTCAAAGCACAATTAAGTTGTGGAATATGTTGTCAGAGGTCATGGTCAAGGCTAGTAGTATAACTGGGTTTAAGAAAGCATTGGACAAGTTTCTGGCAGCTATTAGCCAGGCAGGTTTGGGGAATGTAACCTCTTACTATTGGAAGCTGGGAGTGAAGAGCAGGGAATGGATTGCCCCATAATGACCAGGCTGTTGGGGTACTTCAAGCAACCGAGATTGGCCACTGTCAGAGATCATTGGTCTGAACCAGTATGGCACTTCTTAGGTTCTTATGTCATTTTGGCTTCCCCCTGGCTACCATTTTGGCTTCCAACACCACCTCTGTTAGCCTACCGTACTACAATGATGCCTCCTGCCCTCCAGTCCATGGGCTTGACATGATACCTTCCCACCCAGTTCTCACACCTACCATTCCTATCCAATGGAGCTGGGTTCTGGGGATTTCCCTGCTGCTCCTGAACATCCTCCTAGCCATCTGTCAGCACAGTAAACAATAAAAAGCATAACAGATAATAAATCAAATCAAATATTTATTAATTGGTTTGGCTTCCACCATATACTAGCAAATAAAATAAAAATACATCTAAATATAATTAATACAACATAAATACAAAATTAAAAGCTTCCCTTCATCATTGTAATAACTTATCTTACAAAAGTAACATACAGTCTATTTAAACATAAGGTAATTACAACTCACAGTAGAACAAACTGCACCCATAGGGGCCAACCTAAGGAGCTGCCTCACCCTTCTCGGGGTTTACATTCGGCAGATGTTTAGCTCCTGAAAATGAAATGCTGTACCATTCAAAGGCTAACTTAAAAATAATTTCAGCACACATAGAACCAGCCTAAGGAGCTGCCTTCCCCTTCTCGGGGTTTACATTCGGCAGGTGTTTAACCCCTGAAATTAACTACCATACCCTTAAAAGCTGACTTAACAACATACATAAGTCCCAGTTAGACAAAATACGTATGGGCAGCACTTTACTCCATACTACTAATAGTGCACAAAAGAAGACGAATATAGGCAACACTGACCCTATTTGGATGCCATATTGCCTTGCACATTGAAGTATAGATTAACAACATAATTTCAACACACAATAGAATATACTACTCCCATGGGACCAGCCTAAGGAGCTGCCTGACCCTTCTCGGGGTTTACATTGGCAGATGTTTAGCCTCTGAAATTAAATACTATACCCTTAAAAGGCTAACTCAGCAGCATAAGAAGTCCCAATTAGGCTAAATACATATTATACTTTTTATGTGTACTCATATCCTCACTACATGGACCAACCAGCCATGGACCAACCAGCCATGTAACCAAGCCAAGCACGCACACCTGGGACCTTGCATCCTCGTGAATGTTACACCCCTTGTCTCTCCCTCTGTTCCCCTTCCTTCGTCTCCCCCTCCCCACCCCCGTCTCTCAGATTGTAAGCCCTAGGGCAGGGACCATGTCTACTCAATTACTTTGTAAAGTGCCAGGTACATTGCTTGCGCTATATAAATGTTTACTAATAAATAATAATAATAATAATGATAATAGCAGCACGTTACTCCATACCACTAAGACCGCAAAATACAGATCAAATATTAGCTACACTAATCCCATTTAAATGCCATATGGCCTTGCACACTGAAGTATAGATTAACAACATAGGCCTCAAGGATTAATACTGACTCAGTCCATTCAAGAAAATTATTACTGCAATTGAATCATAGGGAAAAGTTTCCTAATCTCCACCGCCTTCTCAGCAAAGGCTGCCAGACTTCAAATAACCTTCATATCAGAATGCTGACATAGCCAGATTAGTTTTTCTTTTTTTGATAACCACTGAACCTGGATTAGAGGGGGAGAATCAACGTTTCCCTAATATCCATAAAGTAAGAACATTCCAGAACATAATGGGTATTTTCAGATGTTACGAGATCACGCTCAACCACAGTGAACCACGCTCAAACCCGCGGTGGGGCCAAAGGGCCCTGAACGTCTGTTCGGCGTGTGCCAGATGTTCATCACGCTCAATACGCACATGGGGCCAATTTCAACCACGCTTCCCTGGCTAGCCGGGGGAAGGTCCCGGGAAGCGTGGTCAAATGGACCCCCACCGGGAACCAACCAAAAGTAACGTCTGGACGCCAATCCCCACGTGGAACCAAACAAAACGAGCCCCAACCGGGGACAAGGCACGCAGCGTTGCTGCCGGGCAACCAGCAACAACACAACCGCTGGAAGGAAATTTAAAGCGAAACCGGCAGCAAGCAAGCATGGCGGGATGGAGCGAGGAGGGAGGCGGAAGAAAGTGGAGGCACAGACAGCGACAGTGGCGGAGCAGGAGCCGGAGGAGGGGCAGGCAGGCCCAGCGATGCAGGTGGAGGGGGCCCACGGGTGCACCCGACCAGGGAGGTGGCCCAGGCACAACGCCCACAGCTGCAGCCGGGTTGCGACGCCCCGGGGACAGCGGCCGGAACGGGCCCAGAGCAGGCACCCAAGAAAAGGGTAAGGGGGAACAAGGGGGGGAACAGGGGGCATGGGAGACCCCCCTGGGGGGGCCCAGCGGGGTGACCCCGGGGGACCAGGAGGAGGGCAGGGGT
>QEPC01002450.1:3956732-3981480 GCA_003113815.1 Sphenodon punctatus
TCCCTCCCATTGTTCCTCGTGCTGTGTTCCCGGCGCCCCTGCCCCCCCTTCCTGACCTTTCCCTTGTGTGTGTGTGCCCAGGCGTGCGGGCGTGCAGTGTGTCCCGCTGCGGGTCCGCTGTGTGTGTGTGTGTGTGCGTGTGCTGTGTGTGTCGGCTGTCAGCCTGTTCTCCCTCTTCCCCCCTCCCCTCCCGTTTCCCTTGTGTGGGCGTTCCCTTGTGTGCCTTTTGGCTTCGTTTGCCCTCATGCGGCCATGTCTGTGTCCCGCCCCTGCCCGGTGCCTTGTGGGAGTTTTGTGCCCGGCGGGGGTTCGGCTGCATGTCTGTTCTGCTGCCCCGGTCCGCGATGGTTCGGCCCGGTTCCCAGCCGTGGTCCGGGTCCCGTCATGTCTGTTTGGGTCGTTTTTCCACCCCGGGCCGCGGTTGTGCTATTCACCCCCCTGGGGGTTCGCTGTGGTGAACCGCCCGCCCGTAACGTCTGAAAATACCCAATGTGTCAGATCCTCAATCACATCCAAGCCACAAGGACAAATTCTTAAGTTTCTTGAGATGCCCATTCTGCGGCCCACTACCATAGCACATAGCATCTGCTCAAAGCAAAGCCGCTTGTTCAAGAAGCCGGATGCAGATCTAATTTAAGATATTTGGCCAATCCCCTATCTGGACTCCAATGGACTCCAATACATTGGTGAGATTAAACTCACTCGAATCGCGGCCCATTCCTCCTGTAACCTTATATCATCAAGACACTGATACAAGGCTACCCTCTCCTGCAGTTCAAAGAGCCTTGTGTCTCTGTTAGTCCAAAATGAAAAGCTAGATAAGTTCAATACCATTATAATAGCTCTTAGCCAACTAGAATAATGGAAAGTGCTCTGCATAAGATCTTCAAGGTAGCACATTTTTGGTAGGCGGTGAGGATCAAACAACGACATCTTAAACCAATACTGGATCATTTTCTTGGTAATTAGAGATTGTACAGAGCTCGTTGCAGTTTCCACCCTAAAAAGGGAAGCAGGCATAGATTGGGGCAAACCTAAGAGGAACCTCAGAAATCTATTGTGTGGGACCTCAACCTCATTTCCTGCCGAATACCCCCAAACCTCATCTCCATAAAGAAACTGTGGAATCACCTTTGCCTTGACTACTTTAAGAGCAGCTGATACAGATCTCTTTCCATGCTTAGCATGGAATCTCTGAATTGCGACAGAAGACCAAACCGCTTGTGATTTTATCATTGATCTATAACTATTCCAAAGATTGTTTGAAGAAATAACTACTCCCAGATATTTAAAGCTATGAACAACTTCCAGTTTGACTTGGGCAACTGACCAGGAGTAAATTCTTTTGCGTCTGTCTCATTTAATAATTTTAGATTTAGTAAAGTTCACACTCAAACTGTTCTCTTTGCATTTTTCACTAAACTGCGCAATTGCCCTTTGCAGGCCCACTGGAGTTCTGGATAATAAAAGGGCATCATCTGCATAGAGCAGAACCCCTACCAGAGTGGACAAAATTTTGGGAGAATGGAATTCACAATTGTCTACAGCTTCGATTATATAATTGACATAACAGTTAAATAAACAGGGAGCAAGAATGCATCCCTGACATACTCCTCTGTTAGGCCACTTTTACACAGACACCACCCACCCACGAACATCCGGAAACATCCATCGGATGGGTGGGAGAGTGTCCATGTAAACGCCCACGCGTGGGTGGGTGCACGTGCCCAACCCACCTGCAAACATCCGCCAACACCCATGGAGCAGCCGGGAGGGAGCCGGCACCCTCTGTGGGTGGAGATGGTTGTTCAACACCTGAGTGTCCGTGTAAAACTGAAAACACCCACACCCATGCGGACTGGACTGGCGGCGCCCCACTGCACCGGTGCCACAGGTCACACATGTGCCACCACGCAGACACGCCCACAGGCGGGGATGCCGGACATTCAGCCGAGAGCCCGTAAAGGAGGGTGGAACCATGGCACACGCACGTGGGCTCCCACGATGGCGTCCAGGAAGGCCAACAACAAGGCCAAGGGAGCCGATGCCACCCCACGCGTGGGAAGGGGCCGGGTGAGCACGGGGACCCAGGAGTGCCTGAGGGGGGAGCCCTGCCAAGACAGTGCAAGGGGGATGCCCCAGGCAGAAGGTACATGGGGGGCTGCCCCCCCGGCAGGTGGGGGGGCGGATGGGAGGTACAAGGGGGGGTACCCTGCTGAGGGAGGAACACACCAAGCCGCAACACAGCGCACGTCTCCTGGCACAGGGCAGAGGGCCCCCACCGACCGCCTCACAGACCGAGGACCCGCAGCCCAGCACATCCCAGGGGCACAGCCAGAGGAGCAGTGATAGCGAGGTGAACACAAGGGAACCCCCCAACTGAGACGGGAGGGCTATGCCCCAGCCCCGGTACCGTGGCCCAAGGAACACAGGGCAGGTGGCTGCCGCATAATCCATTCCCATGTCCCCCCAGGACAGCACCCAGACAATGGAGCACCGCACCACAAGGACGACGGCAGAGGAGGGCCCCCCAGACAGCCAGGTGAGCCGAAGGGCACCCCAAGGGGGAGAGGGGAGGCCCCATTGGGGCGCGGAGGGGGGCAGCAGGACCTGGAGTAACCCCTAATGCACTTCCCCCAACAGGACACGACCATCTCCATGGCTACCACAGCCACAGGGCAGGCCCCATGCCACCAAGCCAGTCAGCCCCCCACACGCGGGTCCCAAAAGTGGTAGCCCTGGTCCAGGCAGGAGATCAGGGACTTCATATGCGTGTGGGGGTCTGAAAGGGTCCAGCACGACCTGGTGCGCAGCTATAACACCAGACAGGTCTATGAAGTCATCACCCAGGAGATGCAACGGCGGGGGTACAATAGGGATGTCACCCAGTGCATGCAGCAGGCAAAGGACTTGAGGTCCAGATAGATATAAACATATCAACAACAACAATCTCAAGTCCGGCTGGGCCATGCGCATAGCTGAGTTCCAGGAGGAGCCGGACAAATTCCTCTGCATGGATGGGGACATCGTGGCCTCCTGCACACACGACAGCGCCTTCACCAGCGGCAGATGCAAGGCCAACACACAACACCCCCTGACCGACCCAACGAAGCCAGGGGGGAGGTGCCCCTGGCAAGGCCAGCCAGGAAGCGGGAGGTGACAGCCCTGTTCCACAGAGGGAGGACGCACCCCTGGGATCCGAGCACCAAACCACCACACTCTAAACACGCCCACAAAACCCACAGGCCTACCAGTCACAGGGACAGGGGTGCACGTGGAGCAAGCGGAGACCCAGGACAGTCCTCAGGAATTGGAGGAACAGGAGCCAGGTACGATCACCCCAGCGGGGCCGGGGGGGAGGAGAGGCCCAGACAGAGGCGCAGCAGCTGGGGCCTGGGTGCCAGTAAACACTAATGGCCCCCATCCCATTGCAGCACAAGGCAGCCTGGATGTGCACATGGTGGAGGTTGCGGAGGAGGAGGTGGATGAGGCGGGCCCAGTGGCACCCCGGCTACCAACTGAGACACACATTCACGGCAGGGCACACCAGCCAAGGGGCCACAGAGGGGCAGGGTGCGGAGGCGGGCGAAGGTACAGGGTGGGGAGAGATGCACCTGGGGGCACACAACCACAATCATCAGTGCCCAACAGGGGTTGGGGTGGTGGGGGCAGGAGGGAGGGGCTGGTGGGCCCACAGCAGCCCCCACGGAACACACGACGGACACTGGTCCCACCTGCGGCAATCCGAAGCCGGGGGGCAATCCCACAAGAGGGCAGGGCATTGGGGGGGTGAGGGGAGCTGCCACACTATGGAGGCTGCCCCACCAGGCACCTTGGGTCATATAGTAGTGGGCAGCGGGGCACACCGGCTGGAAGCACTAACATGGCGTGCAACCTCTCATTCACTGACCAGGTGCCCACTCATGCGAGGGGTGCAGCTGCCCGCAGCGTGGAGTGGAACCGGGAGATGTGGCCCAGGAACTGGCGCTGGAGGGAGGACCTTGGCAGGGAGCTGCTGGAGGAATCGCAATGATTAGCTGCAGTGTACTCCTGGGAGCTCGCACTCACAAGGGAGCTCATCAGAGGGGAGGGGGAAAGGGACTGGGAGATTCTGGCTGCCATGATGGCCCAGTCCTGCACCGAGCCCAGTCCTGCACCTCTGGGACAGGTGCCAGGCTGCTGCCCTCCAATGTGAGCAGTGGCATGCCTGTGACGGGCGGGAGGGTCAGGCCACACGGCTCATGGACCTCATTATTGGGGAGGCGATGGAGGCCCTGCGGCATGACCCCCAGCGGGACAGGCCCCGCCATGCCGCAGAAGGAGGGTTGGCAGCCAACCAACACCATGGCGGCCACCCAATGGTGCAGGTGCCCCCCTCCCCTGCACCTCGGCCACCCGTGGTTCTCCCAGCAGCAGCCCTACCTGAGCCTGGTCCACGGGGTCCCCCTCCCCCACATAGGGCAACGGGACCTACTGGCGGGGCCACCCTTCCAACCCGCCCCCCCCGGTCCTGCCCCCTCTGCAACCCCACCCCCTCCAATGGGAAGTGACACCCCCACCCCAGGACCGTGCACCCCAGGGCAACCAACTGCCCATGGTGGCTGCCCTACCCCCTCCAGTAAGGCCGCAGCAACCGGGGGCCCTGGGGGGTGGGGCGCTACACCAGGGGGGGGGCTGGATGGGGAAGATGGGGAACCGCACAGGGAACAGCCCCGGTAGGGAACACAGTACAGAACCCACACCAAGCACACGCACCACAAGAGCTGTGGAGCAATGGCCATTGCCTGAGCCAAGCGTACCAGCTCTGTGAAGCTGTACTGGACCATGCATGGTCCATAGAGTGTTAGCCGCCCCAAGCTGTTTCAAGAGGGGCGGGGTAAAAATATGATTAAATAAATAAATAATACCATGGACGGGTCAGTACAAGGACCCCCTTCATTGGGGATTGCTCTATGTCATGTGTTATGCTCGTGTGGGGCATAGGGAGCTCCCTGGGTGACTACGGGGCCCCCAGTGGCCTGGGCCCTGGCATGGAAAAGAAATAGGTGCACAAGAGGATCGCTTACCCCATTCTTGTTTCTCCTCGCAGGGACCGTCAGTGGAAGCTGGGATGGAACGGCCAGTGGATGCCGGGAGGGCGGCCGTCCAGTCGGCGATCGCTGCGGTCGGCTGTGGCTAGGGCTCGCCGGCCTGTGAGCCCCTGTGGTGCTGCCAAGAGGGGGCATGGGCGCCCCTGACATTAACCTCTCCCACCCATTGTACACATCCCCCAATAATAAATATGCTGCACCTATACGTCGCTGTTGCTCCCTCTGTCCTGGGACAGGTGGCCGGTGTGTGTGTGTGCTTGTGGGTGGTCCCTGGCAGGGTGGGGACACTACAGTGCCTGGCCAGCCAACTGGGACGGGGGCCAGTCCGGTGAGGCCGCAGGCAGTTGTGGTGACTGGAACAGGTGTACACAGACCCGTCACAGGCGGACCGGTGAGTGGCGGCAGGCAGGACACTGCAGGGACCAAGCACCCTGCGGCAGACAGCAAGGGGAGTGCTCACACAACCAGGCAACCCACAGTACCCATTCCCAGGACCCCCGCAGCCCACACATGGCACAGAGGCATGGTTGCGGTTAAAAGGTACTACCCAGCTTTATTGAAGGGATGCACAGGATTATGGACTTGGGTGTGGGTCAGGCGCTGCCCTGTGTTTGGCTGCCTGGGTAACGATGCGGCAGCAGATGGCATCCCTGTTCTCCTCTGAGATGCGGCGGAACGCCCCGCCCTGGGCATATTGGTACAGAGGCACGGGCTGGCCCTGTGCATCGGTGGTGGGTTGTCCAGGGCAGTGCCTCCTGTCTCGCAGACATTGTGCAGGATACACGCTGCCAGGACAAGGATGGGGGTGTGGTCCAGGTAATAATAATTTATTTGCAGCAAAAAGCCAATAATTTGACACAACAACGAATAAGAGACAAACAAACCATACAAAAATAGCAAAAACCACTAACATACCAAAGTATGTGTGGTCCAGGTCAAATTGGCTCCTGTTCATCAGGAGGCACCAACACATCTTCAGGAGCCCGAAGGCCCGCTCCACCATGCTAAGTGCGGACGACAAGCGCTCGTTGAACAGGCGGTGGTCTGGGTTATGCGCCACTGGATAGGCTCGCATGAGCCATGGGCTGAGTGGGTAGGCGGGATCCCCTATCACAGCAAGGGTCATGGGAACGCCCTCTATCACGTGGTACAGGTTGGGGGCGATCTCCCCGTCAAACGTGTGCGTAGAACGGGGAGGCACACAGGATACGCGCATCATGGCTCCGCCCCGACTGGCCCATGTACACTTCTATCAATAGGCCCCTATGATCCACTACGGCCTGCAGATTGATGGAGAAGGCCTGTTTCCTATTAATGTAGTCGATCTTTGCATGAGGGGGTCATATGATGGGGATGTGGGTGCTGTCAATGGCCCCAATTGTCAGGGCTAGGGCCCTTTCTCGACGGGCGAGACCCCCTTCCACGGGGACCGAGGCCGTCGAGCCCCCAAACCCCATCGGGCACGCCGCCCTGAGCCCCCAACGCCAGAACCAGGGAGAGCAGAGGACCCATGGAGAAACCTTGCAAGCACCGAAGGCCCCTACCACACCAGAGGCCGAGCTGAATCCCATCGGCAGGGACGCGGTAGAGCAGACAACGTCGGGGGCGGAGCCAGCAATAACGACGCAACGCTCTGCACGCCTGCAGGCACAGCATCAGAAGGGCGGAGCAAGAGGGATTTAAACCAGGAAGTGCGGGTGCAGCCTTGCCGGCAATCAGTTTACTGTGAGGCTGGCCCCTGGGTGATCGTAGGAGAACCGTGAGAAGGCGAGGCGAGAGTGTGAGCGAGGAACGAAAGGTGTGTGAGCGGAGAGCGAGTGTGGTGAGTGATTGTCTTGAGGAAGGGGAGTGGGTCAGGAGGAGGTGAGGCGAGGGAGTTGGGCATATTGTGTGGAGGCAGGTGAGTGGTGCACGTGCGGTGTCTTCCCTGTTGTATCCTGGTAACCGTTACCCCCTTTCCTGTGTGAGCCGCTGTCCCCTGCCCATCCAGACCCTGGTGCTCCAACCCCATCCTGCACTATATCCCGGTTCACACACTCCTAATTTCTAGGTCACTGTTTGCAAGGGGGGGTGGTTGTGTAAGGGGCAGGGAATTGTTTACCCTGCATAGGGAACCAGAGGCTTGCTCCCACAATCCATTGATCGTACCCCGATGATGATACGGCCCCTGCTCCTGTGAGAGCTTGGCCACCCACTAACCTGAGGGGAATCTTTCTTGGAACTACGTGTAAGCCTCCCTCTGGGCCAAGGGGTTAGGAGGGGAGGTAGCGAGGGTTAGTGCCAGATCCGCGGTCCCCTGCGGAATCCCCAACCCAGAACCTAACAGTATCGCCGGCAACTGAAACCATGGATCTGGCTCAACAAATGGCAGAGATGGAACGGGCTATCCAGGCTTTGGCCCTGGAACTGAAAGATATTAAAGAGCAGGGGGCGGTTGGAGGTGAGGGAGCCCCGGGTATGGTGGCAGCTCGGGCCCCCCCGGTTGGCGAGCAACCTCCCCCACCCCTGGTAGGAGACGGGGAAGCCCAGGGGCGGGAACCCCGGCATCCTCCCATCCAAAAGTTTGGGGGAGATCGGAGACACTTTCAGGGGTTTCTCGCCTTGTGCAAACTGGCTTTTCAGGTTCAACCCCGCACTTATGCATCCGGGACGGCCAAGGTGGCCTTTATTATTGGGCACCTTGAAGGTCTTGCGTTGGATTGGGCGACGCCTCTCCTTCTTAAAGAAAGCCCGCTGCTGCATGACATTGAGGGATTTCTACGCGAATTTCAGTTTTTGTTCGATTACCCTCACCGGAAAAGAGATGCGGAGGCAGCCATCATGACGCTAAAACAAGGAAAAGGACCTTTGTTGGAATACGTAACTTGATTCCAACAACTAGCAGTAGAATTAGGGTGGGCTGACGAGGTGTTGAAGGTCCTTTTTCGCAAGGGCCTCCATGACGAGATAAAAGATCAGCTCGCCTTAACAGGCACACCAGAGAAGTGGGGGGAGCTTGTCAATTTGGCATGCCAGATTGATGAACGCCTCTCGGAACGACGTAGAGAACGACGACAGGAGACGGGCCGAAGCTGGATTCCCCGGGGCCCTGTAATGGATGTAGGGGCCGCAAAGGCCGAAGGTACAGAGCCCATGCAGATCGGGGCATCCCGAGGACCCCTTGAGGTACAAGAAAAGGAGCGACGGCGGACAGGGTGGCTCTACTTTTATTGTGGCCTTGCGGGACACTTTACCAGTTCCTGTCCCCAACTACCTTCCCATCGTCGAGGATCGGGAAACGAACGAGGCCGGGGTGGACAGGGGGCGTCCCGGCAACCTCTATGAACTACCCCCTCCCTAGAGGTCACCAGATTGCCTCTACGTGGCAGCGGGGGGAACAAGTACAAGTCCCTGTGATGCTACAGGTTCATACTGGTAAAGCCATAGTGTTACCAGCCCTTATTGATTCAGGGGCCTCCGGAAACTTTATAGACCTACAAGTAGCACAGCAGTATGGAATTCCCCTTATTCCCAAGACGAACCCCGAAGCTGTCTTTGCTATCGATGGATCCCCCCTCGTTTCGGGCCCAGTGATGCATGGCACCCCAGAGATTGAAGGATGGATAGGGAATCATCAGGAATGGTTCGTACTAGATGCGGTCAGCACTCCAGCCTTTCCAATAGTGCTGGGAATTCGGTGGCTGAAGAAGCATAATCCCTTAATAAACTGGGAAAACAAAGGGATATCCTTCCCGTCCTCGTTTTGTAGGACCTGTTGCCAAACGCCCCCGCCACAAATAGAAAGCAGAAGCTCCATCAATGCAACCACTGTAGACACAGACCTCCCCATCGAATACGCCGACCTCAGGGATGTCTTCCGCAAACAAGAAGCACTCAAATTACCTCCCCATCGACCCTATGATTGTGCTATTACCTTGCTACCCAACACGATTCCCCCGTACGGGCGGATTTATGCGTTGTCCGAACCAGAGCTAAAAACCTTAAAGGAATATATTGATGATAATCTGGAAAAAGGATTTATTCGACCATCCACTTCGCCTGGAGGAGCACCACTTTTCTTCGTACCAAAAAAGGATGGGGGTTTGAGGCCATGTATTGACTATAGAGGACTCAACCTTATAACCGTAAAGAACAGATATCCCCTTCCGCTTATACCAGAGTTACTTAACAGGCTCCAAGGAGCCACGATCTTCACCAAGTTGGATCTTCGCGGTGCCTACAACCTCCTGCGAGTAAAAGAAGGAGATGAATGGAAGACTGCCTTTCGTACTAGGTACGGGCATTTTGAATATCTGGTAATGCCCTATGGTCTCGCCAATGCACCAGCTGCATTTCAACACTTGATAAACGATATCTTTAGAGACATCTTAGACCAGTTTGTCATCGCCTATTTGGACGACATCCTTATCTTCTCTCCAGATCCACACCAGCATGTGCAGCATGTACGCACCGTTCTTTGGAGGCTCCGACAGCATCATCTGTATTGTAAGATGGAAAAATGTGCCTTTCATCGAACGGAACTCCCATTTCTCGGGTTCATAATATCCGCACAAGGTATCACGATGGACCCTGCCAAGATAAACGCCATTCAAGTGTGGCCCGCGCCCCCGGCCGTCAAACCCCTACAACGCTTCCTTGGGAGCGCGAACTATTATCGACATTACATTCCCCAATACGCGGAAATCACGGCCCCGTTGACCACTTTTTTGAAAAAGGGTCAACCGTATGTATGGGGGCCAGATCAACAGGAGTCGTTTGAACGATTAAAGACGGCCTTTATGAGTGCCCCTATACTCCAGTATCCTGACTTTACAAAACCGTTTATTGTAGAGACCGACGCATCCAGCGTAGCAATAGGGGCAGTACTTTCCCAACCCAGAGAAGGAGGGCACACGCCTAAGCCATGTGCCTTTTACTCTCGTCAGTTAACCCCTGCCGAAAGAAACTACACGGTACTCGACAGGGAATTATTAGCCATCCGAGCGGCCTTCGAGGTTTGGCGCCACTTTCTTGAGGGCGCCCACCACCCAATACAGGTAATTACGGACCATAAAAATCTAGTATTCCTCCAGACGGCAAGGATTCAGAATGCACGCCATGCACAGTGGGCCCTTTTTTTTGCCCATTTCGACCTTCGGATCATTTATCGTCCAGGGAGATTAAATACAATAGCAGATGCACTGTCACGCTGTCAAGAAAGGTCCAGCGAACTTGATTCTAGGGGGGAACCCCTCCTAAAACCACAAGCCTTTATTGCCGGGGGGCTTACGATGCAACAATTACGTACTTGGGCCGCCCAAGATCCCCTCACTCGAGAGCTAGAGAAATCTCCATCTACCGGGTTACCCATGCACCTAGGTCGCATCGTGGTACCCCAGGCCGCACGACAAAAAATCTTGTGGGCCCACCATGATGCCCCACTTGCAGGGCACCCGGGGCAGAGCCGCACCCTCCATTTGTTACAAAGACATTTTTGGTGGACCACTATGAGGCAAGATACCAGGAAATACGTTCAAGGGTGCGCAACATGTTGTCGCACCAAGATTCCTCGCCGAAGGCCGGTAGGGCTTCTACAACTTGGGCCTTTGCCTCAAGGACCATGGCAACGGGTAAACATCGATTTTATCGTGGAGCTACCCCCGTCGCAGGGGTATACCACAATTTTTGTGGTCATCGACCAATTCACGAAGCTAGGCCATTTTATCCCTTGCAGGGGGCTTCCCACTGCCAAACAAACAGCACAACTCTTTTTGCAGCATGTTGTTAAGCACCATGGGCTTCCACGGACCCTACTCTCCGATAGGGGATCGCAGTTCACATCTCGTTTTTGGAAGGCGTTGTTTTCTACCTTAGGAACCCAACTTGCCCCTACTACAGCTTATAGACCCCAAGCCAATGGGCAAGTAGAAAGGGCGAACCAAACACTTGAACAATACCTTCGGTGTTATGTCAACTATCTCCAAAATGATTGGGTTACATACCTCGCGCTCGCAGAATTCGCTTTCAACAATGCCCCCCATGCAGCCCTCGGCACCTCTCCCTTTTTTGTGTCTTGTGGGTTTCACCCCCGACTCGTTCTCCCAGAGGAACCAACTATAGAGGTCCCAGCCGCCGGAGCCATGATTCGAACCCTTCAACGTTGTCATGCCTATGCTCGTCAGACGCTACGAGAGGCCCGCCAGCGGTATAAACAGGCCGCGGATCAACACCGGCAGGCGGCCCCAGTATATCAAGTGGGGGACATGGTCTGGGTGGATCGACGGCATTACCAGTCCTTACGTCCGTCGTCAAAACTAGATAACCGTTACATGGGGCCATTCCCCATAGAACGACAGGTGAATCCTGTAGTATATCGTGTTACCCTTCCCCCTACGCTTCGAATCCACCCTGTTTTCCATGTATCCTTACTTAAACCTTTCAACCCACCTCTCTTCCCGATGGCTGCACCGCCTGGACCTGTTTGTGAGATCCAGGGAGAACCAGAGTACGAAGTTCGTGCCCTGTTAGACTCCAAACGAACCCGTGGCAAGTTGTTCTACTTAGTCGATTGGAAGGGGTATGGCGTCGCTGATCGCTCTTGGGAGCCCGCCACCCTAGTGCATGCCCCCCATTTGGTTCATAGGTTTCACCGCCAGTACCCTTCTAAACCTGGACCCACTTCTCTTCGTCGTTTCCACCAAGGACCCTGGAGGGGGGTGCTGTCAGGGCTAGGGCCCTTCCTCGACGGGCGAGACCCCCTTCCACGGGGACCAAGGCCGTCGAGCCCCCAAACCCCATCGGGCACGCCGCCCCGAGCCCCCAACGCCAGAACCAGGGAGAGCAGAGGACCCATGGAGAGACCTTGCAAGCACCGAAGGCCCCCACCACACCAGAGGCTGAGCTGAATCCCGTCGGCAGGGACGCGGTAGAGCAGACAACGTCGGGGGCGGAGCCAGCAATAACGACGCAACGCTCTGCACGCCTGCAGGCACAGCGTCAGAAGGGCGGAGCAAGAGGGATTTAAACCAGGAAGTGCGGGTGCAGCCTTGCCGGCAATCAGTTTACTGTGAGGCTGGCCCCTGGGTGATCGTAGGAGAACCGTGAGAAGGCGAGGCGAGAGTGTGAGCGAGGAACGAAAGGTGTGTGAGCGGAGAGCGAGTGTGGTGAGTGATTGTCTTGAGGAAGGGGAGTGGGTCAGGAGGAGGTGAGGCGAGGGAGTTGGGCATATTGTGTGGAGGCAGGTGAGTGGTGCACGTGCGGTGTCTTCCCTGTTGTATCCTGGTAACCGTTACCCCCTTTCCTGTGTGAGCCGCTGTCCCCTGCCCATCCAGACCCTGGTGCTCCAACCCCATCCTGCACTATATCCCGGTTCACACACTCCTAATTTCTAGGTCACTGTTTGCAAGGGGGGGTGGTTGTGTAAGGGGCAGGGAATTGTTTACCCTGCATAGGGAACCAGAGGCTTGCTCCCACAATCCATTGATCGTACCCCGATGATGATACGGCCCCTGCTCCTGTGAGAGCTTGGCCACCCACTAACCTGAGGGGAATCTTTCTTGGAACTACGTGTAAGCCTCCCTCTGGGCCAAGGGGTTAGGAGGGGAGGTAGCGAGGGTTAGTGCCAGATCCGCGGTCCCCTGCGGAATCCCCAACCCAGAACCTAACACCAATGCAATGAGGAAATCCCAGTTCCTCAAAGCCACGTATTACCTCCTCAGGGTCACGGAGCTGGTCCAAGAGGAGCTCCACAAGCAGGTCACACACATCATGGAAGACCCTGTTCATGGTGGCTGTGCCCACCCCGAATTACTCCCCCACGCTCCTACAGGAATCTGGCGTGGCCAGCTGCCACACCGCCATGGCCATGCACATCCCTGGCAGCAGCGGGAAGCGCATTTTGGTCTCCTGCCTATGGAGGTGGGGGTTCAGGAGCTCCCCCAAGCGGGTCAGGAGGGAATGGGTCATCCGGAAGTGGTCCATCCATTCCTCATCCATCCAGGTGGCCAACATGTTCTCCCACCAGTCGTTGGTGTGGGAACATGACCAGTGCCACTGCAGGGTCGGTAGGGTCACGCGGCAACCATACACGTTGAGGGACCATTGGGCCAGGACAAGCTGGCCTTGCTGGGACACCGCTGAGCCCAACAGGGCATGGCGTCAAACGGCTGCCCACCTCACCCATTGCACAGTCGTCGCCCTCCTGAGGTTTGCTGCCTTCCGATGTCATGCCCCCAGGAGGACGGAGCCTCAACCCGGCAGGAGGAACAGGGCCATCTGCTGTAGCAGCATGCACAGCAGCAGGAGGGATGCACCCAGGATTCGCAGCAGCACATTCCTGGGATGTGGGTACTAGGGATGGGCAAATGCAGTTCGGAGTTCAGACAGAACGCGGTCTGTTTGGACATCCAAACCGAACTCTTGAATGATCGAACAGTTCGGTCATGTTTGGATGAGTTTGGATGAGTTCGGGGGCAGGAAAAATGTCTTTTCATGGCCAAAAATTAGGTTTTGGTTTCAGTTTTGATAGCGCTATTTTTGACTGTTCGGCCAAGTTTGGCCAACCCAAACTCGGCTGAACCGAACCATCGAACCTGAACTCGGGTTTCGAACCGAACGAGCAAACAGCCGAACCACATTCTGTTCGCCCATCCCTAGTGGGTACTCGTCCTCTGGCAGCATGGTTCTGCAGCTCCTCACTCCCAGCCACCCCCACTGGCTAGTGCCCTGGCCGCAACGCGCTCCGCTGTGTGGCCTGTGCCCCCGGCCCACACTCCACTTGTATCGCTGGTGCACCTCTGTGTCTACCCAGCTCGGTGTCGCCGTTCTCTGTTTGCTGCTCGCCCCTGTGCTACCCTCTCAATGCCCCATGCCCAACCACCTGCACCTTATGTACTGTGTAGTCTGGTGGTGGCAGGGCACCAATGGGTGCTGCACTGGGGGTGTGCTGGAGCTGCTACCAGTTGCCTGGTCTGGCTGATCATCCCTGCAACTGCGCTGGCCGCATGCCCGCTGGGGGGGATGGGACTGCGCGCACCCCAGGGTACCGCTGCATCTGCACCTGCTATACATTATTCCCTGCCATGGTCCGCCTTTGCATGTTGCAGCTGTGCGCGGTGTGGATACAATGCCTGGCTCGGCTACTTGGCCTGGCACACTGCCTGGCCATGGCCTCGCTCATCTCTCGTCACCTGTGCTGGATCCCTTCTGTCCTGTGTGTGGGTTGCGGAGCCCCCGCCCCAGTGGGCCGGCCTATCTCTGGCATGCAAGGCCACCTGTGGGCAAGGGTAGCCACTTGTTACATGCTCGTCCCAGTCACTGCAGCCCTCTGTCTCCTGACTGTTGCTTCACTGGAGCAGACCCCACTGCAGCCATGGCTGGTCGTGGTGTGGGGCCCTCAGCCAGGGATGTCAGGGAGGGGTGGTCACCCTGTGCGGACATGCTGTTGGGGGCCCTCTGGCTGAGCCCGACGTTCAGCTGTTGCTGGGCGACCCCCTGTTGGTGGAGGATGGCTTTCGGCTCCTGTTGCAGTACATGTGGACGATGAGACACCAGGTTGGTGCCCCAGTATGCCAGGGGCATGCCCTTGAGCTCTGCTTCACTGTCCTGCACCAACCTCCTTGGGGGCACCCGCCCACCACTGTCGTGCCGTGGACCGCTGCGGAGGTAACGGCTGCTCATCTGCTGACGGCGTGACCTGGGTTCAGTCTCACCTTGCTGTCCAGGGGTCCCCCTGTTTCTGCCCTGTACACAGGCGTCCTCCTGCATGCCCATGGTATCGCGCGTGCGCCCTAGGACATGGTGGCCCTCCTGTGGGACCTGGGCTTGCTGTCCCCTGAGGTTGGTGGACCNGTCCTCCTGCATGCCCATGGTATCGCGCGTGCGCCCTAGGACATGGTGGCCCTCCTGTGGGACCTGGGCTTGCTGTCCCCTGAGGTTGGTGGACCACTCTGGACCGGGGACCCTTCTGCTGTGGAGCTCACTGCCCTTTGATTGGTGAGGGACCTTCCAGCTGTGCGGGCTGTGGCCGCTGGTGCGGATCAGCTCCTTCCCTGCTTCCTCGTGGATGCTCATATGCGCTCCCGGGGCTTCCAACAAGGCCTGTTCGCCTGGGAGGGTCTAGCGCAGGGGACTCCACCCCGGGAGTGCTCACCGGACCTGCCATGACCAGCGCCTCACCACCACCCGCTCCCTACCACCCTAGTGCCCTGGACGGTGCTTTGCCTGCCCCCCCCCCGTGCTGCTGATCGGGCTGTGTGCTGCCATCTGCTTCGATGCCACCTGCCGCATTGTTCACTGGACCTCATTGCCCCCTCTGGGTGACCGCGGCTCCTTCCCGCTGAGGCTTCCCTGGTGCCCTTGCCCGCTGTCTGCAGGTGCACCTGTGCCCTCCTGTTGTGCTCCTTTTGCCCGGCTGTGGGTCCACCTGCACCCCCTGCTATGCCTCTCTTTACTTGGGGGACCCCGTTCCCCCGGCACCAATAAAATGCTGTTCTGTGATGGTCTGTCCTGCCTTGCTTCTCTTGCTGCTTTGGCACCTGGGTGCCTCCTCCCCTTGGTGGCCCTCCTGCCCCCGTCTGTGTGGTTGTGTGCAGGGGGTGTGCTTGGTGTGTACTGGTGGGCTCCAGGCCTGTGGGGTGTGCTCCGATTGTGTGTTCCCCTGGCGGCTTCCCTGCTGGGCGCTCCTGCCTGGGCGTGGTCAAGGGGTGGTATTGGCGGTGGGCAGTCAGGCGGACACCCCCTGGGCTCGCCTGTCCATTGGTGTGGCCCCGGCCCTTCACCTCCACTCCCCTCTGCTGTCGCCCCCTGTTGGTGTGGTCCGTATGTGGTGGTCGTGATAGATGGGCGGCGGCAACATGGGTGCTGGGCGGCTGAGCATGAGTAGGCATTGTGCTGGCCCTGGGCTTTGGCCCCTCTGATGACCCCCTTGGTGCAGGGGTCCGGGTGGTCTTCTGGGTGGTGGCTTTCAGCATGTGGGGTGTGCCCCTGGTGCTGTTGCTGCCCCCGGCCCTCCCAGGACCCATTGGTGCGGGCGTTCCCCATTACCCTGTCCCTTCTCTCCTGCAGCTACTGTTGTCGTGCTGCTGGCAATCTTGCGCCTGGGCGGGATGGTCCTGCAGCTGGAACGGGTGGTGTGGGACATGCGGGCGGCGGGGTGGCTGTTCGGTGGCATCCGTGAGTGTGCTGCCTGTTTGCTGGGCCCTGTCCCTGTGTCCCTCCATGGGGGGTTCTGTTCCTTGGTGCCCAGGGCTGACTCTGATGGCTGTCTCCTCTCCCTCTGTCCCATTCAGTGCAAGCCATGATCGCGGAGCGGACCTGGGAGCAGGGAGAGTTGTTGGAGCTCCTCCTGCACATCCTGGAGCGGCTGCACCGCGGTTCTTGACCGCATGCAGGCTGAGCGCTGGCGCCGGGTCGCTGGCCCTATTGACAAGGTGTTGTCCTGGGTCTGTCGCTGCTGGCTCTGGCCCCCCCTTCTGTTGCCCAGTCCCCCTGCACTGCCCTGTTGTTGTTGCCCCCTGTTGCTGGTTCCCCTTTTTATTAAAGGCTTTTGTGTTCCTTCCCTGTGTGTCTGTGTTGTGCTTTGCTTTCACCTATCCCCTTGTGCGGGTGCCTCTGGGGTGTGTGTGTTACAGGGTTGCCTGTGTTGTGTGGGTGCCTTCCCCCCCTTGCCCCCCATGGGCCGTGTGCCCGTCCCTGTGTGCTTCTGTTGTCTACTGCACGTGTGCCACTCTTCGGGGGGTGGGGTGGGGGACTGGGCTGTGCCAGCTCTGTGCTGGGGCTGTGCGGAGCTGGCTTCTTTGTAGCAGCTGTCATCCGTGCTCCCTCCTGCCCCACCTGCGCGGGTCCTGGTGGCTTGGGGGCGGGGCCATATTGCATGGCTTCGTTTGCCCTCGGTCGGCCATGTTGTGCCATCGCTGTGCCAGGTGGGGCTTCCCCGCCGGTCCCGGCTGTCCGTGTACTTGCATGGGTGTTTGCTGGGTGCTTCCCGGGATGGGTGTTTGGCTGCTGAGTGTTTTCCAGGCCTTCCCCTTTCCTTCCCACAACCCCCCGCGACACTGTCCGTGTAACTGCCCCAAGCTGTTTTCAGGAGGGGCGGGATATAAATCGATTAAATAAAAATAAATAAATAAAACTGTCTCCCTGCTCGACGACGCCGGGTGTTCACTGGGGGTGCTCACCCACCCATCCACACCCATTGGTGCTGCTGCACCATCCATGTAAAAATGGCCTTAGTGGGGAAACAATGGGAAATTTCCCCTCTGCTTCCATGGTGGACAGAAGCCCAAGTATCAATGTGATATGTCACAAGAAGCTTTAAGAGATAGGGGTGAATTCGTAAAAGATATAATTTTTGCCACAACCTCTCCCTATCCACTGTGTCAAAAGCCAAAGACAAGTCTATAAAGGTTGCATAAAGATGTGAGTTCTGGACCTTAGTATATTTATGAATTGAATACTGCAAAGTATAGATGTGGTCCACCGTGCTACTTCCAGCACGAAAACCAGCCTGTTCTTCCCTCAATATCTTATTTTTTTGCTCCCAATCAAACATTTGCCACAAGAGATATCTTCCAAATAACTTTGCTGCAATATCAATAAGAGATATCGGGTGATAAGAGCCAGGATTATTTTGTGGGCCCCTTTTATACACAGGAACAGTCAAATTCCCCTTCCATGCAGCAGGAATGTTACCAGTTATTATTATACAATTGAACCACCTAGATAGAAGGGGTACTCACCATTCCAAATTTGCCATAAAAAGATCTGGAGGCAAGCCATCAAATCCTGGGGCCTTACCTCTTGATAATAATAAACAGAAACTTTTATCATGCAGCTGAGTAAATGCAACCCCACCCCAGGTGGATTAATTTACTGTTCTCCGCTCCCACCACTTCCTCTACAAAGATGGTATCCGTGTCCTCCATGCTGGCCCCTAGCAAAGGCTCAGTCATACAAACCTGTAGATGTGGGGGCACTGCATGCAACCTAATTGACAGGATGCGGACATGTGGGTGCACATTAGCCTGCATTTGTCCACATGGTGGACTCCACATGCTCTGGAACCCTGTGGTGAATGGGGACTGCATGGCTGGTGGCCATGTGGTAGGACAGGTGGACACCCACCTGGCGTGGGCTACCATCTCATTTGTTAACACCCTTACTGCCACTCAGTGATTTCATTACAGCATGAAATCCTCGGCTACCCCTTCAGGGAACTTTCCAGTTGCCTCTCACTTTCTTAGTTAAGCTCATTTTTGGGTCATTTTTAACTGTAAATACAAATAAAGACAGACTGAGAAGTTTAAAATAAGTTTATAGATACCCTTGCTTATTACAATCCAGTCTGCCTCAGTCTTGGAGGGGTGCACTGTTTGTAAGCAAATCCCGCCCCACCCCACACTTTAATAATTGTTTTAATGAAGTGTGTGGTAACTGAAACACAGCACTTCAGACACCAAAGGCAGTGACTGAACAATCCTTCCCCTCTGCATCTGGAGGGCCTTCAAAAATGTTTGGGTGGGTGGAACTGTAACCACCAGTGATTCATTTAGCAGTCCTGACCTTTGTAATGAGAGACGGGAGAGCTGAAAATGACATACTATGTCTTCTAGTCTAGTCTGTCTCTCTGACAATGCAGGAGTGTTCCCTGGCTAAATACAGTTCACAGTTATGGAAACAATGGAATTTGAATAATTTATGAGTACCTCACTCTCACCAATTCTGTGCAAGTCCCAGACATCAGTCCCCTGTCAAGTCCCAGGCCAGTAGAAGGGAGCAGGAGGGAAAAAAGCAGGGGAACTCCCCCTACTCCCTACTGAACAGCTGATCAGTGGGAAGTGGGAGTCCCCAAGATGCCCTCTGGGGGGTATTGCTGATAGGGTGGCCATACCTCCCCTTTAAAAGAGGATGCTTATGAAAAATACATGGTGCTGGGCTGCACTAGAACTAATGCAGCCCTGCAACATGTATTTTCCATAAGCGTCCTCTTTTAAAGGGGAGGTCTGGCCACCCTAATTGCTGAGGGTTTCACAACAGTCTCAGAGCCCCCGAGCATGAGACGCATCAAGAGTTTCTGATACTCGGGGCCATCCTAGAAGGCTGCCACCATGGATGGGCTGTCGAATAGGTGGTTTGGCCTGTTTGCAATTTCTCCAGCTGCAGTTCATGTAATTTCTAGAATATGAGCACTCTACCCTTTGAATGCATGTAGAAATTACAGAAATAGAACAGAGGCAGTCTTGAAAAAAAAATTGATCAGTGCTCTTGTCTGTGGAGAGATTCGACCTTTGATTTGACCTTTGTCATCTACTCATTTAACATCCCTTCTGCTGCCCCAGTTTCTTTAGCCAGGATAAAGAGTGCTTTTGAAAATAAGAGTACAAAGACGAAAAAAACCATGTTTGCGAGAGGGTTCCAGAACCAGCCCCTGCTGACACTGCTTATATTAATTACATTTTAATCAAAAGGAATTAATCAAAAGGATGCCAACACAAGGAAGAGACAGTACCCGACTCTTACAGAGTAGATATTCCAGCTGAAAAATTTGCTATAGAACTTCATCCAGACATTATGGGCTAATTCAGAAGATCAAACATATAGTACCTTCTGCCTTTGACATCCATACATCCAAGCCTTAATTTGTGCTAGGGGCCAGGGCTTGCCAGAGCTCAGCCTCCCAGGGCACAGCCCTGACACCTCTTCCAGACCCTGTCAGTCACTGCAGCCATTTTGCAAAGACTCCTCTAGCCATAACTGGATGCAGAAGCACCACCCTGGCCTCCACCCCAATCTCGCCCCTGATAGAGGGTGTTTTTAGACAAGATGCTACCCCACATGGCCAACAAGTAGCCACGGAGCCCACCGCCCGTTTGAAGGTGGTGGTGGTGCACTCCTGTGAGCCAAGGAGCACCCACCCATGACCATGCATGGAGCACTGCCAGGAAATCCATACTGCTCCATGTGGGGCAAGCCAAATAGCTCAATGGCAACAGGCAGCCACGGAGCCCCTGCCCATATGAACTTGGGTGGCCAGTCACGCCACCAGACCAGTCCCTGCTCATAGGCACTGTGGTCAGGGGACACAGCCGTTGCTAGTCAGAAGAACTGGCCGGGAACGCCGCGGAGCCTGGGTTCCCCGGTGCTCACCCCAGGAACATGTCAATTACAAAGGTCAGCATGGCAGGCTTCTCCCTCTCCCATGGTCCATGGCAGGAAGGGTGTGTAGCAGCTGCCTCTGGCTGGGGTAGCTACGCTGGGACCCACCCATTTAAATCCCTCCCCATCCACTCCACCTGATTGGATGCTCTGCGGCAGTGCCACTCAACAGCCACAGATCATCCCCCCCCAAATCGCCTTGCTTGTTTAAAACACCAAGTTGGGGCTGCGTCTGGCTTGGAGGGAACACTGCTAATGACACCCAAGGCTGACGTTACCACAGGGCAACCACCCCAGGCCCTGCTACTTTCTACTTCCAGGGGCTCCATAGTGGTCCCTGTTTTCATAAGGGCAGGGTGCAGGGGCATCCACTCCCTCCCAGCAGGGCCCCAAGCATGACCAATGGCGGATGCCCCCAAGGAGGCAGTGTGACCACCAGAGGCCCCACATTTTATCTTTGCCCTAGGCCCTACAATGCTAAGGCCAGCCCTGCTGACTATTTGATAGTGAGAGTGTTTTGCCACCTAATAGCTGATCAGTGGTGGCAGCACCAATCCCTGACTCTACCAAAGTTAATCTGTCCCTGTGCCAGAGCTGGCAAAGTAGAAATGGGAACAACTTCCAGAGGCAATGTAACACCTTTTTGTTTGCCCAAGTGTTTGGCAGGTGAGGGTAGGTGTTGGGGAGTTGTGGGTTAGGGAATTTTACTTGTTCTTGTTAGTTATGTTAATATTTTATTTTATTTTGTGTAATATGTTTTTATTTATTGTAACCTGCCCTCAACCTTAAGGGAGAGGCAGGATAAAAATGCAAAATAAATAAATAAATAAATTGATGGAGTAGTGGAGCCTGGCAGAGCCGCTCCATTGTCCCCATTCTCCTGGGACCAAACGGTGGAACCTTTGGGACAGGCTTGAGCTCCTGCATGTCTTTACTTACAAATTAAGCAGTGCATACATCCTCAGAGGCTCTTGTGGGAGAAACAGGAGCATAGGAAGTATCGGACTAGATCAGAATCCTGGTGCATCTAGTTCAGTATCCTGTCTCTGATAGTGACCACCATGAAAGATTTCAAAGGATGTGAAAGATGTTTGCACTAGGCAAGTTGAAAGAAAGGCAGATTTATAGATTAACCCTTGGGGAAAGCTTCTTGACTGCAGGGAAAATCAGGCAATGTCACAAACTCTCTCGAGAAGCTGTGGATTTTCCCATCATTGGAGGTTTTTAAGAAGAGGCTTGACCTATATTTGGGATGGATGGCTTTGATATGGCAGATGCTGCTCCATGTAGGGGAGTAGATTTGATAACACTCTTGGTTCCTTCAGGTTCTGTGATTCTAGACACCCTCAGGGCGTTATAGACGATCCCGTTTATCAGCGGGATCGCTAAATGCCGGCTTCCCCCCCCCCACGCCTTCTCTGCATCCCGTGTCTGCTGTTCAGACACGGTGCAGAGTGCGAGTGCGCATGTGCGCCCTTCCGCGCATGCGCACTCGCCCACGGAACCTGGAAGTGCGGCATAAAGCCGACACTTCGGGAATCCGCGTCGAAGGGGGCAGGGTCGCCTGCCCCCTCCGACGCGGATTAAAAAGCAGCCGCAGCGAGTAGACGAGCGCCAAGAAAGGCGCCTGATCAAAGGATCAGCCGCCTTTTTGGTCTCGTCTATAAACGCCCTTAGACATGCACGGTACACACGCAGCATAAAATCACACCGTGTGTAAAATCCCATGTGCATGGTTTAGACACGGCATTTTGCATGTTGAAGCCTGTTGAGCGTTCCTTTAATCCACAAATTAAATACCCTGGTGTCAAGGTATTTAATTTGCGGTTTTAAAAGAACACATGACTGGCTTTAATGTGCAAAATGTTGCATCTAAATCCCGCATGTGGGATTTTTACACGTGGTGTGATTTTATGCTGTGTGTGCGCCGCGTACGTCTAAAAGTGGTCCCTAGGTCTGCCTTCTTGAGTCTTTTTGTTATTTTATCATGTCCCTCCTTATCCTTCTCTTTTCCAAAAGACACCAGCCCAGCCATGCCTGTCTCTTCTCATAGAAGAGTTTCTCTGCCTCAGCTTGTGATCAGTTCACATAAGTCTCATGTAAGTGAATGGGTCTTACGTGTGTACTGACTGCTAGCATGTGCCTTATCTGGTGGACAACCATGCTGCTCATCATTTTTGTTGCTCTCCTCCACATTATCATAGGATCAAAGAAACAAGGAGTACCAGGGGTCATCTAACCCAAGCCCCTGTCCAGAGGCAAAATGGCCTATACTTAAAGCATCCTCACAGATGCCTGCCCAGTCTTTTATTTAAAACCTCCAGGGTTTTCCCTCCATCTCATCAATACCCCTTTTGAGATGAGGTGCCCAGTGCTGCACACAACATTACTGGGGAGTGATGTAGCAGCAGGGTTCCCAAAGCCTTACTAGTGCTCTGGGTGTTGATTTGGGAATTAGCGAGTCCTCAACTGCCACGCCATTCCAGTTCACTCTGGTTCCCTTCCCACAAGGGTTGGGTGCACTTGCAAGGGTTCCCCTTTAAGGGTCCCTGCCCCTTGACCTTCAACCTCCCCTTATAGCCAAGGCCTACACTCCCAATAGTGCACAGTTCAATGGGGCTACACCCCTTTTTAGTCTTAGGACACTTCGGGGTCAAACAGAATCTTTACCAATATGTAGGGCTCAGCCTCTTTAAGGTCTGAGACCCTCAGGGTTTCTTTACAGTCCCAGTGGCCTTAGGCCAAGTAGATCCCACCTAGTTTATTCAGTCCCCTGTTAATCCTCATAGGATTTGAGTTCTGTTGTCCAAGGAGGTCTCTGGAGAAGGCTCCAGTCAAGAAGCAGAGGGAGCTAAAGCAGGTAGCTCCTTCTCCTACGGCCACCCTAGCCAGACTGAGATCAGGCCCTCACACCTTTGATCATGCTCAGTCTGACTAGCATCTACTAAGAATGTCCGGGGACTTAGACTATGGAGAGACTCAGAGGTTCTACAAAGCATGCTCCAGGACCTAGCCTGAGAAAGACTTTAGAGCTTCAACTGGGCATGCTCCCAGTCTCCCATATAATTCTGTGAACTGCTCAGGCAAGTACAAAACAGGGCTCTTTCAGGCTCCTTGGAACCACCCTACTACAAATGGGACCTGTCCACAGTCACTTCATACTGGCTTTACTTATGCAAGCAGTCCCAGTGACTTGAAAGGAGAGGCTCACATGACTAAAGGTAGTAGGTTTTGGTCCAGTAATCTTCATAAGATGCCTCTTCTTTTTGAGCATAGTGTGTGAAAGCAATGAGATTCCCACCCTTGCTGAGCCTCCATCGTAGGGTATGTCCCTACGCTGTTTGTATGCAAGTTAAACTGGGATTACAAATACCATTAAAGCTGCATAGCTCCTCAGCTTCCCTGTGGCTGTCACATGATTTACCAAGTTAAACAAATGTGTGAAACTGCACTACTAGCAGTAGTTAAAGCAACACTGAAGTTAAAGTGGCACCGTCAAGGTGGACACGTTGGAAATTCTACTTCACCACCACAGACTTACATTTTTAGTATAAGAGAAAATATATTAGGCTATAAGCTCTTTGGGGTAAGAGACATTTCTCCCTTATATGTTTGTATAGTACCTAGCATAAGGAGACCCTGGTCCATAGACACCACAACAATACAAACAGAGAGATTGCTCTTATTTAGTGAATAATACAGTAGTGGCCCTATTCCTGTGCAATATCCCTTCCTCTGTATTATAAAAGGTACGGTCTCTTTTTCCACGACTATACATATGGAAGGAAGCTCCCTATTGTAGAAGGTGGCCATCACTGAATGAGCACATTTAAGCCTGTGTGCACCAGGAAGAATTAAAAATGGGATCATGGTAGTGGAAATGGGTACAAAGAATTTCAAGTGCTATCACCCCAGCTCTTTAGCACCAGTGCTAGTCCTCAGCACTGGTGTGAGGCCCAATGAGATTTACACTGAGGGCATTTTTAAACAGACACTTATCCCAGGATTAGATCATTAGTCCCAGGATGATTTGTCTGTCTAAATGCAGCATTCAGTGCTTATAATCCCGGGATCACTGAAAACCCCCAGGATTACAAACCCTCTTTTTTGAGGGTTTGTAGTATCCAGTTGTTAATTAATCCCGGAATTAGGTCCATCTAAACGACTATCCCAGGATAGTCAACTCTCCCAGGATTAGTATCACAGAGTGTTATGGCAAGAGCTGACATCTCCTCTATGCAGTTCTGCCTCTATGGTATCATCTAGTAGCACAGATAAAATGACTGTAGGGCGACTGCGTTACCTCTGTCATCCTTCACCAATGCATCGCGGAGCGCCAAGTTTAAATACCCGCCGGACAAAGGGATGTGTTTCCATTTTCTTCAACTCAGAAATCAGAAAAATGAAGAAAATCAGATTTTCTTCAATTCCAGAAATTAGTGTGTTGAGCACGGACGAAAAGCACCTCGGGATTGATATTCATCCCAGATACTCTCAAACCAGGATAAGAGCAATGTGCTGTTCAA
>QEPC01002450.1:3981580-3994137 GCA_003113815.1 Sphenodon punctatus
GATTTAAAGCACCGCGCACTTCCGGGTTGGTGTGAATGCACCGAGTGCGCACATTTCAGCCTAACCCGAACTGTTGGAGTGCGGTTTGGAAAGCCGAGCAGCTTTCAAAACCGCACTCCAACAGTTCGGGTTAGGCGGAAATGTGCACACTCGGTGCAGTCACACCGACCCGGAAGTGCGCGGTGCTTTAAATCGCACAATTCCACCGCCGCCGCTGTGCGATTTAAAAGCACGTCTGAATGAGCTCTCTGTCAACGGTTCTTATTAGTCTGCACTAAGAAATGAGTATGGTTGTTATAAAACTCCAATCTCTGGGTTTTATAAGAACCTTTCTTAAAGTAGTCCGGACTAATGGTCTGTCTGAATGACTAGTGCTTATTAGTCCAGTGCTTATTGCCACAGAGTCAACGGCAAGACCTGACAGATGCTCTAAGCATTTTATGCCTCGACGGTTTGTAGGATCACATGAAGTGATGTTTCAGTCACAGAAAACATGTATTTTTCATAACTGTTCCTTAAAAAATTGCAGAGGTGGTAACCGTAGCCAGGGTATGGCAGTTTGCATTGTTAGGAGGATTGTGATTATAACAAGGGGTGGGGAACAGAAATGCTAAATCAGGTGGGGACTTGGATTAAAATGTCCCTCTTTTGATGACAGAAGGAGTTTCCTCTCTATTACCCTTCTTGGTACCCTCTGGAGCTCTCTAAGTCAGTGACTGTCTCCTGCCATGTGGGGTTGGATGAGGTTTCCTTGGGAGCACTTCAGCCTCAGAGCAAACACTGGACAGATTCTCTGAGAATGAATTTGGCTTTGAACTTGAGTTACTTAGTTACACAACAGTAACATGTCACCATGTTAATGAACCTGATGGATATCCACATGGCCTCAGCTACAGCAATTTGATTTATAAGAAATGACTCATTAACTGCTGAAGTGCAAAGTTCACCAGCCGGCTTAATCAAACAGTGCTGTTTGCTGAGGTTACTAGTGGGTGAAATGTCCTGTGTACTTTGGGGCATGGTCCACCAGAATTGCACCACGTGCCTGTGAGGCGGTGGGGAGTACAGGAGTGGGAACCCAAAAAGCAGGGTAACACTGACTTACTGCATGATGTTGGCTCTTAGGTTGCAGTCATCAGGTCAATGGGAGTAGTCCCACTGATTTTAG
Organism: Sphenodon punctatus; assembly: GCA_003113815.1. Lineage (NCBI taxonomy): Eukaryota > Metazoa > Chordata > Lepidosauria > Sphenodontia > Sphenodontidae > Sphenodon > Sphenodon punctatus. The sequence continues at coordinate 3,982,749 of QEPC01002450.1, forward strand.
TAGGACTACTCTGGTTTATGAGGACTGAAGATACAGCCTTAATTTCTCTGTGGAGATAATTATTTATGCCTCCCTCCCACTCTTGTCTCCCAAGGATGTTGTGAGCTTTTATTAGTGTGCTTAATTCAGCGTTGTGCACTGCTTTGAGATCCTCAGGTGGAAGGAATGCTGTAAAAACCACAATAAATTCCTAGGGTTGCTCATAAGCCACCCCCAGGCATTCCCTCTAGGGAAACCAGTTACAGGAACACAGAGGGACCACTTGATTCCTGGGGAATTTTGCATCTTCATAACAATTAAGAAGTATGGGGAGTGATTTTTTCCTGGGGTTTAGGGATATTACAGGGGAAAAGATTGAGTGTGAAGTCTATTTGCCTAGACCTCTAAAAGTCTAAAAACTGCCCTGATCAGAAGCAATGAAGACAAGATTGCCACGGAAGATCACCATGGAAGACAAGAAAAGGGACTACTCATTACAGCAGTTGTTCCCTCCTTTTCATTGTTTCATCAATCGTCTTTTTATGCAAATAGTAGGTTTATAATGTAGTGGCTCAGGAGTAGGGTTACCACCTATGCAGATTTTCACGGAACAGTTATGAAAAATGCATGTTGCAGGGCCTGCATTGGTGCACAGGCCCTGCAAAATGTATTTTTCATAAGTGTTCCTTAAAAATTTGCATAGGTGGCAACCCTACTCAGGAGTCACATGCAGCTTTGGGGCAGTTAATGTACGGCTCTTGTCCAGGGCTGGTTCTGGGGCCCACATTGCCTTGAATCATCTTATGTTTTACTTCATTGCACCTGTATTTCAGCAGCTGAATTGCGGAAGCTCCTCTGATTCTCAGCAGCCAAGACCACAGAGCACCCATTCTGCCAGCCAGTCGCAAAGCAGGAGGTGTACGTGTGCCTGTCTTGTGGCTCTCAGACATATGAAGAAATTGGTATGCAGCTCTTGGGATTGGGAACTTTGACCACCCCTGCTAGAAGTATTCAGGCAACGAATGTCTCATCCTTGACCTCTCTACCCTTTACAACTAAGTGATATCGAATATCCTTGGCTTGGTCCTTGTTAAATCCCTCTTGCGTGCCTTGGTTAGCAATGTCATCTTTGTTATCAAGTTTGAGAACCAGGAAGCCTGCAGCAGAAACAGGGAGTGTAAACAAATGAGATGATAGCTCAAAGGAGTCTGTGTTCAGTCCGTACAGCCCCCACTCATGCGTTTAGCGTGTAGAGCCTAATAAATGGGCAGCGCCTATAGTTCTTGTGCATGCGGGCAGCCCCCACTCGCAGGTTTAGCTCAACAAACCTAATGCACAAGCAGGCGCCGCGTTCGTCCCCACTGCGCTCTGCCCTCCAACCTCCCCCCTTCTCAGAATCCTGACCCCTGTCATGACTCACAGCCGCGGCAGACCCTGGGAAGGAGAAGTGGCCCTGTTTCTTTCTTCCGGAATATCACTCCAGAAAGCATTCCAGACCCTGCTATCCCTGCCCACCCATGGAGACGCATACCTGGGCTTACAGCTGCCAGCTCTTGGCAGCTGGAAGTAACCTTTTGCTATGTACAGAATGCTGAGTTTATTGAGCAAATCCCATACTCTGACTGCCCATAGTGAACATTGAAAGCAAAAGTAAAAATTCAAGGCAAAAGCAATCAGTCTTTACACAGGGGCATAACTACCATAGGTACAGGCAGTACATTTTTCCCCGGGGTCCAAGCAGGGGAGGAGGGTTCCCACAAATGATTCCTCTGTCCCTATGGTAGCTAGCCCCAGGGCTCCAAGTCAGCACAGCAAGTGAGTTTCCAGACTCCCAAGGAAAGACCCCTCCTATCCTCAGCAGTGCAGGGAAGCTCGCAGGTAGCTGTGGGAAGCTGCCGCCGCCTCCCCCTCCCACCCAGGATTTCATCCCACACTTAGCCCAAGGCTGGGACCAGAGCAGTCTGAGGCCGAGCACCATGGAGAGTCAGGAGGACGGAGAGAAGCTGAGAGCAGGGGAAAGCCTGGGTGGGAAGGGGGAAGAGGCAGCAGCTTTCCACAGCTACCTGAAAAATCCCCTGCGCAGAGCTGCTGTGGATAGGAGGGTTGAGAGTTGTCTCTCCTCAGGAGTCTGGAAACTCACTCCCCAGGTGTCATCAGGTTGCTTGGGGATGGGCTCTGTGGACACCAAGCAGGAGAGTGGCTGGAAGCCCAGCTCCAAGGCACAGGCTAGCTCTCCCCTCCTCTTGACACACTCCCTCCATCATCTGCCACTGCTTCCCTCCTCTCATCTCCTTCCCTAGCTGCACTGACGCACTCCATCCATCCCTCACTCCCAGATCCCCAACACACTCCTCAGATCCCTTTCCTTCCCCAGATCTCTGACACACTCCCCCCATCCATCCTTCTCTTCCCAGGGCCCCCAACACACTCCCCCTATCTCTTCCTCCGATCCACCCCCCCATCTCCCAGACACACTCATCCCTATCCATCCCTCTCTCCCCCAGATCCCCGACACCCTATCCAATCCATCTCTCCCTCCCTTGGATCCCTGACACACCCCATCCACAGTGATGACTCTGCACACACCCAGACCACAGGGGAATGAAAGCACCGGGGCTGCTATCCAGTAGCCTCCTGGGCTTCAAGGATACTGTTCCAAAGTAAGCAACTTGTGGATCACAGTCTGGGTTCCTAGTGGAGTGTGCAGAGCTCCTTAACTTTGCTTTTAGGTCAGTGGAAACCTCCAGTGCCCTGGGGGTGGGGGCCTGGGGAACTGGGTGGGGGCATGGAGGAGGCAGTGGATCTGGGGGCAGGCAGGGGATCTGTGTAGGGGCAAGGAGGCTACGGGGGGATTCAGACGTTCTGATTTGTGCAATTTTTTAAAAAAAACGAATGTTTCATGCCTGTCTGAACACTTAAATTCGATTAAATGGAGTCAATATCGCACTAAAGCAATGCGTGTTGAAAAGCTACTCAAACCTACCTTTTTGCTGTCCGTTTTCAATAAATCCGCACTTAACAGCAGTGTGAAAGCAACATCGTACTGGTTTTAACTAGTGTGTAATCTTTTCTGATGTGAATGCAACCGTGCTTCCAAGTGCGCTGTTTTACTCCTGCCCCTACCGGAAGCAGTGAGACCAGCTGGAGCCCTGTAGTTGCCTCGCTGGGTGCAGGCTGCAGCCAGCTTCTCCCCAAAAAAGTTCTTCCCCTCCATGTTTCCCCTCCATGCTTCTCCCCAAAAAAGTTCTTCCCTCCAAGGGACTTTCAATCATCTGCCTCTGCCTCTACCGTAGTGCTGCAGCAGTAGCAGCAGCGGGATACCGGAAAGAAACCAGGGAGAGAATGCGAGGGGCTTCTTTCCAGCAGCCTCAGGCTCTCCCTCTTTACTCCCTGATTCTACAAAGTAGCAACCTTTGCTACAAAGGTTGTAGCAAAGGTTGTTGCAAAGTTTGCAAAGTTGCAGCAAAGGTTGTAGCAAAGTTGTACTTTGCTACAAAGTAGCAACCTTCTGGCTCCCCACAGGCCACTTCCTGTAACTGAACCGTACTGAGCAGCCGGGTAAGCACGCACTACAAGAAGGTCTGAATGCATTATTTCGCTGTACTTAAAATCGGTATGGCATGCATGTGAATGCAACAGGACTTGTTAACAGCGAACTATTGAGAACCAGTTTTAAAAAATCCAGATAATTGCTGCATGTGTGAATTCGCCCAATGTGGGTAGAGGCAGTGGATCTGGGGGACTATAAGGGCACTTGGGGAAGGAAGGAGGGGAGAGGATGGTGACAGAGTGACCATTCCAACCTACCTATGCCCCTGTCTTTGCATATTGTCACCACCCTGTTTCTCATGTCCACAGCTAACAACACAGTTCACAACTCCCTGGCAGGTAGCATCACACAGTTCTATTGGGGTCTCGCCTGCTGTGGAGTTGGAAATCCCTCCGTTTGCAGATATCCCCCATTCAAACATGCACCTCTTGTAACTCTTTGCTAGCATCTTCTGCGCTACCATGTAGTGGAGGCTGAACCACTGCTCGCCAGGGCACCATGGACTTCTGGAAGTGTCCAAACCTCTAATAGGGCAAGAAGCTCTGCATCAGTGTGTTCACATTCCCTGTACTCCGAGCCACTTGTTTCCCCAAAGAGATTCAGCTCCACCATCTGATCGAGGTACTCCTGATGGCCCCACAGAAATCCTTTCGCTGTCATCAGGGCAGTGGTATTTACCTTGCCTTACTCCATAGTATGCCAGGGGATTAAGGTATATGAGATCCCGACAGGAAATTATGAATTGTTATGAATTGTTATTGTTATTGTTATGGATTGGCAAGCTATGCAGATTTATATTATGCATTGATATTGTATGGTAAAGTTGTGTTGAGTTATTTTGAGTTTTTGTATAAAATTTGATGATGTTGTTATGGCTACGGCTAAACAAATATATTATTTACTACTACTACATCAGGGCAGCAGTGAGGAAGGATGGCAGGGAAGGTCCAGCTTCCATTAGCGACAGCTGTTCTTCTGGCAGCGCACAAACATTCAGAAGAGTTGTAGTCTCAAACATTCCACTCTTGTCTCCTCTGGGGCTTCCACTCTTCCATGCTGCTGAACTTTGAACCACAGCAGGGTTGCATGGTGTCTGCTGTCCATCATGCATACATGGAACCCCACTGTGTGCATGTACTACCCTAGGAGTGCATAGCCAGCCTCACAGGATGGGTTTGACAATTCTCTCTGTACACTCACTCAAATGTCAGAAGAGGCAAGGGTATCCATCACCCCCAACTTCTCTGGGCCTCTTCCAGCCTCCCCACAATGCCATACATCCCCCATTGTGGAGGTTGAGGAGGATTGGAAAGAGATGACATGTTGGAATTACAGCTGGAGGAGGGAGGCATGCCTGGAACAGGGCAGGCTGACCTGCACGGGCATAGGGCAGAGAGGACTCAGGTGCTTTCCCTGCAGGATTGAATGCTGGGGAAACCAGGGCAGGTGGTTAGGTTCTGGGTGGGGCAGTGTGAGCTGCTGAAAGGGGTTGGTGAATGGCACCTACCCCTGAGCAACAGTTATTGTGCTCGTGGCAGCTACATGCTGGAGAAGGGAGATCTGGATAGACTGGGACAAGAGATCTCCCATCTCCTTGCTTGCCTTCTCCAGCACACTGTCCAACTGCCTGTACCAGCAGTCCAGGTGGGCCTTGACAGCCAAGGACATGCATTGTGCAGCATTCTGTCATACATGTCACCTGTATTCTCGGACCATGCCCTGAATGGAGTCCTAGATATCATCCCCTGCAGCTCAGCATCCTTGAGCAGCTCCCTGCACCACCAGTTGTGGATCTGCAGGTCCTGGTTCCACTAGGCATTTCTGGATGGGAGTTCTGTCTGTGACCATTGCGCTGGCAGACCTGTAGCAAGGCAACAAGGAAAGCCATTAGTTCAGAGTGGCTCACCCTACCCCCTCCACCCCCCTCATGTTTCAGCCTGCTCTTCCAGCCTCCTTAAGTCTGGGGTCAGTCATTCCTCCCTTGTGCATAGTGGATATTTGTTGTTGCCCTAATCCTCCTGTGATTCTTTCCTTGTTTCATAACGTTCTCCAAGCCTGAATGCTCTACCCTCCAACAGGGAGCCAGACACCCCAAACTAAGGGAGGAGTGGGTTTCTAAGACTCACAGGAGCAAGAGCACTACACCAGGGAGCCAGACACAGAGAACTAAGGGAGAAGGACACCAGGAGAAGGAAAGGAAAGGAAAGGACCAACAAGGCAGAAGGAAAACCAGAAAGCTCGGGGGGGGGGAGACATGAGGCCAGGAAAATAAGGGAAGAAGACATAACTGTACTTAGCAAAATCAGTAGCTGGCAGACACAGAGAAACACCCAGATACTTCACCAATTTCCTGCTGCTTCCAGCATGCCTTATATATAGCTGGGAGCCAATCAGGAAACCAGATAGGCAGGGCCATAATTACAGGACTGAAAGAAAAATACACAATATTCTTTTACTAGACTAATTGGGGATTGGGGAAGAACTAGTGCCTTCCAAGGCCAGGGCTGGGAGTTTGAGGCCCAGCACTGACAATAAAAAATAAGTTTTAAACAGGAACATTTTTCATGCAGCTGTGTAAAAGTAACCCTCCCCCCTGGGTGCATTAACTTACCATCACCATAGTTGCCTGGCTGTTATTCTGAGACACGGCCACGGTGATATAAAGCCTGTGGAAGTCGCTCCTTAAAATGTAATCGCTCGTGGAGAGAGCGCGCATCGGGCACGTACTATAGCAGCCATAATAATCTCAGAACCATATTTGCAGATTTTCCGAGATAGAATAGATATTGCTTTACATCCTAAATTCTTATCTAAGTTAGTATAAGTAAGACAGTTGTGAGAATGTGGCCCTTTTTACGGGAGCCTCTCCCACCCATGAACACAAAGATTTCTACATATTCATGGGTGGGGAAGCCCCGTGTGAATGACACAGCCCATGTGCCCATGGTGAGTCAGGGTGCGTGTGTGCGCACGTCTGCCTAACATGCATCTCCACTCACCCTCCACCCCCCGCTCATTCCCACGCACGGAGCAACTGGGGGAAATGACAGTTGTTCCGTGGATGTGGATGAGTGGGGGGTAAGTAGGGATGTATGTGCAGCTGTGTGCACGCCCCACCCATGCACCGGCGCCCACGGACACCTGTGAGGAGCCACTCACAGAACAGAAGGTTGCTGCCTTGTAAACAAGGTTCTTCGAGATGGCTCCTAACATTCTCATAACACCCACCCTTCCAGCCCCACATGGATTTTTTTTTCCTTATATTCCTAGAAAGGGTTGGAAGGAACTGTCATTCTCAGGGGGAAAGTGCTTTTTATACTAGAGGATCTTGAGACCATCACGTGGTCTATTATTTGAATAGGGTGAACATGCCCAACCCAGTTGTGAGAATGTTAGGAGCCAAACTTCCGGACCACGTTTGCACATCCCTACTTTCTTTCAAATCTGCCTGGATCCGTTTGTAAGCCACTGCTGCTTACCACCAGTCCTTGCTTCTCATGATCTCTGTCTTTTAAGTTGATTTTCTATTCATCAGCTTTTTCTGCTCCATCCCCCACCCTTTTTGAGAAGACCATGACTTATCCATAGTTCTGTTTATGCTGAACTTTTGGAGAATCTCATTTTACAGGGAATGGGAGGGACAGGCCCTTCAAAAGTCATTTCTAAAAGAACAATACGAATACATTGCCTTTCTTTCTCAACTTCCCTTTTCCCAGAAAGTACTCAACAGAATCAGCATGACCGTAGCGACCTCAGAATACGTGCAGCTGTCATAGTCATTATGAGAACCATTAACTCAGAGAAGTTACAGCTTTTATTCCCACTGAGAAACATGCCAAATTTATCTTTCTTGACCTCTCATTCTTTAATAATTCCTCCTAAAACATGCGTCTTCTGTCAAGCTCTTTGCCTCAAAGATTGCTTGTTGATGCTCCTTCTATATCCTGTAATAATCTTTATTTTTTACAGCACTCCCTACCACGGCACTCAGAGTGCTTTACATATAACAAACATGACTTTGAAGCCTCACAACAACCCTGTGAGGTAGGTTGGGCTGAGAGAATAGTGTGACTGGCCCAAGGTCACCCAATGAGTTTCCACCTAAGGCAAAATGTGAACCAGGGTCCCCCCACCCCCCATCTCCTGGTCCAAGTACTGTGCACTTAGCCATTATATCACACTAGCTCTCTAGCATTTAGAGTCTACTTTTCCCTCATAACTAAGCTAAGCACATGTACTTGTGACTTTTCAACTTCATGAACGTATCCCTGTTTCTATTTTCCCTTCTCTTGTCACCCCTCTCTTTTCTTTTCTAGACTGTAAGCCCCGCGGGGCAGGGACTGTCTCTAACTAATGATAGTACAGTGCCAGGTACATTGCTAGTGCTATATAAATTAGGGTTGCCACCTGTGGTGTTTTTTTTTACCTGACACTCCCATAGGCCAAAATGGAAGTGTCAGGTATAAAATGACCAAAGGTGGTAACCCAAATATAAATATAAATAAACAATAACACTTTACACCCCTATATATTCTCTTAACTGCATCTCTGGCATATACTTATGAAGAACTGGAACAGCACCAGTTTATGCAATTACATTTTTTACTTAAAATATGTGGACTTAGGAGCTCTTAATGCAGTTCAGGGTAAAGGTTGAGGGTTGATTGCATTGTTGTTTTAAAGACATATTTGCATAGCCCAGATTCCTTGGCCAGTTAGGCACTAGCCTTGGTGAAAAGTAGTGCAGCTTGCAGACCATAACAATAACTATGTTTATTACAGTATCATGAATAGGCCCACTGGTACTGACAAACTCAAGACACAATCCTCCACTATTAAAGTCCATGGCAAAACTCCCATTGACATTAGTGAGGAGGAGTTGCCTGTCAGAGTGAGAGCAGTCACTGTCCTCAATCTTACAGTCCAGACAGACACAAGCAGTAGTGCTCTCTGTTGCTAACTTGCTCAGATGCACATTAGAATAAAAAAATTGACTCACACAAGCTTTCTTCCCATCACTTTAACTCCAGCCTTGGAGGTGTTGTCCATATCTCTTGACTTCCTCTTATTAGTGACATATTACTCGCAAGCTTTTCTGAGGAATACTCCCATTTGATGGAAGACTCTGCACCTCTGATAGTATTGATGGCCGAAGTAAAATGAGATGGATTAAAAGAAAGTCTCTCAATTATTGTGAGGCATGGCAGGGAGGAGGAAAGGGAAGGGGAAGCAAGTGGACTCCCACAGACACAGAGGCAAGGACCAGGGAGGTGATGCCTGGAAACAAACCCTCAGGATCGAATATGGCTTCTAGGATTAATAATCCACAGCCTGGATCATCACAGGGTATCTGAGATGAGCGCACATCTCCTGGTTGCCACTGTAACCATGCACACAGGGTAAGGGGCAGGGGCAGGTTGGCTTGTAGAATGGTGAGGATGATGATGTTGCTTGGAGCTAGCATATAATGGAGATTTTCTAGGCCAAACTAGTTGTACTTATGCAACCTGTACAGCCTCTTTTGTGAGTTTTTAGTGACAATTCAAAATAAATCAATAAATAAAATGTTCCAAACTAAGCACATTTGATATCAGACTCAGTGACGTGTACAAAGTAATTTTCTTAGTGCTGACTAAGTGTCACTCTTTTAAGCATCACGTGTTTTCTATAAGCTATTTTCTAGATAAAAGTCTTCAGTAGATGTGCAGTACAATGTGCCATTGCCATCTGAAACTAGACCAAAGTTCAAGACTACTGTATTAGCTGAGTTGTGCAATTAAGCATTTGCCATTGGGAAACTATGCAGCCACTGAAGACAAAAATAGCAACTTAGCAGGAAGTGATTCAGAAGCAATAATCTGTGCAAGCTTGCATCAGATACATTAAAAAAATCTATCCATGTAATTAGGGAAGACAGATTACCCCATTCAACACATCCTCAGTATTCCAATGTTAGAACAGTACTGAAGGATGGTCAGCGATCAGCTCAGATCAAGTGACTGAATATTCTTAGGTCAAGTGTGGTCTTTTGAGAGGTATAACTCTCACTAACTTATGTGGGACTTCCCAAAGGAATACTGTGATAGGGTGACTCCTCTGAGCTGGTATGAGCCCTATTACTGGGCTGCCTAGCAGCTATATAGCCAGGCATCACACTTGGAGCATGCCTAGTTGAGACTCAAAAGCCCTCTGGAGTCTAAGGCCGATTTTAGACAAGGCCTCTGAAAAGCACCTCTTGAGCCGCACATTAAGGGAGAAGCCGTGCTGCGCTGCCGGAAGTGATGTTCTCCCTGTTGCTGGCAACGGTGGCGGCCAGAGATGCGGTGCTTTGCAGAGGCGCATTCTAGAGACCTGAAAAGTGGCTTCTCCCTTAACGTGTGGCTCAGGAGGCATTTTTCAGCGCCTCATCTAAAAACGGCCTAAGTTCTGGGGCATGCTCAGTAGAGCCCCAGAAAGCCTTCTGAGCTCTAAGTCCACAGACATGCTCAGTAAGGCCAGTTGGAACTAAGCATGCTCAAGGCCTATAAAGGGCCTGAGCTCAGTGTGCTAAGGCTGGCCGAAGTAGAAGGAGATTATTGCTTCAGCTCCCTCCTCCTCGCTGGAGCTTCTCCAGTGAGACCCCCTGGGCCCTCGTCTGCAGAACCTGTTTGGCGGAACAGGAGATGGAATAGCTCAGGTGGGATCTGCCTATTTTAGGCCACCAGGACTATCAAAGAATTCTGAGGGTCTCAGACCTTGCGAGGCTGAACCCCACAACTAAGGGACTGATCTGAGGACCCTAAAGGGTATAAAACCCATATGCTAGTACACTTTTGGAGGAGTAGGCCTTGGCTATAAGGGGAGGTTGGAGGCCAGGGATGGGACCCCTACATGGGTACCCCGCATAGTGTAAACCCCTTCTTTGGGGGATACAGCCCGGCTGAGGACTGACTAGGTGTGGCAGTGGAGTTTTGCTAATTCCCCCAAAGATACCTCAGTGCCCCGTGCGGCCCTGGAAGACCCCCTGTTATAAATGCACATGGATATAGTTTGACCCTTAATTTGGCAGGGGCCCCGAGGTGGCTGAATTGAGAATATCTTGTGGTTTCCTCCAATCAGCTGTTGCCCTAGAAGTCCCATTTCCTGTGATTCCTGTCAATGGCAGCCCAGTAGCCCATTCCCAATTTTGGTGACAAAAATAAGGAGAGGTGGGGTGTGTGTTGGAGTTGGGATATGAGAGGTAGAATGGGGAAATAAAGTATACTGGGAGCAGAGGAAGTGGCTTTGGTATATGAGACAGCAGAGGAGGTGGATTGTCACTGGGGTGGGTTGTGGGAAGGGTCACCCAAGCAGACCTCATGCACGTCAAGGCACCCACACGCTTGCTCTGGCTAGGACACACTGTGAGAACAATGCCCGTCAGGATAGTATGGTGGACTTGTGATCGTATCAAGATCAGGCCTCTATCATCATGGGGTGCAGAGCGTTGGCTTGAGAGTATAGCCTTGTACCCCTCACACACTCTACCTTCAGTCTTGTGCAGGAATGGGGACAGTAAATTCAGTGGTGGACAAATGGGGGGATGGAAGTGCAAGGGCCCAGGGAAGTGCGAGGGAGGACAGGGGCTCTCGTTCTTTGGGAGCTAGGGAAGGAAGCCCCAGGATAGGGATCGCCTCACACCTCTTTCGCCCACTGCATTCACACAGACACACAGGCACATGCAGGGAAAATATACAGGGAACACAAGTCACAAACACTATCACACTCTACAGTACACACTAGATCACAAGGACAAGAAGGTACACTTAGCTTGCTCTCGGGGCCGGTTTCTCTGCACTGATTACCAGTGCTGTGTGCCTCACAGCGCCAGCCTTATCTCTG
>QEPC01002450.1:3995404-4020604 GCA_003113815.1 Sphenodon punctatus
AAAAACAAACAAACTATGAGAGTAAAGTGAAGACTGCCGCCGCCGCCACCACCGCCTCCTAAACATGGAACAAGGATCAACACTCAGGGTTGTAATCCTCCACCCACTGAAGTCAATGGCAAAACTCCCATTGACTTTAATGGTGGTTTTTCCTGCCTATTAAATCTAGTTATTTTAAGCATACTGTGGTCCTTTAGAATACTGAACCATGAACCTAGGTGTGTCCTAGAATAAATCAATCATCAAACAGAGGAGAGCTATATGAAAAAGTGTTCTTATTTGACTAAAGTCACTAATTTGTGATTTACTTCATTCAAACACACATCAAAACAAACCTTCTACGTAGCCACATAACAAAATGTATAAAACCTAGACAATCCATATGTTGGAACGGGAAACTTGGTTATTATAACTGCTGGTTGTATCTGGGCAGATCTGGCAATCAGACTTAGTCCTCGGGCCCGTGCTTGTGATCTGTGTAGCTTACACAAATGTGATGTATGGCAAAATAACTGGGTAACGTGTGCCTGTTGTGCAACTCATGTAGCAATGAGCTTTGCCAGCATGGTTTTCTGAGCTTTTCCTCCCCCCCCCACCCCCGCCCTGCCCTCCTTCAGAACACCGTGATATACTATTCCACTACACGCTGTGGCTGGCATGGGCTCATGTCTCAATTTTGGGCCCCCCCTAAGGGCAAGTGGGCAGGGTCTCCCATACAGTCTCGGTCTTTCTCCACAAAGGTGGTGGCGCTGCCCTGGCTCCTAGCAAGCCCCCCCACCACCTGCAGCAGCAGTAACCCTACCAGGAAGTAAGTTTTATGGGTGGGTGGGGACAAGGCCACCACTTCACTCCTGCCCATTCTGAAAACATCCTTTTTGAGGGGCCCTCTGCAAATAGCCTGAGTGGCATGCCACTAGAAAATTTTCAGAGTGGAGGGGGGCAGAATGTTGGCCTTGCTCCCTTCCCCACCCCCTCTGAAAAGTAACTACTGGTGCCCAGACTGCTTACAGAGAGCCCACCACCACCCCTACTGTCCATGACCTGGGCTCAACTCACCTCTGTCACTCCATGGTAGCTATGCCCCTGACTATGCAGTTGGGAGTAGTACACACTAAGCATGCAGTTACTCAAGGACAATCCTCAAACCCCTCCATAGGTAAGTCCCATTCATTTCAATGGGGTTTGCACTATTTTGAGGATCAGACTGTAAAACTATCTAGATTAACAGCTATAAAGAATTTGGGGGATGGAAGGAAAATTAGGTTAATCCAGCACAACAAAGAAAAAGCACTAATTAACTAATAATTAACAAATAAACTGTTTTCCAAAAAGGTACAGGACCATGTTTTTAATGGTTCCAGAGACAGTTTAATTATCTGACCACAATTTATAACGGCAGACAAGGCAGTCTGATAACTGTGGCTAGCATTGCAAGAACAATCTTTTTGCAAAGATCAACTGTTTTTGAACTCTTTTTCTCCCTCCTGTCCCTCCCATGTATTTCATTTCATGCCAAGGATACACGTTTCCGTACACTTCCTCTATATAGCTATAAAATAACATTAGCTTAGCTTTGGGACAATTAAAGGAAAATCCACTCTCAGCGTGTGTTTGGGTTACCCCCGACAGGCACAGAGACCTAGCAGGAGATGAAGGGAAAGGAGTGAACCTCGCACACACAAACACACGTAAATGTTTGAGCTAAGTCTGAAAATATTATTTCAATAAAGGACCTTTGCTTCCACTGGAAAGTTCACAATATTTCTAAGTAGCTAATAATGAATAGTACTTTTCATCCAGAGCATTTTTACAAGGCATGTGTGTATTGATTATTGCTGAAATTCAGAGGTACTCAGGGTGACGGGATAAATTCAATGGGTGAATGGTTAGGATTCTAACCTGGGACTAATGAAACCTGCTTCATCAAGGACTCCCTGTGTAAAGTCACTGTAGTGAAAAGATTGCGAGAAGACTCTTGTACACTGGTGGCGCCAGATTAGTGGGCATTTATACATCTTATTTTGGCCTGTATATGTTATAGAATCCATCTTGATTGACGTGTGTAAAAACATATAAGTTGAGAACGGGTAACTCAGTTCTCAGTGAGTGTATTTTATGTAAGCCTCTTCGACAACTTTCTTGTATTATATAAACTGTTGTTTAGAAGGCCAAGGCCGAACTAGAATGGGAATGTGTGGGAAGCTCCCTTACCAATGTTAGTGATGAGGAGCTGGGAAGGACCCAGGCCAGCTGCAACTCGTAAATCTAGCACATGCGCAGTGGGTTGCATAGTGGATTACATAATTGGTCACACATGCACATGATTAGTAGAGTGAGTGTGTGACACCAGAATACAATAAAGTATAGTGATTAAGGCAGATGCACAGGCAGACGAACTTCACTGTTAGCTGCTTGGCAGACGTGCCAGAGTGGACGCAGCAGAACCTGGGGCCCACCCGAGGATCCTCCCGCAGCTGTGATTGGAGTTTCCAGCGTGCACAAAGGGATGTGAGAGAGCTTGCGTTTACTGTTTGTATTTATGCTTTGTATATAATAAATCAGCCTTCTTGACCTCATTTGCCTGAGTCATCACTGAACTGATCCAAAGAACACACAATTTCACTACAGTCACCTAGGCCTTTTTGAAAACCACAGGGTATTTACCAAATTGCATCTCTGGCAGCATGACTAATACTTAGAAATGTGTAATAAGCTACCACACACCCCTATCACCCCCCTTTCTGGAGAAACCCTTTATAAGCATCCACACATTACATTAGTAAGGTAACTTACACATCAATTGTAACTACCACTAGCTGCCAAAGGTGTAATTTGTGGCAACTACCACTCGGTATTTCATGGTAATGACCACGCATGGGTAGAGTAACCCATGAGCACATTCATGGGTAGACTAAAGCATGAGCAAGGAGTAACAGGCTCTTTTCACCTGGGTGTGTGTGGGGGGGGGGATGGGTGGGCAGTGCGGCAGGGGTGCATTCCCACAGACCCCCACCCACCTCCACACATGGAACATCGGGGATTGGCGCCCATTGCTCCATGTGTGGGTGATGGGTGGAGGTGGGTGGAGCGCGGGAGCGCACATGCATCTCCCACCCACCCACCGTCCGCGGTGTTCCCACGGGCACCTACCCATCCCCCCCGCACCAGCCACGGCACTTGCATGGACACCCGCCCCCCCACCCGTACACGGGCAGGGGGGGATCCGTATGAAAATGGCCACAGTTCTGTAAATAGGGAGTGAGCAATAGCTTACCACATGTTTCTCAGCATTCACACAGTTAGTGATACAACAGGATAAATATTCCATTGGGCCTTTTCAGACAAGACACTCCCCACTCACCTCTAACCCACTATACATGTTACAGGGCACCCATAAGGCAACACTGAACCCCTGCAACATGTATAGTGGGTGGTGGGGTGTGTGTGTGTGGAGTGTGTCTTGTTTGAAAAGGTCCATTGTTTCCTGACCACATATTACTGGATCATACCTCACAACATTTTGAGTACTCAAAGGATGTTTTTAGGCAAGTGCCCCACCACCCATCACCCACCCATCATGCATGTTGCAGGGCCGCATTGGTGCCCTATGCAGCCCTGTAACATGCATGATGAGTGGGTATGGGTGGAGAGTCACTTGTCACACAGAGGGACAAGTCCTGCCCCCTCAGCCAATAAGCACCACCCCACAGCAAATAACCTCCAGCCCCTCACACACTTACATGTTTCACACGCACCTCCAACATTCCAAGTACATAAAGAGGGACAGAAGCTTATTATTTACTTAATTTCTCTTCATTCCATCATCTTCCCATTGTCCTCTAAAGTGTTTTTTGCCTGGGAGGCAACCAGGAGAGAGATGCCTGAGGCTTGAATACCAGCCCTTTTGTCTGGCTAGCCTGAAAGAGGGACTTTCACCCCACCCCCACACATAAAAGGACAGTGGGTTTTAGCACCCAAAGAGAGACTGTCCCGCCTGAACAGGGATTATAAGGAGGTTCTTACCATAGCATGTGGAAAAAAACTCAGACCTGTAGCCAGAGAGGGAGTAGGAGGACTCTGGCTTCCCCTCCACAGCCTTTGCCAAGAAGCAAACCATAAGTTGTCCCAAGCAAAGGAGTTTGATAGAAGGAGTCTACAGACATAAGAATGAGGCTATCTGAAATGCACAGGACGTGTTTTAGAGAAGAACAAAATGGCTGGGGCTTTCTTAACTGCCTGAATGTAGGGGTGGGTGTCTGGAGGAAATTGTGGATTCAGATCTGTTATGGATTCGGATCTGCAATTTCTGGATTTAATTATCGTTTTGAATAATGGATCCGTATTTAAATCTATTAAAAACAAGAAATAATAAAAACTAATTAATTGTGCAAGCGCAAATGGCCGCCAGACCATTCTGCACATGTGCACCCTTTTCCGAAATGGGGGTGGCAGTGTTGCCACCATTTTGGAAAAGGGCAGCCTGTCTGCACATGCAGAAAAATTACCTTTTCCAAATGGTAGCAACACTGCTCCCATCATTTTGGAACAGGGGGCGCATGTGCAGAATGGTTCAGTGGATGGTTTTGTGCATGCATAATGATTTTTAAATTTTTAATTTTTTAAAATAGATTTGAAACTGAATCTGCAGTGGGTGTGTTGTGGTTCCGTACAGATTCATTCGTAACCGCTTGTTACAAGCAGAAATGTATTAATCTGAATCCGTATTGCCCATCCCTACCTGGCTGAATACACATCCAATGGGCACCTCCCCAAGACCTTTTGTTCCCTCTCTCCTTCCTGTCAGAGTCTATCTACAGACCTGACAAGGATTTAGTTCTCTAGGCTGCACTTTCCCATCTGTAAAATAGGGATAACAGCACCTCCCTATACCACAGAGGTGCTGTGGTGATAAATACACTGAAGGTGCCAAATCTTAGACAATGGGTCAGTAGAAGAGTTGGGAACAGAATTTCTGTTTCTCAGCATGAACAATTACCGATTCCCTTACTTAAACTCTAACTGCTTCCAAGGGGGGAAAAAGAGCAATATCTATAAAGTTTTACATGACACCTTTCACCATAAAGGCAGCTAAATACACACCATTTCAGCAGCTAAATACACACAGTACCTCACTAATTAGATCTTGTCTGTGGTGGGGTGGGTGTGTATGTGCTTAGCACTCATGTTGACAACTGCCATCCAGCACACGTCATAGCTGAGTGGGGAGGGGCAAATGTTGTCCGAGAGTCTTAACAAACGACACGTTGCCCCATGTTTGCCTGCATTGACCCTGGATTCGCCTGCTCAGGTATCATGTGGTTATGGCCATCAGATGTTCATTTCAAGGCTGCTCCAAGAGCTCGCCATGCATGCAAATCCAGGCAAAACTGGGGCAAGGCGCTGCCCTGTGGCCTCCTGTGTGCTAGGGGGCCACGGGGCACCCACGCAGCTGCCCAGCCCCACATCTATCGGGGTGTGGGATCAGCACCATGGAGTCACGGGCACTAACCTAGAACATTGAGTGGGCGACTGCAACTCTATGATGGGAGGTACAACATGCGGGCAGACCACAGCAGGGAGGAGCACCTGCATGTTTGTTTTGTTCCCACATGGAGCCTGGTGGCTGGGGGGGAGGGGCAGCATGGAGCAACCACAGGCTCTGGGGGCCTCCCCTCTTGTGTATTAGCACCCCAGGAACCACTAGTGTAGCAATAATAGGAACAGGCAGTGCAGCTGCACCAGGGTCTGAGCCTAAGGGTCTCATGCTCCTTGGTGTAGCCAGCAGCAGCATCGCCTGCCACTGTCTCCCCATCTTGTGTGAGTGAGCTGGGCTCTGGGTGGGTCCTGGTATCCACAACTGGAGTTCGATCCCTAGTGGAGACAGGGCCCTAGATGCCACAGGGAAAGAGGGTGGGGGCAGCGGGAAAGTAGCCGGAGTGAGGGGGAGCACAGGAAGCTCACATCCTCCCACCCATTCCCCTCAGAAGAAGAAGCAGGGCCATGTGGCTCTCCTAAGGAGGAGTCTGGGAACTGTTGCTCTCTGGAGGGCCCCCAGGAGCAGCCGCCTGCCCCACATGCTGCCGCCACTACCCTAGAGCGCACGCACACACAGAGTAGGTTTTATCAGCAGTTGGAGCAGCGGGAGCCCAAGCAAACGGGGGTGGGGCAGCTCCAGCATTGGCAGCACCTGGCCATGCTTAGAAGTCCCATTGGCAAGGCTGGAGATGACTCCTCACCAGATTTGCCTGGGCTCTTGCACCCCTACTCAGCATCCACGACCCCTCCCACACACACACACACACTGGCTTCATGTCCCTGACTCCCCGCTGCTGCTCATCCTCTTCTCATTTGTTAATGCTATGCCCCCCCGCCCCATTTGTGTGTGTGTGTGTGAAGAGTGAGTGTGTGAGAGAGCATGTGTGAATATACATGTGAGTGTGCATATGCGTGTGTGTAAGGGGTGAGTGGCAGGGCTTATTCACATAAGGAAGCAGAGCTGCTTTTAGAATTTGCAGGGCTCAGGGTGAAGATAAGATGTGGGGTCCTTAGTGGCTGTTCAAAATATTGGGAGGTATGCTCACCCTGGTGACTCAGACCTCGCCACTCCAGTGGCAACCCTTGCCACCCTGGCTTCTCCCCCTGCCCAGGGGACTCCATTCCATGCTCTACACTAGTGCTCATCCTGCTGCTTTAGCTTTGTCCTTGCCAAGAACACGATGATAAGTCACAATTGTAAGGTAATAAGCAGGATTACTAATGCCACTCAAAACAAACAGAGCTGAGGTTTTTAAGCTTGTCCCTGGAAGCCCAGCACATAGTCAACTCCTCTTATTTACTTTGGAGAGATGAAAGGCTGTGTGTCATCTCCGATAGGATCTAGCCTATGATAAGAAGTCTGGGTGTAGGGAGATATCTTATCTCGTTCCTTACTCATCTGATGCCAGAAACATGTTCAATGGTCACTCTCCTCCAGCCACGGAGGTTGCAGCCTTCTGTGTTCAAATAAAAATACCATTAGCAATTCCTTATAGACAAAAGGCATTCTTCCCTAAGTTAAACGTTTACCCTGAAAGATCCAGCTACTGCTGTGTTCACTCAACTAAAGCAAACTGCTAGCTCTCTTAGCTCAACTAAAAAAAGTGGGTTTTTTAACCAAAACAGAGCTCAGATTCATTTTACTTTCTCTCCATTTCCATGACCAAACACACCCTCATCACCAAATTAAAAATACCACAGACATTATGGGGAACAAATTATATTAAACCTACTTGGACCTATATCCCAGTTTTCATGTTGACCAATTGTCTTTATCTCAGAGATAAAGCCTCCTTGTGTAAACTTCCAGGGAAACACCCACCAGTGATGACTTTCCTATAAATTAGCCTCCTAGAACAGAGGCCTTGCCTTATAACAAGCCTGTTAACTATTATTAAAAAGCCTTCCTTGTTTGATTCTGGACACAGGGTAATTCAGTTGGTGAGACAGGTGTGCAAGCTTTCAGGCCACACAAGGCCCTTTCTGAGGCATGTAACAAGCTGGAACACAGAGCATGAAAACAGACAGAACTCTAACTCCACTTTAACACCGCTTTAACATTTCTTATGCATGTTGCAGGGCTGTATTGATGCCCTATGCAGCTCTGCAACATGTATAAGAAATGCTAAAGCAGTGTTAAAGTAGAATTAGTGTTATGTCTGTTTTCGTCCAGGGTGTTTTTAGACAAGCGCCTCCCCACCAATTACTAGGGGTGGGACTACCGGATCTACCGGTATCCGATACTGTCGGTATTGGGTTCCCTGGAAGGGAAGTAGCGTGCTGAAGCCGGTTGCAGCCACAGCCAGAGCTGAAGCCGCCGGACCACCGCCACCGCTGCCGCCGCCTGGAGCTCAAGGTAGGTAATGGCATTGGGGAGGTAGGGTGATCCCTGGGGTGGGGAGGTGTTAAACCACTCCCCACCCCAGGGATCAGTTAAGTACCGGTACACATACCTGCTGCTGCAGTGCTGATGCGGGCTCTGGGTTGCCAGCGATGGCCCGGAGCCCCGCACTAGGGGACTTAGGGGAATTTTTTTTGTTTGTTTAAATCCAGGCTGGGCAGGGTGGGTGGGGGGTGTCCCCCCTTCCACCCGCACAGTCTGGGAGCGGGGAGGTTTTTGTTTTTTAATTTTTTCCATTGATTTCAATGGGGACAGTTCCCCATTGAAATAAATGGAAAAGATCTGGTACCGGTAAACCGGTATTAATCCGGTAAACCGGTTTTTTAAAATCCAGGAACTGATAAAACTGGTACCCGGTATTTGGCCTCATGTCCCACCCCTACCAATTACCCACCCATCATGCATGTTGCAGGGCTGTATAGGTCACCAATGCAGCCCTGCAACATGTATGATGGGTGGGTAATTGGTGGGGAGGTGCTTGTCTAAAAACACCCACAGTTTGAGATAATGCAAGACAGGGGGTGTATTTAAACAAGACACCCCCATGCATGGACACTCACTGTTCACATGGGGGAGGTCTCGTTTGAATGTGTGTGCACTCCCGTGACTCACCCACCACCCACCCAGTCCATGCACAGAGCACTCTGGGAAAAGCTGGAGTGCTCCATGCATGGACAGGGTGGGCGGTGTGTGGACGGGGTGGCTGTGCGCGGTACCACTTGTTTGAAGTGCTGCTCCATGCATGGCGCCTACACACCCACCCCCTGCACTGATCACAAACTCCCACCCCACCCTGTCTCATTTAAAAACACCCAGGTATATATAATGAAAACAGACCCTTGGGAGGGAACTGTTAGAAAAAACAACCCAACATCATTGGTGTTTCAAATATTTTAAAAAAACAATGAGGTTAAAAATCATTGATGATGGTGTCAAAATTGGGTGGGGTATAGGGGTTTTAAATGGTTTTTATATGTTATAAATGTTTATTTCAATCAACCACTAATGGTTTATTTGTCATGACCATGGGTCATAACAATATCCAATATACGAAGGAAACAATAAGACAAAAACAATAATGCAGAAGAGCAGCATGCTCCAATCTTATCAGAATAGAAGCAAGAATTCATAATACAATAATTAAAATGGTTATTGTGGAACCAAAGTACCAAGGTGATATATTAAGTCATAAAAATTAAATTACAAGTACAATTGCACTTGGCAACACTTTCACGCCTCTGCACAACCAAGGCGTGGGCTAAATTAGCCACCTTCACCATAACCTGTTCATGGGGTTTTGACAGAAGAAAAGATAGCCTTAAAGTGATATACCACTGTAGTTTTTTAGCTAAGACCACTTTTACACGGACGCCACCCACCCACGAACACCCGGAAACACCCATCAGATGGGTGGGAGAGCGTCCGTGTAAATGTCCACAAGTGGTGGGGGCGTGTGCCTGACTCACCCGCCAACACCCATGGAG
Source organism: Sphenodon punctatus (assembly GCA_003113815.1). Classification (NCBI taxonomy): domain Eukaryota; kingdom Metazoa; phylum Chordata; class Lepidosauria; order Sphenodontia; family Sphenodontidae; genus Sphenodon; species Sphenodon punctatus. Next base: position 4,004,825 of record QEPC01002450.1, read on the forward strand.
TGGCCGTGAGGGAGCCAGCACCTTCCGTGGGTGGAGGTGGGTGGAGATGGGTGTCCAACACCTGAGCGTCCATGTAAAAGCCAAAACACCCACGCGGACTGGACTGGTGGAGCCCCACTGTGCCGGTGCCACAGGGCACGCACGTGCCACCACGCAGACACGCCCACAAGGCGGGGCCCATAAAGGAGGGAGGAACCAGGGCACACGAGCACGGGCTCCCACGATGGCGACCAGGAAGGTCCACGAAGAGGCCACGGGAGCCAACGCCACCCCATGCGGGGGAAGGGACTGAGTGAGCACAGGGACCCTGGGGCACCGGGGGGGAGAGGGGGGAGAAGCCCCGGCAAGGTGGTGCAGGGGGGGAAGCACCCCAGGTTGAAGGCACAAGGGGGGGGGTTACGGACCACTGGCATGGGGGGGCGGGCCAGGAGGCACGTGGGGGGGCAGTGAGGGGGGACGGGGGGAAAGCGCCAGGAAGTAACACGGCACACGTGTCCCGGAACAGGGCAGGGGGGCTGCACCGATGACCCCCATGGTGACGACCCCCAGCCCAGCACCTCCCAAGGGCACAGCCCAAGGAGCAGCAGCGAGAGCGAGGTGAGCACAAGGGAACCCATCCCCCTAGGAGGGGAGGGCTGTGCCCCAGGCCCTGACCACCAGGCATGGGAACACAGGGCAGGGGGCAGTAGCATAACCTGGTCCCCCATCCCCACAGGACAGCTCCCAGACAACGAAGCACTGCACCACCAGGACGATGGCCGAGGAGGGCCTCCCAGACAGCCAGGTGAGCAGAAGGGAACCCCAGGAGTGGGAGAGGGGCCAAGCCCCACGGGTGGGTGGAGTAGGCCAGCAGGAGCCATAGTAACCCCTAATGCACTACCCCCAACAGGACACAACCATCACAATGGCTACCACATCCACAGGGTGGGCCCCATGCCGGCAAGCCAGTCGGCCCCCCACACGCGGGTCCCAAAAGGGGGAGCCCTGGACAAGGCAGGAGGTCAGGGACTTTATACGCGTGTGGGGGTCTGAAAGGGTCCAGCATGACCTGGTGCACAGCTACAAGACCAGACAGGTCTATGAAGCCATCGCCCAGGAGATGCAGCGGCAGGGGTACAATAGGGATGTCACCCAGTGCATGCAGCAGGCAAAGGACTTGAGGTCCGGATATAAACATATCAAGGACAACAATCTCAGGTCCGACCAGGCCATGTGCACAGACGAGTTCCAGGAGGAGCTGGACAAGTTCCTCTGCATGGATGGGGACATCGTGGCCTCCCGCACACACTGCAGCGCCTTCGCCAGGGGCACGCGCAGGGCCAACACGCAACCCCCCCGATAGACCCCACAAACCAATGGGGGGCAGGTGCCCCTGGCGAGGCCAGTCAGGAAGCAGGAGGGGACAGCTCCATCCCACGGGGGGAGGAGGCGCCCCGGGGATCCAACGCTGGACCACCACACTCCGTGCGTGCCCACAAGACCCACAGGCCTACCGGCCACAGGGACAGGATGCGCACGCAGAGCAAGCAGAGACCTGGGATGGCCCCCAGGAGGTGGAGAAACTGGATCCAGGTGTGAGCACCCCTCCGGGGCTGGGGGCGGGGTGTGTGTGTGTGAAACGGCCCAGACAGAGCTGCAGCAGCCAGGGCCGGGGGTTGGCAAACACTAATGGTACCCCGTCCCATTGCAGCTCAAGGCAGCCTGGAGGTGCATGAGGTGGAGGTCACGGAGGAGGATGAGGATGAGGGGGGCCCATCAGCACCCGCACTGCCAGGTGGGCCACCCTCCATGGCAGGGCACACCGGCAAGGGGGCGGGGGGCTGGGTGCAGAGGGGGGCGGATGGACAGTGGGGATGCCCCCACTGCCAACCTGACCCCTCAACCGGGAGGCGACCCCCACCCCAGGACCGTGCACCCCAGGCTGACCAACCACCCATGGTGGCCGCCCCACCCCCTCCAGTAAGGCCGCAGCACCCCAGGCCCCTGGGGGTAGGGGGCACACTGGGTATTCGGGCACCTGCACGAGGCTGGACCCCGGTAGGGAGCACATTGTAGAATCCGCTCTGAGCACACGCACTACACGAGCTGTGGAGCAACAGCCATTGCCAGAGGCACGAGTAACTGCTTGCTGTACTGGACAGGGCATGTGCCATACTACCAAGGGTGGCCCGACCAGGGGCTCGCACCAACAGGGATCGCCCTATGGCATGTGTGATGCTCGGGTGGGGTAGGGGGCTCCCTGGATGACCGTGGGGCACCCAGTGGCCCGGGCCCTGACATGGGACAGAGATGAGTGCACACGAGGATCCCTTACTTCATTCTTGTTTCTCCACGCAGGGACCCTCAGCGGGTGCTAGTGTGGAGTGACCAGTGGATGACAGGGAGGCCGGGCCATCTGGCCGGTGAGTGCTGCGTTTTACTGCAGCCAGGGCATGCCAGCCCACGAGCCCCAGTGATGTGGCCAAAAGGGGGAGAGGGTGCCCCAGATGTTAACCCCCACCCTCCTTTCATTGTACAGGTCCCCCTCCAATAAATGTGTTGTACCTCTACCTTGCAGTCGCTTCATCTGTCCTGGGACATATGGCCGGGGGGGGGAGGGTTGTTGCAGTGTGCAGGGGGGTATTGGCATGTTGGGGTCTCTGTACAGTCCCTGCCCAGCCGATGGGTCTGGGGGCCAGCCCAGTGAAGGCTCATGCAGTGAAGGTGGCTGGAGCAGGTGTACACTGAACCTGCTTAGGCGAGCTAGCGAGTGTTGACTGGTAGGACTTTCCGGGGGCCGCGCACCCTGCGGCTGACAGCAAGGGGAGGGCGATCACACTCAGGCTACCCACGGGACCCATTCCCGGGAACCCCCAGCCCACACATGGAATAGAGGCACTGTTGCAGGTAAAGGGTAGTAACTGCTTTATTGAAGGGGTTCACAGGTCTATGGACATGGGTGTGGGTCAGGTGTTGCCCGGTGTTCGGCCGCCTGGGCAACGATGCGGCAGCAGATGGCGTCCCTGTTTTCCTCTGAGATGCGCTGGAATGCCCCTCCATGGGCATGTTGGTACAGGGGCACGGGGCCAGCCCTGTGCACTGGTGATGGGTGGTCCAGGGCAGCACCCCCTGTCTCGCATACATTGTGCAGGATGCATGTTGCCAGGACGAGGATGGGGGTGTGGTCCAGGTCGAATTGGCTCCTGTTCATCAGGAGGCGCCAGCGCGTCTTCAGGAGCCCAAAGGCCCGCTCCACGATGCTGCGGGCGGACGACAGGCACTCATTGAACAGGCGGTGGTCCAGGTTGCGTGCCACTGGCTGAGCAGGTAGGCGGGGTCCCCTATCACAACAGGGGCCATGGGAACCCCCTCTATCACATGGTACGGGTTAGGGGCGATCTCCCCATCGAACATGTGTGCATAGAAGGGGGAGGCACGCAGGATGCGAGCGTTGTGACTCCGCCCCAACTGGCCTGTGTACACATCTATGAACACGCCCCTATGATCCACAATGGCTTGCAGATTGATGGAGAAAGCCTGTTTCCGGTTCATGTAGTCGATCTTTGCATGAGGGGGGCATATGATGGGAATGTGGGTACTGTCAATGGCCCCGATGCAATGAGGAAACCTTATTTCCTCGAACCCACGAATCACCTCCTCAGGATCATGGAGCTGGATGACCCGCTCCAAGAGGAGCTCCACGAACAGGTCACACACATCATGCAGGGCCCTGTTCACGGTGGTGGTGCCCACCCCGAACTGCTCCCCCACGCTCTTACAGGAATCGGGGCTGGTCAGCTGCCACACCGTCATGGCCATGCGCATCCCTGGTGGCAGCGGGAATCTCATGTTCATCTCCCGCCTCCGGAGGTGCGGGTTGAGGAGCTCCCCCAGGTGAGTAAGGAGGGAGCGGGGCATCCGGAAGTGGTCCGACCATTCCCCGTCCGTCCAGGTGGCCAACATGTTCTTCCACCAGTTGTTGGCGCAGGAGCGTGACCAGTGCCGTTGCAGGGTTGGTAGGGTCACGCGGCGGGCGTAGACATTGAGGGTCCTTCGGGCCAGGACGAGCTGTCCTTGCTGGGACACCGCGGAGTATCGGACAACTGCCCGCCTCGCCCATCGCACAGTCTCCGCCCTCCGGAGGTTCGCAGCTCTCCGCCTCCATGCCCCCTGGAGGACAGACCTTCAACCGTGCAGCCGTAGCAGGACTATCTGCTGTAGCAGCATGCGCAGCAGCAGGAGGGCCAAGCCCAGGAGGTGCAGCAGCAAGTCCCTGGGCTGTGGGTCCTAGTCCCCCAGCAGAATGGTTCTGCAGCTCCCCACACCGAGCCTACCTCTGCTGGCACATGCCGGGGCCGCAGCGCACTCTGCTCTATGGACTGCCCACACCCCGCTCTCCCCTGGTGGTGCGGGAGCTCCTCTGTGTACACCCAGCCTGGGGTTGCCGTACTCTGTGTGCAGCTCGCTCCTGTGCTACAGACCCGCTGCCCCACGCTCTACCACCTGCAGCGGGTCCCTTATGTACTGTGTAGGGCGGTGTGGGCAGGGCACCAATTGGTGATGCACTGGGAGTGTGCTGGGGCAGCAACCGGGTGCCGGGTCCAGCTGAGCATCCTGGCAAGTGCGCGGGCTGCCTCCCCGCCGTGGGGGAATGGGGCTGCGCACACCACAGGGTACCCCTGCCCCCCAACCACGCTACAGTCCCCCCAGGCAGGGCTGGCTTTTGCCTGCTGCAGCTGTGCATGGTGTGGATACAATGCCTGGCTCAGTTTCTTGGCCTGGCGCTGTGCCCGGCCATGGCCTCCTTCATCTCTTGGCACCTGTGCTGCATCCCTTCTGCCCTGTGTGTGGGCTGCGGTGCCCAGTCCCCAGAGGGCCAGGCTAGCTCCGGCATGCAAGGCCACCTGTGGGCGAGGGTAGCCACGCGTTCCGTGCTTGGCCCGGTTGCTGCATCCCTCCATCTCCCGCCAGCTGCTTCACCAGAGTGGACCCCACTCTTGTCATGGCTGATCATTCTGCGTGTCCCTCAGCTGGGGGAGTAGGGGAGGGGTGGTTGCCCTGTGCGGACATGCTGTTGGGGGCCCTCTGGCTGAGCCATGACGTGCAGCTGTTGGTGGGCAACCCCCTGTCAGAGGGGGATGGCTTTCAGTTCCTGTCATGGTACATGTGGACGATGGGTCACCAGGTCGGGGCCTCAGCATGCCGGGCCTGGTCCATCGAGCTTGGCTTCACCCCCATGTGCCTGCCTCCATGGGGGCGCCTGTCTGTCATTGTCATGCCATGGACCAACGTGGAGGTGACAGCGGCTCGCCTGCTGACAGAGATACCTGGTTTAGGCCTCGCCCTGCTGTCTGGGGGTCCCCCCTGTTGCTTCCCTGTACACCAGCAGCCTCCTGATGGCATGTAGCATACCGCATGTGCCCTCAGACGTGGGGGCCCTCCTGTGGGACCTGGGCTTGCTGACCCCCGATGTCAGAGGACCACTCCAGACCGGGGACCCCTCTGGTGAGGAGCTCACTGCCCTTCGATCGGTGCAGGACCTTCCATCTGTGCGGGCTGCAGCTGACGGAGGGGACCTCCTCCTGCCCCGCTTCCTGGTGGATGCTCACATGCGCTCCCATGGCCTCCAATGGGGCCTGTTCATGTGGGAGGGTCTCGCGCTGGGGATGCCTCCCCAGGAGCACTCACCGGACAGTCTATGAGTGGCCCCTCGCCGCCAGCCGCTCGCAGCCACCCTGGTGCTCTGGCCGGTGCATTGCCTGGCACCCCCCCCCCTTGCTTCCAGTTGGGCTGTGCACTGCCGTCTGCATCGTGCCTGGCTGCCGCGTAGTTCCCAGGACCCCGTCGCCTGCTCTGTGTGACCACTGTTCCCTGCCGGTGGGGCTGCCCTGGTGCCCTCGCCCACTCTGCACGGGTGCTCCCATGCCCTCCTATTGTGCATCTCTTGCCCAGCCGTGGGTCCACTTGCACCCCCCTGCTCAGCCTCTCACTGCTTGGGTGCCCCTCTTCCAAGCTGCTGTCTGAGAGGCACATAAAGCTACACTCATAATAGCATGTACATCCGGGCATAGAAGGGAGAGATGGTCATGATTTGGGCATCGTGGCTGTGACCAGAGCGACCTGTGTAAATGTCTATAAACTCACCCCAGTGGTCCACGACCACCTGCAGCTGCAGGGAGTGGTACCCATGTCAGTTGACATATTCCGCGGCCTCCCCAGCGGATGGGTGCAGGATCTCTATGTGGGTGCCGTCCACGGTGCCCATGCAGTTGGGGAATTCCCCAGCCGTGAAGCCGGCCATCATGGCCTCCTGGTCCACCAGCTGGATCACTCGGTCCAGGAGCACGCCCTCCACCGCCTTGCAGATGTCCCTCAGGATCCCGGTGATGGTGTTCACCCCAACGCCGAAGTGCTGCGAGACTGAGTGGCAGGAGTCAGGTGTAGCACGGGCCCAGACCCCAATGGCCACCCACTGGACCATGGATATGAGGGCCTGCATGGGGGTGACCTGCCGCTTCAGCCAGGGCGTTAACAGCTCCGTGTGTCGCAGAAGGATGCGCATGTCTATCCGAAAGTGCGATCTCCAGGCGGCCTCATCCCATTGGGCTAGTGCCCTGGCCCACCACCCCTGTGCCTACTCCGTGACCCATACCCACTGGTCAATGGGCACTGCGAGCAGGGAAGTGCACCCCATGGTCTTCCTCCGTCACTGGAGCTGGCTGGCCGCCTCGCAGAGTGCAGCAGCCAAGCCCCGGGCGTGGAGGAGGGCCTGTCAGGCTGCTCCGGACACCTGCTGGGCCCTGAGGTGGGCCAGGGAGCGCCTGCGCCTGTGGTGGGCTCTCCGGGCTCTGGCAGCACTCCTGGCCATGCACATGTGCAGCCAGGTGGCCAGGTGCACCTCTGCGGTCTGGATGCGCAGGAGGTCTGTGTGAGAGCAGTACCACTCCACGCACACGGCTAGGTGCATCCCACAGGCACCCAACCGGCCCAGCTCCATGGTGACCGGTGCCTCGGGTGGGTTGGGGCCGCACCTGTTGTAGGTTGGGACCTGTGTTACCCCGCCTCCCGGTCGCACCCTGCCAACTGGACTCGGGGCCCCGGGTCGCCCTGACCGCCCCCCAGACTTGCAAGCATGGCTCCTGCAGGGCGAGTGGGACGAGGAGGCTGCGGGTGGCCCAATGCGTGCACATGCCTTCCCTGAAAGGAGCATGGCACATGGTCCTGCCTTCGGCCTGGCGTGCGGGCAGCAGCTGCATTCCTGCTGTCATCACCCCCCACCTCCCGGTGTTGGCTGCCTGTTGTCCTCGAGGCCCCGAGTAGTGTGTAGCCTGTTCTGTCTGTGTGCTCTGTTCCAGCAGCTGTGCTGGGTCTGCACCCCATGCCTTGCTCTGTAGCCGTACAATGTTGCGGCCTGTGCCCTTATCGCTTGGCCTTGGAGCTCCCCTGCTTCCCCTCCCATCCCTCCATGGATTATGAGGCCCTCCTGTCCTTGCACTTCGTATCCACCACTTGTCGGACCATGGCTGGCTGCTCTTCCCCAGGGCTCCTGAGCCACAGTGTGCCCGGGCCCCCCCATAGCTGGACCTTCCACGAGACCATGGCCCTGTGTGACCTGTGGCATTCCCTGGCTGTGCAATTGCTTTTGAGCTGCCCGGACAGCCTCACAGGTACCTACGAGAGTATGAGCTCTGGGCTGCGGTACTATAGCTATGTGGTGAGCGCCCGTGACTGCTGGCTGCATGCTGAGACGCTAGGCCTGTGTCCCTTTCCTGACGGGCGCATCCCAGAGATCAGGTGCTCACATGTGGGGTGGTCAGCGGCGGAGACCGTGTCCGCCCTCTCTGTGTGCAGCCTGGCTGCCTACATGGCCTGTCTGGTGGAGGGGGGCCCTGTCTTGACTGTGTCCTTCTTTGGCTGTGTTCACGGGGCCTGAGGTTACCAGCGGTCCCTTGGGGTGATCTATCACCACCTGTTGGAGCTGAGTCACCTTCCGTGGTGCCCACCTGCTGACTATGGCTTGTTGGAGCCCTCTGAAGCAGAGGTGTCAGCATTGGCTGGTGTGTGGTCCCGATCCGATGTGCAGGTGGGGCTCTCCACTCAGGATCCCTTCAAGGCATACTACCTGGTTGCCCACCACATGTCTGTGCTAGGGTACCGTCGGGGCATGCTTCAGTGGCCCCACTTTGTGCACCTGGCAGGCCACCCGGCCCCGGACCCCTTCGTGGCCCCCTGCAGCTGGCTGTAAACCCCCCCTTTTCTTCCGGGCCCTGGATGCTGGCCCAGCTATGGGCTCCCAGCTCCGCTCCGCTGCTGCGAGTCGCTGCCCGCTCCCTCCATGATATCCCTGGTTGGATGCTGTACTGGCTGGTGCCTGGGGTCCCACTGCCCCTGTCTGTGCCTCTGTGCCCCCTCTGCAGGCCCCCCCTGTCTGCCTCTGTGACTGGTGTTCCACTCCGTGGCTGTCGTCTCCTGTGGCTGTTTCCTGAACAATGGGGTGGCTCCCAGCGCCCCGGGTGCTGCTGTCCTTCCTGGTCCGGCCTCGATCCCTCCTGTGCCCGTGTCCCCCCGGTTCCCTTGGGTGCCTCTGTGACTGATGGGTGCTGGGGCCCCCGGACTGCACCTCCCGGCGTCCTCCCGGGGGGGGGGGCAGGCTTGTGGAAGGGCTGCTCCGCTCTTTGGCCCCGGCTCGCCTCCGTCCCATCCATCGCACCCTGGCCGGCGCATGGGCTCCCTGACATGGGCCTCCTGGACTGTTCCTGGGCCGCTCCCTGGACCATGTGGCCTCCCCCTGTGCCTGTGCTGTGCCCCTGCGGGGTCCCCCCATTCTGGGACTGGCAGTGTAGCTGTGGAGGTGCCCGTGCAGGCCGTGCTGTTGTGGGGGTCTGGTTGCCGTTCCCTGTGTCCTGCCCTGGTCCCTGGTCTGGTTCCCCCCTGCCCCCCCCGTGCCCGTTGTGCCGTGTGTGTTGTCTGTCCCGCTGTGTCCCCCCTTCCCTTCCTTTCCCATGCGGGTGTGTGTGCACCCGGGCGTGTGTCTGTGCTGTGTGCTCCACTGTGACCTCATTTGTATTCCCTGTGCCTGTTGTGTGTGCTGCCCCGGCGGCTCTTCTCCCTCTTCCCCCTCCCTTCCCGTTTCCCTTATGTGGGCATTTCCTGTGGGCGCTTTTGGCTTCATTTGCCCTCAGCCGGCCATGTCTGTGTCCCACCCCTCCCTGGAGCCTTCCGGGTGTTTTGACCATGGCCTGGGATCGGCGTCACGTCTGTTGTGCTGCCCTGGACCGTGGTCTGCCGACCCAATTCCCTGTTGTGGTTCCGGTCCCGTCACATCTGTTTGGGGCCTTTCTTGACCGCGGGGGGCGGTTAGATGGGTCGCCACCACTGGGAATCCACTGTGGTGATTCGGGCGCCCGTAACATCTGAAATCACCCCAGGAGGACCAAGTGGTGGTTAATGCACAAAGGGTGCAAACCTCCATCCACTGAAGTTAATGGTTTGGCTCCTATTGACTCTAATGGTGGAGGATAACACCCTAGATATCTCTATTAGAGGGCATCTGCAGTCACCAGTAACCCTCTCTGGTACAGCTAACACCAAGAGCTGATCAAATATCAAAGTTAAAAGAAAATCTGCCTGATGTTTCACTGGAGGTCAGAATAATATTCTCCCAGTGTTCAGTCAGTTTGGCCTTAGACAATTTAGTGCCCCAAATACAGAGGTTTGAGTAAGTAGTAGGTTATCAAGTAAAGAGTCAAGAAGGTTTGTGAACACGAACAATGAATAGCAAAATTCCTGCGGAAATGAAGGAAACGCTTGAATGAATGACACAGTATCCTCTGGAGACAACGTGGGTCACAGTTTTGCTAATTTTCCAGATGACAGTCACAGCATGAGGTTTTTGTACCACTGTTAAACTAGCAATTTAAAATACAAGAATTGAAAATAGACCCCAAACAATTTACATTAGCAGCAGAGTAGGCGACATACCAATCGACAGGAACTTCATAAGGGAATCTGCTTAATAGATTATTTTCTCCAAGGGGGGAAAAATTGCTCTTAGCTGTCCAGAAGATAGCATATCATGAATATTTGATACCATACAGACTCAGTGATAGATTCACAGGGTTTTTTAAATCTCTTGGGCAGAGTTCAACCATTTCATTCAGTAAACACTGGCCATTCATCAAAGGGGGAACAACAAACCTGAGTGAAACTGAGATTTTCATTTTTTAAAAAGTGACTTTCTAGCTCGTATGGTTGCAGAGAAAAGCTTGTGAATGTCCACGGTGCAGCCTCCCAATTTTTAAAAGAATTTAAAAATTAATTAATTAAAATTTATGTTATAAAAAAATCTAATAATTTTTAAGCCCATCTGATGATTTCTGGGAGTTGTGTAGTGATGTTTAGTTCTGAAACTTTCATTAAGACAAAGGCCCTTTCATTAAGACAAAGGGGGGATGGGAGGGTGCCGGCCGCACCACACACCCCTCCATCCATCTCTACGCATGGAGCATCCACCACTGGCACCCATTGCTCTGTGCGTGGCCGATGGGTGGAGGTGGGTGGAGTGCAGGAGCATGCAGGCACTCCCCACCCGCTGTGGCAATCGCATGGGTCCCCCCCCCCCCCCCCCGCCTCTGGGGCGGGGCAGGGTGCGTCTGTGTGAAAAGGCCCTAAGAGCTCAGCTCCCAGTTAGATATTAACAATATACGACATCATACATTTTCCATTCAGGATCAGGAATACACAGTTCATCAGTTACCCACCATCCTTTGGCATTCTCTCTGAAAATTAACATCTGCATTAACATGTAAGCTCAGGGGCGAATTGGGAACTTAAAACAGCCCTGGAAAATTTTCTGAAAGTGACCCGTGTAGGGTCCACCATAGGTGGAGTCAACCCCAAAATTACATGATCAAACTAGGCAACCCAAACCTCTCTCTTAAAAAAAAAACAGCCAAGTGAATCAACCCACATGCTCCCACCAGCCCCTTCCCCCCAAACCCTCCCCCCAGCACAACAGCCCCTTCCCCCCAAACCCTCCCCCAGCACAGATGTGCCTTCCCCCCAAACCCTCCCCCAGCACAGATGTGCCTTGCCCCCAAACCCTCCCCTAGAACAGATACCCCAGGTTTATTTCCCAGGCTGGGAAGAATGGGGGGGGGGGGGGNATTGGCAGCCCCTCCCACCCAACACAGCCAGGGGTGGGGGTGGAGGAGGGAGGGAAAGGCTACCTCCCGTCCTGATGGCTCTGCCAGGGGGGAGGGGCCCTTCAGCGCCCACCCACCCCCCATACTCTGCCAGACTTCTGTGGGCCAGCCAGCAGCTGTCCCTGGGTCAGCCCTCGGCTCAGCCCAGTCTGGACTGGCCCCATGACGGCATGGGAGGCAGTGGCCCACCGGGATTCTTCCCGGTGCCTCCTATGGCCAATCTGCCCCTGTGTAAGTGTGGCAACATGGAGCAATCATGGTTCATCATATGGCTTTCTCTTTTTGTCTATCTCTCTGCATCATTCCAGCTGCCACAAACTCCAAAAATCTCTGTAGCTGTAGAGAAAGTTAACTGTCTAATGGCTGAATTGTTCTTCTTATCAAGTGTCCAGCTACAGTCATAATAAAGGGTGCAATCCTCCCTCTTGATACTGCAGTCGCATTCTAAATTTTGCTGGGAGTTCAAACTATGTTAGGGTTGCCAGCCTTATAAATCAACTCAAGGAAAAAAGTCAAGCCTCAAATAATAATAAAATAATTTTAAAATCACACAGTATAAAAGTTAATAATACATTTGGGGTTTGTTTTATTTGCCCTTTAGTTTTTGAACCTTTTAGGCTCAATTTTGCCATCATGAGAGCCAGAAACATAACTTTTTAAAAATCAAAAGGTGAGATATGAAACATTTCAGCAACCACAGACATAGCTATGTTGAAATGGGCCCCCTTGGTGCTGAAAGATGGGATGTGCCCTGCCATGGCACTGGACACAGCTGTGGCTCCCCAGACTTATGGGCCCTCATACGACTGCATTGCATGTCCCTATAATAGCGACACCCTTGGCAACACACATTTTTTCTTACTGTGAGAAAATTCCCTTTGACTTCAAATTCTGCTGGCAACCTGCTCCAAAACAATTTGTAAATAGACCTTCAGAACGTCCGTTTTGCAAAGTAATAGCAACAAAGCATATCTCAAAGGACACAGTGGTATCTTTAATACAGAAGGAAATGTATGCTTTTGACCCATCTAATACCTTTTCCTTCTTATGTTTGAAAGATCAGTGCAAAGATCTGTTATTAGTGAGGAGGGGAGAGCTGAATGACCTGTATTGCATACTTGCTTATGATAGATTTTCTAACTGTAGAAAATGCTGCAAGTAATGCTTTTTTTTTTTTTTTAAAAAACAAAAAACAAAAAACTATGCCTTTGGAGTTTATTGGTAAGGAAAATGTCAGCATGTAGAACAACAGAATTAGAGACAACAGATGGAAAACTGCACCTAATTAATGGTTGTGTTCCCTGCAATATGCAGAGTCAAAAGTACCAACTAAAGCACACTTAATCCAGTTCACATTGTTGCCAGCTATTTCATTTGACAATTTACACCTCGACAGTGGATGCAAACACTACCATGAACAATATCAGAATGGGTGCCTTTAGCTGGACCACCCATGGACCTGCTTCAGGGGTGGCCAGTCCCACATTCCCCATGCACAGCCTTGACAGCGCCAGGTTTAAATGGACTGTCACTACTGTGGCCTGCAGTCCACCCGCATGGCAACTCCTCTCCTCCGCAGCACAGAGCTGCAGGTGGATCGGTCACCACTCTATTTATTTATTTATTTAAAAAATGTATACCCCGCCACCTCCTGCCACAGGCAGGTCGGAGCGGCTAACAACATAAATAAACAATAGTATAATAACACAATTAAAAAGATCATCCCACAGTATTCTTAATAATAATAATAATAAAAGAAAAAGAAAAAAACCCACCCACCTTCACACTCTCCCCAACCCTTACCACCCCACTACCCCTCTCCCTTGCCAAATGCCCAACGGAACAGCCAGGTCTTACAGTTCCTACGAAAGGCTGGGCGGTCCGGGGCCAGACGAGCCCCCACCGGGAGGGAATTCCAGAGGTGCGGTGCGGCCACCGAGAACGCCCTATCCTGCGTGACCCCCCGGGAAACTCGGGGGACCTTCAACAAGGCGCCCCCGGCCAACCGCAGGGTCCGATCCAGAACCCAGGGAGTGAGGTGATCTCGCAGGTAGGCAGGACCCAGGCCGTATAAGGCTTTATAGGTCAAAACCAACACTTTGAATCGGGCCCGGAAGACTATTGGCAGCCAGTGCAGAGATCGGAGCACTGGTGTAATGTGCTCCCAGTGACCCATCCCACCAAGAGCCAGGCCGCCACATTCTGTACTAGCTGCAGCTTCCGAGTCATCACCATAGGTAGCCCCATGTACAGCGCATTACAGTAGTCTAATTGAGAGGTAATAAAAGCATGGATGATCGTGGCCAGGTCAGAAACCAGAACCAACGGCCAAAGTGGCTGCACCAGATGTAACTGGCAGAAGGCACTCCTCGCCACTTCCTCCACCTGGAGATCCAGGTGGAGCTGTGCGTCAAGGAACACCCCCAGGTTCCGTACTTGGGAAGTCAGCGGAGGACAGACCCCCTCAATCAAGGGAGCCGTCATCTTCACCGACTTACTCACTAACATCACCTCTGTCTTGTCAGGATTCAGATGCAGTTGATTAGCCCTCATCCAGTCCCCAACAGCTGCCAAACACCGGGTAAGCACTGAGACAGTCAGGCTTGGGTCGGTCGAAAATGAGAGGTATAGTTGGGTGTCATCCGCATACTGATGACACCTCACCCCGAACCCTCTGATCCCCTCGCCGAGTGGCTGCATATGCACGTTGAACAAGAGAGGGGACAAGGCAGAACCCTGCGGAACCCCACACGAGAAGTCTCGGTAAGATGAAAAGCAGCCACCGAGTACCACCCGCTGAGTTGTCCCAGTCAGGAATAAGAGGAACCATTCAAGAACGATCCCGCCCATCCCTGCACTGTCCCGCAGGCACGTCACCAACATCTCATGGTCAATGGTATCAAATGCTGCCGAAAGATCTAACTGGACCAATAGGGTCCTGTTACTTCTCTCAATTGGATCCTGTTACTTCTCTCAATTGCATAAGATAACATCAAATTTACTATACCGTGTTTGTTAATTAGTTATTAAGAATTAGTCTTGCTCCAAACAAAGACCCTGCTCTGGAAAACACTTGTGTAACATGCAATACTATTGAAGACAATATGTGACTATGCATGTTGTGTTTTTAGGACTGGGCCTCAGACACAGATCCTGCATAAACTTACACACATGCTTACATCTACTACTGTGACAACCTGGGACAATCTATGTTAGTAACTTTTCTTCTTCTTCTTCTTCTTCCAGAATCAGTGCCTTTGAGTGCCTTTACATGGACAGCTGAAGTTGTTTAATTGGATTAAATTCACACATTTGAGGTAAAATCTTGGCTTCACTGCAATCAATTGGAGTTTTGCCTCTGAGTTCAATGGGATCAGGATTGCACCTTTAGTTAAACTAGAGTAACTTGATGGGTGTAATCCTATCTTTACTAAAGTCAATAGGCACAATCCTGCAGCAAATCAATGGGAGTTTCTAAATTGACTTTATCGGGTGGAGAACAGTTTAGTGGCCACTGACTTTATTGGGCAAATATCATACTCTCTCTAGACAAGAAAGACCTAAGTTTGAGACTTTTAGTTCAGATGACTTGTCCCAAAGACCCCAAACAAGTTGAATTTTGAGCCCTGTCATCTGTGATTGCAAACAAGAGACGCAGCTGATGCTGCTTTTAACCCAACGTTCAGAGCTAGTTTGTTTCCCCACTGTGAGTTTACAAATCATAAGTTTCCCCCACACTCCAGTAACTTGGGCAAGCACTGTCACGGAAGAGCCAGAAATAGCAGACATAACCCCGAGTCTCACTCCCTGCTGATCAGGTGAACCTTCCTTTTTTTATATGCCACAACCTGCCATCATTTGAAAGTGCTATTTATGGACATATGAGGAGAAAAATAATGGCAGGCAATTAAATGCACTGGATACTGAAAGAAGAGAAAGTGCAGTCCTCAAGGCCACAAGTTGGTGATGAACTGAATGGGATGTGCCACGTTTTAGGATGGGAGCCATATTCCATTTTCATGTTTGAAAATTCATAACTGAAATTGACAAAGCTAGTACAAACGCGTTTCTGCAAACATGTTGGAAATTTTATTTTGACAGCCTCAGCATTAAAGATCAAAAACTGCTGAAAACGATGCAAAAATCCCCTTCTTCCCTTCCAAACCGAAATGCGCACCCTGGCGGTGAAGTACCGGAAGCCTGTGCGCTCCGATTCTCCCCCCCCCCCTTTTTCCTCATCCCGCCGCCTCTTGGGCGGGTCCCGGATCCGCCTCCAACCACTTGCGGGGGAGAAAGTAACATGGTGGCCACTTCCTCCACAAACAGCAGCGGCTGTTCTTGAGGCTGCAGCAAGGGAGGCCTTGGGGAACCCACGGCGGGCAGGTCCCGAACTGGGCGGCGGGCGAGTTGCTTCAGGCGCAGAGCTTGAGGGAGCCGGGGTCGGGGAGGCGCTGCTGCTGCTGCTGCTATTGCTCCCGCAGGTGAGTCGCTGGGGGGCCTGACAGGAGGGGAGGCGGCTGGCTCTCTCCAGGCTGCTCCCCTCCTTCCCGGGGGGAGGCAGCTACAGACACATGGCTCCCCCAGCGCTCCTCTCCCC
>QEPC01002450.1:4040261-4050899 GCA_003113815.1 Sphenodon punctatus
CCCCACCACCCCCTGCAGCCCCCTAAAGTGCCCAGAGTAAGAAACTCATTCAGAAACATTGATAGTTAGAGAAAAGGATGGAGAATATACCTAATGCCCAAGGAGGCTTCTTGTGAGACCTAATTGCATGGAGAGCGTACTTCTTACTTTTCAAATCTGTATGCTAAGATTGGGAGGGGAGGGTACCACCAAGGCAAGAGATGTTGCTGTAAGCCGCTCTTAAAAACAAACTTTCTCTTGTGTCTATCAAACCACATGTGTAGCATAATTTGTTGTCATTTTCTAAACTTAGAAAAGGTAGGTAACTTACAAATGTATAACTGCTGTTAAGTGTAGCTAACTGCTTGTAACGAATAGTTTGCGTGTAGGGAAATGACAGTGATCACTTTAACTATAACCCTTTTTACACAAGACACTGTGTGGGCCTGTGTGTATGCCTCCCGTGTGAATGCGGTGGCGGGTGGGTGGGTGACGGGTGTGCGTGTGCTCTCCCGCGAAACACGCAAGCCCACCCACCTCTGCCCATACACGGAGCAGTTGGCCAAAATGGAAGGGAGTGTCGGCCCCACCGCCCACGCTATGGCATACACACAAATCCCCCCCCGTCCCCGCAGCCGCGACCCATTTAAAAAGGGTATATGTGTAGCAAAGGCTTATTTGACTTCCAGTTTTCCACATGTAACTGGGGGTGGGTGAGTGTCCATCTTATCTGCATAATGACTGGCCAGAAGTTTTTCCAGAGTAAGTGCCTAAACTAGGTTTCAAGTAAGTGGACATATTGTCAGAAGGACTCAGGAAGGCCCAAGTCTAAAGTCCTGAAGAATCAGTATCTCCAGTCAACTTGAATGGGAGCTTTCCAGCTCTCTGAATTTATGGTTACTTATCCATGAGAGTAATTGTGCACACCCTTTCCTGAAAGACTTTAAGTTTTTAAACTATCATGGTATTTTTTATCAAGCTATATTGGTAACTGAAGAAACTAGAGTGTGGTACAAAGAAAGTGTTGCCATGTCACTATAGGAAAGGGAAGAGTTGGAGACTTTTTCCTTAAACAATTTATGACTTTTACAGGACAAACTTTAACTAAAATAAGGACTCATTGGCTTCCATTATTCCTTGAACTAGTAATCTGTTGTTCTGTATGGGCAAAAACTAATATTTATGGCCTTTGTATGGGCAAAAACTAATTTCCAACAAGGCTGGCTAACCGTAATGCCAACTATGGTTAGATGTCTTTTCCTAATTTTTGGAAACACAGATATTCCTATATAGACAGCAATGTTTGGAGTGCCTATGAGCTGTTGCTCCAATGAACCAGTTGTACTGCAAGGCGGTTCCTAGGATGAATTGGATTCTTCTTGGTGAAGTAAGCCTATCTAATGTTGGTGAAAGCTTCAGAGCTCCCTGAATCATTCTTCACCTTGTTATCTAACTTGAGTTTGAGTCTTTCACACACTTCACCTCTATTTTCAGAGCTTGAATGCTGGAAGATGGAAATACTGGTGCCATGAAAAGATGAGCTTACTGTAGCTGCAGTAGGGTTGTGATCTATATTGTCCATGGCCGATGTTGTGAATAACCACTCTCTCGTTACTGGTGGACATACTACCCCATCTTCGACGTACTTCATTACTACAGCTTCTCTAAGTTGTGCAGATACTTCTAGAACTCTGTCGTATGAAATACTGATTTCATTGTCGTGAAGCAGTTCTACTAGATGTCTTTTCCTAGTCTTTGGAAACACAGATATTCCCATATAGATAGCAAATGGGGTCTCCCAATGTTTGGAGTGCCCATGAGCTGTTGCTCTGGTGAAGCAGTTGTACTTCAACAGCTGTGCCATGGCTAGATCAGGATTTGATGCACCATGTCTAAACTGATTTGATGTCTGCACCATGTTCGATCATGCAGACGAACTGAAGAAGCGCTGGTGGAATGGACTCTTCAACACATCCCTTATGAAATGTACCATCATAATTTGACTTGTGTTTGATCATCTTTCTGCATAAAATTTTGACTGCTTTGGCTAGGTGAATAGCTTCACTGTATTCAGAAACTTGTGACAGAGCCAAGCCTCTGAAGGCAATAACCACATCCCATCCTTTCTTATGAGCTTCAAGCTGAGGCATGTGTGTGAGCAATTCGGTTTTCAACCTTGTGGGATTAACAAGTGGTTTTTCTACACCTAGCTGCTCAAGTCGCTCCTGGTAGACCTTAGCTAGATCTGCAAGCCTGAATATTACTGGGGCACTACTTTTATTGTTGACTTCTGTCTGTTACGTAAGTGAGAAGTTCAGAAAAGGCCAATGGGGAGAGTTCTTTGCCATGCAAACCCTTAGCACTTCATGTTCTGTGGCATCCAAATGTGCACGCTCTCTTTTGTACAACGCTACCAAGCAAGTGGGATGGTACTTCAGCTCCTGTGCCACATCTTCTGCACTGAGTTTTGATAGGAGACTACAATCACGAAGGGTCATGGCACATTGGTTTAATCTGGAGCAAGGAAAAAAGAAGGGACTTATAAGATGCAGATATAGTAAAGCAATAACGAACAAAAGCTGCAACCTAAATATAGAACATACAACAGATTTAATAAACTACTTAACTTGCGTAAAAAGAGGACTAAACATATCAATACAAAACAGAAAATAATCCATGAAAACGATCTATAAAAAGTTCATAGAAAGGATGAACAAATCCAGGCTAAGAGAAAAATTCTAAGGTTTAGAATGAAGAGTGTCACTGGTCTTCCTTTCTTGTAGAATAAACTGAAATTGCCTTGTATTGTTGTGCTTTCTGGTGGAAAAAGAGTCCCAACATTTCACCACGTGAAGCAGCTTCTTCAGGGGTATGCTTTCTAATCAGGGCCACAAAATTCAAAGGCAAATGCATAAACCAGAGCAGAATCACAGCAAAGCTCAGCAAACCTGAGGTTCAAAACAGTTAAGTATAGGCAAAAGCCACCTTAATACACATTTTTAAGCATGACCTCTAACCTTTACTGAGAAAAGGTACCTTGTGGTTACACAAATGGTGAGACAAGTAGCTCATTAAATCAGTTGTATAGTCTATATTTAAGTTGCAGCTTTTTTGTTATATTGGTTTAATCTATCATTCAGTTTTATGGTCATTGCTTGCCTCAGTGGATGGGTGATCCTCTTTCTCACATTTTAAACATTGGGATGGCCTTGGTTGTCGATTACCAGGGTTCCCAGTTTCTTCTGCCAAAAAATTGGAAATTCTCTGGAACACCCCCCCCCAAGTATCTCATTTAAAAACACCAACGTTTTCATTTTTCACCTGTTAAAATTAGGAAGTGTTTGTTGCAAATCATTTAGTTTTTGGTGACAGTTTGATGCACTGGTTGCCACTGCCACTCCAATAACAAAACAATATCCTATCCCACACCAGCCAGCCCTGACACTGAGCCCAAGTCTCTCCCCTCTGCAGTTTGGGGTGGGGGTGCCACTCCAACTCCCTCCTCCCTGGCACAAATCCCAATATACCTCTGCCTCGCCAAAAGCCAGCTGCAGCTGTGTTCTCATGCCAAATCTCTCTTCTCAGATGCAGGCGCACACCAGAATCTGCACAGAACTTCCATCTCCATTAAATTTCCACTGCTGCTGCTGCCACTGCCAATGAGTTTTTGTGGGCAGAAATTTCCCAGATAAACCCAGAATTCCATGTGTTTTTTTTCCTGATTAAAACTGGAATTCTGTGTTCTGTTTTTCTGCACTAAACGAAAAACGATGAACCCTGTTGATTACTAATTCTTTTCCTCTTGCTTGGGTTCTCCTCGACTGTGCTAGTTTCAGATGACCTTTTTGTAGCCCTTGGTAACTTGGTGGTGTTGAGCAGATGTCTACAGCTTTGATATTTGCATTGTTCCTTCTCAATCTGTCTTCTATGCCACTACGTTCGTCCAGTCCCCTTGGGTCAAGTATTATGGGTAGCGCATTGATGGCATGAAATAGGGGAATGTTTGTTGCAATGGGAGACAAAGGAAGGGGAACAGAGGGAGAGACATAAATGTAAAATGTCTTAACGTTTTAACCCAGTTTAGACAAAACACTTCTATTCCTGAAATAAACAGATTTACTGTGAAAATAACCAAAGGGGTTAATTAAAAGATTTTTATTTCAGCAAAAGATTGCACATGAACAAAACCCTAACGTGTCACTTTGCTCTCATTTCTGCTCTCTGTAATGTCATACAACCACCTTGTGATTCAGTCCCCTTCCTATCTGAATCTTTACAAATACATATGCTTGTGTTAAGGAGAGACTTGGATTATTTTGTGAACATCGACTGTAGCAATATTGTAAGGAGTGGGGGGCAGTCACAGGTGTTTCTAGTCCAGGCCCCACAGCAGCACCAGCAAACATCCATTACCCTGCAAAGGTAGACGGCTCATTGGATCTGATCCACATAAACGCGTCAAGAATGCTAACTTGTAAAATAATATTTTTCATCTTTTAATGACTAATTTTGTTAGGTTAGCTCTGAAGTACAGTTACCTTTAGTTACCTTATTAACAGTAATAAGTGAAAATTCACCTTTTGACTATTACATGTAGAAACTGAATTTGCTTTTTTTTGCTTTTTTGTTAGGAGTTGGGCAATGAAGTAAATTTTAACTTTTACTATTAGTCAGTTTCACTTTCCCTTCACAGTTCTACAGTATTTAAAGTTGAAATACAGCAAACGCATGTGTCTTTATATAAAAGCAAGTGGATTCATGTTTTTCTTTTGAATAGTCCAGAATACTACTTTGGCTTAAATTTCATCTCGGTTTGTGTTTTGAAAGTTAGGTGAATTGGATTTTATGCTTCGTGTCAGTGAGCAGACTTCCAATGAACAATGCAGGTTTTGAAACCTGTTTTGAGACTGTGTGGCTTGTACAAGATGGTTGTGTTTTTTTAATATACATTTTATGCAAATTAAGTACATTTAACCTTTGATAAGTTTTATTTTGACAAACGAAGCCTTACTTAGGAGCTCGCTTTTGACTTTTTTTGAGGGAAATTTTTTTTGAAAGCGTGTGAGTTACTTATGTACCTAATGCTTTTTAAAGATGTCGATACTTCTGATCCTAGAAAGGGAAGGTATATTCAAGCTTCCTTTCAAATCCTGCATATTTCACTTTGAAGACTCCAACAATGTATTTTATTTAATATAATGTGGATATTTTTGCTGTTAAACAGTGTTACCATTGAAACAGTCAAAAGTATGTGATATAATATATACACACACAGAGCTTTTCTTTACTCACCATCTGGAGCCTGATAAGAGCCTTATAACACACAGAGGAAAAGGGTTATTGGAGCTTTTGTAATAGCTTTATTGCCTTTGTACTGTTTCATGTATCTGTCGTCTCGATTCTTGCATATAGTAACTTTTAGCCTTATTTTATATTAGTTACATAAAATATGCAGTGGACACCCAAGTGTTAGGAATATAAATTGCAGTGTTCCCCTTTCCTCAACATTTTCTTCAGGTTAAATGACAAGTCTGTCATTCTATAGAAATGCCTTGCTCCGTGGAAACAAGCAAGTCTAGGAAAAAAAGGGGCTCCCAAAATTAAACAGTTGCAAACCCCACCAAAATCATGAGACTTTAAAGAAAACACTGAATTTTATTTTCTCTCTTGGTTTCTGACCATTTCAGAGATGTGGTCATGTTTTCAAACTGTTTCCCTTAGAGAACAGATTATCCTAGGATTTCAGAGCTGGGACAGAGGTTCCCAAATTGTGAGTTAGGACTCTTAAGTGAGGTCAAGCCATCTGTGGGGGTCACGATCCTGATTAATCTTTTAAAAAAATTGGATATACATATGGGGTCACAGGATTATTATAGTTTAATCTCAAAATTGGGACTTGCAGGTAAAGATTTTGGGAATTGCTGTGCCTAGTGCTTTAAGAAATCTTTCCCAAGATTCACAATGATCATGTTTTTGATGTTCCTTGTCTTGCATGTACATATTCAAATTTGATTTCCATTTGTGGAATGTTTTTGCTTTTCCAGAAATTTTCTTTCATGAATGTTGCTCGATGATGATTAAAACATCTGTGGCTGTTTCTTCCCCCACCCCCCCCCTTTTAAAAACAAAACAAAAAAAATAAATAGGGAATTTAACCAACTCTGGACTCGTACTGTGACAACCTCCTGGACTGAAAACTGGTTGCAATGGGGGTGGATCTTTAAGTTTTACTAGCCTATTATTTGCTTTCCCCTTGGTGCTTGCTATTATTTTACTTGATATTCCTTCTTATCTCTCTCCTCTTAGTTTGTGCTGATCAGTCAACTGGTGAATTGGTGTATATGTCGAGAGGTTTTCATAATATGTTTCTCTGATTTTTTTAAATGAAGTTTAGTCCTTATGATTGTGCAGATAATCTCTGCAATATGAACCAAGGGCTTGTTTTCATTAAGAAACGTAATTATATATTTGTTGTTTTGACTCCCATGTTCAGGCTTAGTCATTTTGAAAAATACTGATTGGTGACAAGATGCAGAATGCTATTTGTCATGGACAGTGCTGTGTCGTAGACTCTAAGCTAACTATACACAAGCATAATTAAACTTCCTAGAGAACATAAGCCTTAGGTGTAGGCTGACATAAATCTGTTTATAGTGAGATCACTTACTAGACCTTGTTTTTATATGGGTTTAGAGTTTTATGGGGTTTTTTGTTGCTTCAATAGTGTGTCTGCACTGATGCAAGTCAATTAAGACATTGCTTACACTAGTGGTTTGCAGTGTTGCAGTTTATGCTTTAGCTTACTAGGTTGAGGGGAAAATATAGACCAGGCCTGCATATAATCTGAAACCAAAGATCTGGAAGGTGTAAACTAGAATGATTGAAGCTTAATATTTTAACTATATCAGTACTGGTCAGAGTGCAGGAAAGGAAGGAAATATCGTATTAATAAATATCTGAATAATCTATGGATAGTGGTATCTGAAGTGAGTACACCTGGAAGAGAGCTGCTGTTTCTATCCACTTGGATCCTTTTGTAGGATCCCTTGTATCTTACGGTTAATCTTAATTATGATGTTTTCATAAGTTTTCTCCTTCTTAAGCATTGGAGATGGCTACAGCTTGGAGATGAGATACTGAATGTCTTTGTTCTGGTGCTGAGATGGTACAGAGAATACTGTCTTGGATGTTTGTCTGGTGGGCCTTGCTCAAGTTGCTCAGGGTCTAACTACACGGTTAGAGAGTCAGGAAGGTGTTCTACAGGTCAGAGTAGCTAGTGTCCCTATAGTTTTCTATTTACCCACCTTTGGAGCATGGATTGTGGTTTGTTTGCTTGGGTAATCTGGGTTTATATTGTCAAATAAATTATTTTCCATTGAAGGGGCTCCTGCTGTTTGCCTTTTGCACACTATAGTTTTCCAAGGTGTACATTTCCTTTGTCTAACTTTAAGATTTGGAGTCTCTCTTTTGTGACTAGTAGGGTGGGAACTTGATGGACTGTATTATGCAGTGGTTCAGGCTAGATAATCTGGTGGTCTTGAGTGACTTGGGGCTCTATGAAGTCGAGGAATCTTGAACTCTTGGATTGTATAACGCTCCTTTTAAACCATAGGGCTAATAGCACTCTACGTTCTATGTTCATCTAAGCTTACTATATTTTTTCTTTTAGCCAATAGATCTTCCAGTTATAGCAATGGATTTTAATAGTGTTTAAGTGCAGATGTTTGACTCCTTGCATAATACAGTGAGCAGAGCATCTGCTAACATATCAGACATAATGACCAGACTGGCAAGTGTTTCTCTCTGAAGCAGTGGGTACTCAGAGTTTTTGGGAACTCTGTTTGAGACCTGGACCTGGCTAGAAGTATGAGGAAGCATCACTGTTTTGAAGATAGATGCTTGTCACTGTGGGTGAAGCCACACAAGCAGCAGGGGTTTGATCCCTGTGCGGCCCCCCTGGTGGGCAGTCACCACTGCCACACTGCAGGGCAAGTGTTGGGGACTGGCCACATGGTGACAGGGAAGCCAGGCAGGCCGGCTCCTATTGGAGCTGTTGCCACGGCAGGGAGCTGGAGACTCCTACTGTGGCTGAAGTATAGGCCTGTTGGTGATAAGCAGCTGTTGTGGTGGGAGGTGGAAAAGGGCTCATGCTCCTCTCCCCTGCCTGACCGCTGATGGGGAAGGGGAGCCTGGGAAGAGTGCACGCCCTCTTCCCAGGCCCCTGTTCCTCCTATCAGCTGTCAGTCGACTGGATCAGGGGAGAAGGGAACCTGGGGAGAGCACCGGCTTCACTCCTGACAAACAGCTGATCGGAGGAAGGGGGAGCCCTTTCTCCACCCTAACAAACAGCTGACTGAGGGAGGAGGGATCCAGAGAAGTGCGTGTGTGTATGCTTCTTTGCGCACCCCCCCTCCCCCTTCCCTGATAAGCAGTTTGTTGGGGAAAGGGTCATGCACTCTTCTGGACTCCTCCCCCCATTAGCCTGGTCGGACTGAGAGTTTTCCCCTGGTGACGAGAGCCTTATCCCTGCTGATAAGGAGCAAGGTCCATGCACGATGGGATCCTTTCATCTCCTATTTTCAACTATGCTATTTCTGAGGACCAGTAGGCCCATTGGGTATTTTAGCCACTGTTTGACAGCATAGAAATCAGAAATGCTCTAAATATCAAGTATGAATTAGTAAAGTTGCTCAAATGACTGACAGTTTTAAATACTCAGGAAATGCAAAACTTGCTAACCTTAAATGTCTTAGTGTATTTTGTTACTGTTAAACTTGGTATTAAAGTTTTCCACAATTGCAGTCAAATTTAAATATGGAACTTTTTTGATGAAATAACGCAAGTATTAATATATATTTCCATTACTGCACAGTCCTTTAAATCGTACTACAGTAAAGGAATTTGCCTGCCTGCCTAAATACCAGGTCATACTCTCTTGGGAAAGATATCAAAGCTACCTGCTTGTATATATAAAAAAAGATCTGTCTGGTAGGGGAAGTGTGGGTTGATGATGATACAGAACTGAATGGAAAATGTTCTCATTCCACAGTTCTGCTCCGTAATACTTTGCTAGGTAAGGTGGCTTGGAGAATAATTGTTGCCTGCAGCATTGATGCTTAGAATCTTTGTTTGCAAAGTTTATTTTTGTTACACAAAAAGTTTTGTTACACAGAAGAATCTGCCCCCACCCCAGTATCACTGAGAAATTACGGAGGAGGCCTTGCTAAAATCTTTAACACTTTCAGTTTTTTTGTGCTCGGATGATTTGTGATCTACTTGTAGATGAGGGAGAGATGCTGAGAATGGTAGGTATCTGGAAGTGGGATGGTGGGGAGTGTAGTGGGGGACTATAGTTGAAAAATAATGTAACCATAGTGTTATAGCTTGCTCTACCAGGCATCAAAATGAATTATTTGTGCTGAGATGTCTCATACTGCATTCCAGATCTCCTTGAACTAGGTTTTTCCATTGTCAGCCATAAACAGTACTTGATGAAACCAGTCTTTTACATGGTACATTATAATCATTTTTTAAAAAGTTGATAAGTGAGTCAGGTTGGTTTCCAAGAGTCTTGCCAAAATGTCTCTGTTCAGGTTGCTGCAGCCTTTTCCTTAAGCAACACTATATTAATCATGGATATCCATTTCTTCAAAAAGAAAATCTTGTGCTTTCTGTAAAAACGCAGATACACAAATTATAGAGCCACAATCGTGACTCTATAGTTAAGGCGGTAGCAAACTCTGAACTGCGCCTATGGTGTTCAGTGGGAGTCAGTAGAGCAAAAACTTCTGGTTGGCGACCATTCTAGCTCTCCTTCAGCAACACATGTTCTGTGATTACAAACAATGAAGGGGAGTCCACGGGGCAGATCAAGATGAGTGAAGATGAGTGGGTGGTGGGTCCCCATTCTTCACCTGCCTCTGCCTGCTAGTAGTGCTGCAGCAGCAGCGGGACACATTGGACTGGGAGATAAAGCTGTTTGTTTACAAACAACTCTCCATGTGAGTGATCAGAAGGTTGATGCCTTGTAAAGAAGGTTCTTCGAAATGGCTCCAGACATCCTCACAACTGGGTTGTGCATGCTCACCATATTCAAATAATAGACTACGTCATGGTCTTGAGCTCCTCTAGTATAAAAAGCACTCTTCCCCCTCAGAATGACAGTTCTTCCAACCCTTTCTAGGAATACAAGCAGGGGCGGCTGGTGGGTTTTGATGTTGGAGAGGCACTGAGGTAGTAAGGCTGGGCCGGCGGGACTAGGGGCGGAGCCAGGGGGACGGTAGGCCAGTGGCATGGCATAACCCAGCAGCAAGGGGTTCCCAGGGTTAACCTCGGATGGAAGAAAACAGTCTACATGCACATCAAGCTTAAAATAAATAATGTATAAACCCAAAACACAGGAAAACACTCCAAACACTGGCAAAACACAGCAGCAAGTGGTTCCCAGGGTTAACATCAGATGGAAGAAAACACAGTCTACATGTACATCAAGCTTAAAATAAATAATTTATAAACCCAAATTTCCTTGTAAAGCACCCCAGTCACAGCCTGAGTCCAATTTTACCATGCACATCCCATTTCCAGTATTTTGAACACAACTGAAATCGCATGACTTGCAGTGACATCTCTCTCAGGATTTCCAAGCCTCCATTTTACCAC
>QEPC01002450.1:4051573-4067943 GCA_003113815.1 Sphenodon punctatus
GCCTAATGGACGATGGCTCCCTTCAATTGTATTGAGCTCCATTTTATATTTATTTATTTTATTATTTATATGAATATTTATAATCCTTGGGGCGGCATACATCAAAACAATAAAATCAACTAAAATACTAGCAAACAATTAAGATAGAATATAAAATGGACACAGCAATTTTCAAGGCAATCAAATAATAACCCCCCCCCGCCCCCGAAGGCCCGGCGGAACAGCCAGGTTTTACAATATCTACGGAAAGAGGGGAGGTCCGGGGATAAGTGGGCCTCCAACGGGAGGGAATTCCACAGCCAAGACGCAGCCACTGAGAACACCCTTTGTGCCATCACCACCCGGTGTACCCGGGGGACTTCGAGCTGGGAGTCGCCGGCCAACCGCAAGGGCCGCGAAGGAACCCAGGGTCTGAGGCAGTCTCACAGGTAACCAGGACCCAAGCCGTTTAGGGCTTGATAGGTCATAACCAGCACCTTGAATTGGGCCCGGTAGACAATAGGCAGCTAGTGCAGAGCACAGGTGTAATGTGCTCACGGCAGCCCGCCCCTGTCAGGAGATGGGCCGCCGCATTCTGCACTAGCTGCAACCTCTGGATCGTCGTCGGGGGCAGCCCCACGTAGAGCGCGTTGCAGTAAACCAGTCGAGAGGTAACAAAAGCATGGATGATGGTGGCCAGATCCAAGTCCGAGACATACGGCCTCAGCTGTCGCACCAGATGTAATTGACGAAATGCTCCCTTCGCCACAGCCTCCACCTGACAACCCAGGTAAATTTGTGGGTCAAGGAGCACCCCCAGACTACGAACCTGAGTGACCAAAGGGGGGGCAGACCCGGCCAGTGACAGGAGCCACCACTTCCTCAGCCCTCCCCACCAACATTACCTCTGTCTTGTCAGAATTCAGTTCGATGGCTCGCCCTCATCCAGTCCTCCACAGCTACCAAGCACCGGGTAAGCACTGAGACTGCTGGACCTGGATCACTTGAAAATGAGAGGTAAAGCTGTGTATCGTCGGCGTACTGAAGACCTTGCACGCCAAAACGTCTCATGACATCACCCAAAGATTGCATATACACGTTGAACAGGAGAGGGGACAGAATAGAACCCTGCGGGACTCCACATGTGAGATTCCGGGGAGATGATGTACATTTCCCGAGAACCACCCGCTGTGTTCTCCCTGCCAGAAATGAGCGAAACCATTCAAGAACAGTTCCATTCACCCTGGCCTGGTCCCACAGCCTCACCACCAACAACTCGTGATCAATGGTATCAAATACCGCCAACAAGTCCAATAAGATCAAAATTGTGGATCAGCTCTGATCTAATTCACGGCACAGGTCATCAACCAAGGCCACAAGTGCAGTCTTGATGCCAAAGCTGGGGCAAAAGCCAGACTGCGAGGGATCAAGAAAACCAACCCGGTCTAGGTGCTCCTGTAACCATCGGACCACCACCCGTTCAATAACCTTCCCTAAAAAGGGAAGGCTAGAGACTGGCCGATAACTGGCCGGGGAGTCAACGCTCAAAGATGCTTTTTGAGTAGAAGCTGTACCACCGCCTCTTTAAGACGGCTTATATGGAGTGTAATTTGGGGGAGCTACTTAAAGCAAGTGAAATCCTGTTTAAAAAGCAAGCAGAAACATTCCAGGAGCACCACCTGTGGCTTATTTGACCTCTGTATTAAAATTCATTATTGAATTGATGTATTTCTGTGATATGTAAGCACTTCAACGACCTTTTTGATTTCACCTACTGTTTTCAGTTTTTAAAATACAGTTGTACTTTCACTCTATATTTGTCTTGAATGCTGATCGCACATATGACACCGTATACCCTAGGATCGTAAATACTCCTTTAAAGACCTTACATTGGTAGGCTAGCTATATCAGACCAGCTTCATGAGGGAAAGGCTTACTCATGCTCTTTCTGCCTTTATGGTGACTAAAGTCTACACTGGTGGTTCCCAAATTTTTGCTTGTGTTGCTCCATTTTGAGACAACTATCTGGTGACTCCCAAACAGCAAAGTGTATACCAAATGTCAGAAGTCTTGAGCTTACTTGGAGAATCTCTGGTCTACACAGATCAGGGCATGAAATTTAAAGGCACCTGGGAGCCATTGTTGCCCAGAAAACTGAGGCTGGCGACTGGTTCTTTGGTGCAGTGGGACAAGAACAGTTTAATAACAGGATAAAGTCTGGTGACTGAATCATTATTTTAAAAAAATTTTTTTTTCCTCCTGGAGTTCGATCTGAAATGTCATGCCCTGACACATTTCATCATTGTATCTGAATTCACTCCTTTCATAGAAAATCAGCATTCCAGAAATTTGGGAAATGGACCTTTTTATTAGTGAGTTACTGCTGACTTGTGCAAGGAAGCTGCTCGTGTGTGTGCTTGATTAAATTGTGAACTCTTTTGGGAGGGACCATGCTTTTTAAAATATCTGTACAATACTTATCGTAGTATAGTATACTTCCAGAAATAGCGAGTAAGGTAAAAAGGTGGTAGTTTCAGATTACAGAACTATTCATAAAACACTTTGTGTGCTATTTTAAATTAATTATAGAAAGAAAAAAGCGAATTGCTCCAAACTAATTAAATCTATCTTGTGGTGTTGACATTTTCTTAAATACATGAATGATAATGTTAGGAGGGGTCCATAGTGAAAGCATTTTTGTTTTTAATTCAAATGAGATAAGTCCATGATGAAAGTCTAGCCGCTGCTTCTTAAATATTATGGCCATTGGTGTGTGGATAAAGGATGCAAACTGTTTTTGTGTGTGTGTGCACGCACTCCCCTCTTCCTCTCCTCCCTTTCCTCCTACATATTCCTTTCTTGCCTTGGCACCAATATACAACCTTGATCATGTTGGCTATCTGGTTGTTTTGAGTTTTTCTGGCTTTGGTAGGACAGCTGTAAACATTTTTTCTTGTTTTGCCAAATATTTGACTGCTTAAGGTAACAAACTATCTGTAATTTTTGTCTTTGCTAGCTGTGAGGCCAGCTACCTTCATTTTTACAGTAAGTTAGTACAAACTGTCCCTTTGTTTTATAACACAGAAATACCACAGCAGTAAAACTTGCAAAAATGGTCTGTGTAAACTCTTCCAGTGCAAAATACAATTTTGTTTTTTAAAAAAAGCTGTTGAATTGCTCTGAAAGTGTTTGACAGTCTGCACTTCTACAACCAATTAAGAGTGGCTGGAGACGCAAGTTGGAAAATTCTCCAGAAAATTATTGTGGAGTATTCTGCAAAATTTTCTGCCTTTGTTTATTTTTATGTAAATTGATAGAAATTTAAACATGATTTTTAATAGCAATTTTGGCTATCTTGCTCATCCCATGGACTTAGGCAGATTACAACGCACACACCATTATATAATTATATATAAAATATATAATTTTCAATCATTTAAAAAACATGCACAGTTGAAAAGAATAGAAATAGTAGTGAAAAAAAGGGGAAATGCTGGGTAAACAAGCTTTGATAAAATAGACTGTTATAGCTAGCTTAATGTAAGCTTCCCAGAGTGTATGGGAAATGGGCACAGTACAGATTAAAAGAAAAAAAAGATATGACCATGTTGCCTGCAACCTTTATTATGTCAGTAATACTGTACATAACGAAGCATATCAGTCTACCTTTGTACAGCACCCAGGTACATTGCTGGTGTTATATAAATAGTAAATAATGACTGCTGTCTTAAATTTTTAAAAAAATAAATAACCCCAAAATTAGATTTTGATACAATGAACATCAAAAATTCAATAAAAATAACAAGAGCAGTTCCAATGAAATAGACTTATAGACTTTAGTCTATAGACTTATAGAAATAGACTCTGGGAATTTAGTCTGCATGGTTCTTGAGTAATTCAGGGGGAAGAAAGTCTTCGCCTGGAGCCTTCCTTAATCTTAATTGGCCAAGTGATTCTTCAATTTCATCCATAGATACCGGCGGCCACCTTGGTAAATCTGATAATTCTTGTACTACCCCTGAACCTTCTAAGTCTGCTAGAGCACATAAAAATATGATCCCATAATACTGTTCCCAATCGGTTTTAGCCATACAACAGGGGGTCACTATTATTTTGAAACAGGGAGCCATTCACCAATCGCCAGAACTCGGTACTATAGCTGTCAGTGGCTGCCATAGACAATTTTGCCCACAATTCCCTGGCATGATTCACTTTCTTAGACCTAATAAATTGCCTGTACTGTCTCTTAAGATCCTATAAGAGTGAGGAGATCACTAAGGCACCCATCCTCCTATAAGCAGCATACATTTCCTGTAATTCTTGGGTTTTTTGGCCAGGCATTCAGCATCAAAACATCTGTTCTGAGCAGGCTGCAAAATTCTTTTTGAATTCACAAAGACAGGCTTAATAGTATGCAGAATTTCCTTATATAGGGATACCGTGTCCTTGGAAGAGACTGACTTAACACAATTCTCCCACAGTTTTAAACAAGAGGGTGATGACAAAATGCCTGCCACCTTCAAATCCGATTCCTCAGACGACTTAACCCTTCTCATCTGGCCCAAGCTGCTCAAATCCTGTAAGACTAAATTCTCTAAACGGAATAGTCCCTGTTTGTAGGGTAAATCTAACAAGAGTGTCAGAGGTTGGTGATCGCTAAAGGGTTGATGACCGACCTCAAATTCCTTCACCAATGATGACACACATGGCGACACCGCCAAATAATCAATCACACTACTACCTCTCCAAGAGAGATGTGTTAACTCTCCAATTCATCTCCAAAATGGGTACTATTTAATATAGTCAAATCGACTCTAAACAAAAGTTGAGACAATTGGACCCCTGCTGTATTCAGCCCTGAGTTCTTAGATCTCCTGCCAATACTCAAATTACTCCTCCTCTAACTGCAAATTAGCAAACAGAAATAGGGCTTCGTTGTCCTTACCTAACCATGCGTTAAAATCTCCAGCCATAATAAAATGCTCCAATGGGTATAAAACCCTCAAATCCACAACATATTATTATTTATTATTATTATTAACAAACATTTATATAGCGCCAGCAGTGTACCTGGCACTTTACAAAATAATAAAATAGACAGGGTCCCTGCCCCTAGGGCTTACAATCTGAGAGACAGGAGCTGGGGGAGAGACTTAGGAAGGGGAACAGAGGGAGAGACAAGGGGTCTAACATTCATGAAGATGCGAGGTCTCAAGTGCACNGCCTATAGTCTTCCAAGTCGGATTCCAAGTGTTGGTCCTTACCTATAAAGCCCTAAACGGCCTGGGCCCCACCTATCTGCAGAACTGCCTCACTCCCCGGGTCCTGGATCAGCTCCTGTGGTCCGCTGGGGGCGCCCTTCTTGAGGTTCTCCGCATTCAGCATGGGGCAGCATTGGAGAGGGCGTTCTCGGTGGTTGTGCCACGGCTGTGAAACTTCATCTCAGTGAGTATCTGTTCGTCCCTGGATCTTCCCTCCTTCAGGTGCCACTGCAAGACCTGGCTTTTGGCAATGGAGATGGGCAATGGGAGGGGGGAGGGGGTGGGAATTGTTTTCGGATTTTGATTGTTGAGAACTTTTTAGCTGTTGATATTTTATATTGTATTGTTTTAGTGGTTTTAAAGAGGGGGCGGGTTAGAAATACCTGCATAAATAAATTGTTGTTTTACTGGGACAAATAATTGAATAACAAGATGCAAGGAACAAATTCCAGAAGAGTAGCCGTGTTAGTTTATAGCTCTAAAAGAGCAAAAAAAATAAAAAATCTTGTGGCACCTTAGACTAACAAAAATCTCTTTATTTCGGCATTAGCTTTCGTCCGCAAGAGCTGACTTCCTCAGATGCATGCATCGAGCTCGGAGAGTTTATCCTTAATCTGCTTCTCCTTGTGGTATAAGATGCTAATCAGGTTGTTCTTTAACTTCCTTGAGATTATACAACATAGTCTGTGCGGTATGTAGATTTGTAACTGTTTTTTAATTAAGTTCATTGGGTATGATCTCCTGTCATCTGCATTTGGTTAGAAAGATGTCGGTCTGTATCTGGGCCAGTTTCTTTTGTGAGGTTGCTGAATTTCCACTTCATACAGCTGAATTCAGTGCCTTCCATAAGTGCAAACTTCAGAAGAGTAGCTGTTTTAGTCTATAGCTCTAAAACAGCGCAAAAAAAAGAGTCTTGTGGCACCTTACAGACTAATGAAAATCTCTTTATTTTGGCATGAGCTTTCATGCGCTTGCTATGAAAGCTGATGCCAAAATAAAGAGATTTTAGTTAGTATTTAAGGTGCCACAATACTCTTAAGATACAAGGAAGTGATTGTGGATTTGTTGAAGCATTTTCTGCAGCTTTGCATTTTGAATGCTTTACTATACAATTTTGGGGGGAAATAAAAGTTGTTATAAAGAAAGCACATGCTACTAGAGATTGAAGGTACTGTTAATATGTTTTCATTATCCTAATATTTTGTAGAAGTTTGAAATTGAAACCTTTATGAGATACTGAATAACATGTAACCTATCACTAAAATCTGCCACTGCACCTGAGAACTGGAGGGTAGCCATGTAATGCCAATATTTAAAAAGGGCTCCAGAGGCGATCCTGGAAACTATAGACTGGTGAGCTGGACATCTGTGCCGGGAAAAATGATGGAACCTATTATTAAAAACAGAATCATGGGGCATATTGATAAACATTGCTTATCAATATGGCTTATCAATAAATCCATGGTGAAGAGTCAACATGGATTTAGCAAAGGAAAGTCATGCCTCACTAATCTATTGGAATTCTTTGAGGGTGTGAACAAGCATGTAGATAAGGGGGAGCCGGTTGTTATGGTGTGTATAGCTTTTCAGAAAGTGTTTGATAAGGTCCTTCATGAGAGACTCGTGAGGAAATTAAAAAGTCATGTGATAAGAGGCAATGTCCTGTTGTGAACTGGTATCTGACTAAAGGATAAGAAGCAATGAATAGGACTAAATCAGTTTTCACAATGGGGAGAGGTAAATACTGGAGCAGCCCAGGGGTCTGTACCAGGACTGGTGGTGGTGAATGTATTTATTAATGATTTGGAAAGGGGAGTGAGGTGATCAAATTTGCAGATGATACCAAGTTATTAAAAGTACTTAAAACATGAGTAGACTGTGAAGAATTGCAGGGGGCTCTTGTGAGACTGTGTGACTGGGCATCTAAATGGCAGATAAAATTGAATGTGGACAAGTGCAAAGTGATGCGCATAGGGAAAGACAATCAAAACTTTATGCACACAATGCTGGGTTCTAAATGAGGAGTTACCACTCAGGAAAAGGATCTTGGGAATTATTGTGGACAATACACTGAAATCTTCAGCTCATTTTGTGGCAGCTGTCAAAAAAGCAAAACCGATGTTAGGAATTATTTGTAAAGGGAATTATTATGGAATCAATAGGAATTATTATGAAAATATTATAATGCCACTATGTAAATCTATGGTGCGACCACATCTTGAATATTGTGTGCAGCTCTGGTTGCCCTATCTCAAAAATGATACAGTAGAAAAAGAAAAGTTGTAGAGAAGGGCAACAAAAATATGTGGTATGGAATGGCTCCCCTATGAAGAGAGGCTGGATAGGTTGTGGCTCTTCAGCTTGGAGAAGACACAACTGAGAGGGGATTTGATAGACGTTTATAAAATCATGAATGGTGTGGAACAAGTTAGTAGGGAATAGTTATTTATCCTCTCAAATAGTACTAGAACTAGGGGACACTCCATGGAACTAACAGGTAGCAGATTTAAAACAAATAAAAGGAAGTATTTCTTTACTCCACTCACAATTAAGTTGCGGAATTTGTTGCCAGAAGATGTGGGCAAGGCTAGTACTATAGCTTAGGAAAGGATTGAACAAGTTTCTGGATGATAGGTCCATTAGCAGGTATTAGCCAGGTAGGTTTGGGGAAAGTAATCTCTTACTGTCAGGAGCTGGGAGTGAACAATGGGGAAAGGATTGCCCCATAGTGACGTGTTGGCCACTTCTCCAAGCGACCACTGTCAAGAGACAGGTGCTGGGCTCAATGTACCTCTGGTCTGACCCAGTATGGCACTTAGGTTTTTGTTCTTACTGCTAGGCCTATATCTACCTGTGTGGTGAGGCGAGTAGGATGCACCTCTGTTGTTCTGTGCTACCCCACGCCACAGACCTTACGTTTAGACTTGTAAGCCCTGCTCCCCCTCCATTCACCCAGCTTTCTCCCTGGCATGCTCTTTCCAATCACTTCTGTAGCTGGGAAGAAAGTGGATCTCGGAAAGCACACTATTTTTTCTGTGTACAGTCATTTACAGAGAGCAGGAGATA
Organism: Sphenodon punctatus; assembly: GCA_003113815.1. Lineage (NCBI taxonomy): Eukaryota > Metazoa > Chordata > Lepidosauria > Sphenodontia > Sphenodontidae > Sphenodon > Sphenodon punctatus. Next base: position 4,059,880 of record QEPC01002450.1, read on the forward strand.
AAAACACACCTTCCTCTTTAAACTGGTGACAGAATATTTTGAATGACTTGGCTTAAAGCTTCCTAAGAGAAATATCAACACAGGAACGTTTAAATAGAGTAAAACAAATTGGGGGGTGGGGGAAGAACTGCTATTCAGATATTTCCTCACAAAAAAGTTTTATTGAAAGGAAGAAAGGTAGAAAACCTGTTGGATTTACCCCCTCTCTATATACAACAGAAGTTGAAAATGTTCCTGAAGCTCAGATTTGTGGTGGGTGTAATGGAGCAGGACTAATTCCCCATCACTTACTTGTACCTATGTTACAGGTCAAGGGAGAACAGCAGCTGCCAAGAGAATGATTAAACAAACGGTAGTATTGGCAAATTTTACTTTGTTTGCAAGGACCACGTATATGCGTGACTGTAAATAGTTAACAAAACACAAGTGCTTTCCTAGCTTTGTTCCTTGCTGTCCAAGGAACGAAAGCTTAGCAAATGGCCTATTATAAATGACACAGGGATTCAGTTATAATTTGTTTACAATAGCATTCTTTATGTTTTAAGAGCAGTGGGAAATTGATGGCAAAACAGGTGTTGCTCCATCAGTGGTCGTAACTGTGGCTGCAATATTGTAGATAAGGTTTTACATGCGTTGGTATATTTAACAATGGCGGTTATACCTGGAACACTCTTTTTTTGGGGGGGGAAGGAATGGCTCTAGTAAGAAAAGAACAAGGATGAAAATACATTACAGAATCCTGCTGCCATTTACATTAGTACTCGGTTCCTATTTAGAATTATAGCAGATTGAAATGCTCCTTATAGACCGCTATATGCATAAGGCACATCAAAAATTGGACAGCAGGGAGGTGTCCATAGCCACTATAAATACAGAATGTAATGCAGACATTTATGGTCTCTCCACTCGCCAGGGTGTGTTGGGTTTTTAAGAAACTCCTGGGATGGGCTCCACTCCCTATATTATTTATTTATCCAGTGCTACTGGAGCAGAGCGCTTTCAGATGTGCATAAAAGTGTGCTTACGAGTTCGGGCAGTGGAACACACATGCAAATTAGGTACGGCTTTGATAATGTTGGAGAGGCGTACTGTGCATGATTGAAGCTTTTTGGCACACTGACAAATGCACAGTACTGACCTGGATTTTGCAGCTCTGTATTTCCCATTTGTCAGTACACCAAAAAGCTTCAATCGTGCGATGCGCACCTTTCTGACGTTACCAAAGCAGCACCTAATTTGCGTGCACATCCTGCTGCCCAACCTCATTAGTACACTTTTGTGCACATCTGAAAATGCCCTAAAATATGTCAATTTGTACAAATGTCATGATAGTATTGTGACTCCTGAATGCTACTACAGCATAAAGCATTTCCCCCCTCCAAATTATAAGCATTCAAGTTGTGCCTGATTCACAACTTTATACTGAGGGTTTAATTCTCCACTATTAAAGTTGATTAGAAACCTAAATTTTGCTACATTTTGCTAGTACATGAAAGCCTGAAACTGAAATTGTCAAAGGAAAAAAAGTTTTTTGTTAAAGCAAAATACAGCCTAACCTCTTCTTNAAAAGGATCTTGGGAATTATTGTGGACAATACACTGAAATCTTCAGCTCATTTTGTGGCAGCTGTCAAAAAAGCAAAACCGATGTTAGGAATTATTTGTAAAGGGAATTATTATGGAATCAATAGGAATTATTATGAAAATATTATAATGCCACTATGTAAATCTATGGTGCGACCACATCTTGAATATTGTGTGCAGCTCTGGTTGCCCTATCTCAAAAATGATACAGTAGAAAAAGAAAAGTTGTAGAGAAGGGCAACAAAAATATGTGGTATGGAATGGCTCCCCTATGAAGAGAGGCTGGATAGGTTGTGGCTCTTCAGCTTGGAGAAGACACAACTGAGAGGGGATTTGATAGACGTTTATAAAATCATGAATGGTGTGGAACAAGTTAGTAGGGAATAGTTATTTATCCTCTCAAATAGTACTAGAACTAGGGGACACTCCATGGAACTAACAGGTAGCAGATTTAAAACAAATAAAAGGAAGTATTTCTTTACTCCACTGACAATTAAGTTGCGGAATTTGTTGCCAGAAGATGTGGGCAAGGCTAGTACTATAGCTTAGGAAAGGATTGAACAAGTTTCTGGATGATAGGTCCATTAGCAGGTATTAGCCAGGTAGGTTTGGGGAAAGTAATCTCTTACTGTCAGGAGCTGGGAGTGAACAATGGGGAAAGGATTGCCCCATAGTGACGTGTTGGCCACTTCTCCAAGCGACCACTGTCAAGAGACAGGTGCTGGGCTCAATGTACCTCTGGTCTGACCCAGTATGGCACTTAGGTTTTTGTTCTTACTGCTAGGCCTATATCTACCTGTGTGGTGAGGCGAGTAGGATGCACCTCTGTTGTTCTGTGCTACCCCACGCCACAGACCTTACGTTTAGACTTGTAAGCCCTGCTCCCCCTCCATTCACCCAGCTTTCTCCCTGGCATGCTCTTTCCAATCACTTCTGTAGCTGGGAAGAAAGTGGATCTCGGAAAGCACACTATTTTTTCTGTGTACAGTCATTTACAGAGAGCAGGAGATAAAAACACACCTTCCTCTTTAAACTGGTGACAGAATATTTTGAATGACTTGGCTTAAAGCTTCCTAAGAGAAATATCAACACAGGAACGTTTAAATAGAGTAAAACAAATTGGGGGGTGGGGGAAGAACTGCTATTCAGATATTTCCTCACAAAAAAGTTTTATTGAAAGGAAGAAAGGTAGAAAACCTGTTGGATTTACCCCCTCTCTATATACAACAGAAGTTGAAAATGTTCCTGAAGCTCAGATTTGTGGTGGGTGTAATGGAGCAGGACTAATTCCCCATCACTTACTTGTACCTATGTTACAGGTCAAGGGAGAACAGCAGCTGCCAAGAGAATGATTAAACAAACGGTAGTATTGGCAAATTTTACTTTGTTTGCACGGACCACGTATATGCGTGACTGTAAATAGTTAACAAAACACAAGTGCTTTCCTAGCTTTGTTCCTTGCTGTCCAAGGAACGAAAGCTTAGCAAATGGCCTATTATAAATGACACAGGGATTCAGTTATAATTTGTTTACAATAGCATTCTTTATGTTTTAAGAGCAGTGGGAAATTGATGGCAAAACAGGTGTTGCTCCATCAGTGGTGGTAACTGTGGCTGCAATATTGTAGATAAGGTTTTACATGCGTTGGTATATTTAACAATGGCGGTTATACCTGGAACACTCTTTTTTTGGGGGGGGAAGGAATGGCTCTAGTAAGAAAAGAACAAGGATGAAAATACATTACAGAATCCTGCTGCCATTTACATTAGTACTCGGTTCCTATTTAGAATTATAGCAGATTGAAATGCTCCTTATAGACCGCTATATGCATAAGGCACATCAAAAATTGGACAGCAGGGAGGTGTCCATAGCCACTATAAATACAGAATGTAATGCAGACATTTATGGTCTCTCCACTCGCCAGGGTGTGTTGGGTTTTTAAGAAACTCCTGGGATGGGCTCCACTCCCTATATTATTTATTTATCCAGTGCTACTGGAGCAGAGCGCTTTCAGATGTGCATAAAAGTGTGCTTACGAGTTCGGGCAGTGGAACACACATGCAAATTAGGTACGGCTTTGATAATGTTGGAGAGGCGTACTGTGCATGATTGAAGCTTTTTGGCACACTGACAAATGCACAGTACTGACCTGGATTTTGCAGCTCTGTATTTCCCATTTGTCAGTACACCAAAAAGCTTCAATCGTGCGATGCGCACCTTTCTGACGTTACCAAAGCAGCACCTAATTTGCGTGCACATCCTGCTGCCCGACCTCATTAGTACACTTTTGTGCACATCTGAAAATGCCCTAAAATATGTCAATTTGTACAAATGTCATGATAGTATTGTGACTCCTGAATGCTACTACAGCATAAAGCATTTCCCCCCTCCAAATTATAAGCATTCAAGTTGTGCCTGATTCACAACTTTATACTGAGGGTTTAATTCTCCACTATTAAAGTTGATTAGAAACCTAAATTTTGCTACATTTTGCTAGTACATGAAAGCCTGAAACTGAAATTGTCAAAGGAAAAAAAGTTTTTTGTTAAAGCAAAATACAGCCTAACCTCTTCTTCTTTTAAAAAAAAAAATTTAAAAAAATATTTCAGCATGAAAGGCAAAATGAGTAAACCAGGGACTACCCATTTAAAATACTTGCATCTTGTGATGAAAGCAAAAATATATGTTGTCTGGCTTGGTTCAAGCCAGCTCAAATACAGGTATATTATTTATGAAAGACTTTATGGCTTGCTACGGTCAATGAGCAGTCAAATATATTATATTAATATATGCTTTTTGGTTAGGTTTTCTAAAATATAACACAGCACCACGGCTCCGATTCTCCCCCCTCCCCCCATTGATCCCCATTATCTTCATAAAAAAGAAGAAAGTCTTAAGTAGTTAATATTCTTTTCGTTTTTGTAAGAGGGAGCAGTCTTAAATTTTCCCCTTAAGTTTGCCCTCCCCCCAAGAGCAGAGAAAGTTGGTCGAATGGAAGTGGTTGTAGGGCAGTTCAAGAGGCAACTTGCAGCCTGAATCCATAATGTCCAATTCTATGTGTTTGGCTGCATGAGAGTATAGCAAAAAGCTTTTTCAGGACAATAATTCTGATCTAGGGAGTAGCCATGTAGTATGTTTTGATTTAGCTTTGTATGCTCTTCTATTCCTTCGTAGCTTCCTAGTAAACTCAAAAGCACATAGTGACTTCCGTATCCTTTTGGCAAGGCCTTTTATCGCTATCTACAGATGGCTAGCTAATAAAAAGTAACTTGAGCTGCAGTATCGTGCTAGGCTTGTGTGGGCGACTTGAAAACACTTTTTGTGCACCAGAGATCATTATCTATAATTGATAGATTAGCTGAATGCATTATAGTAGCCATGCAGTAAAGTGGGAAAGCCAGGATCATAACTAACTTGTCTTTAAAGTGGAGAAACTTCAGAATAGCAGAAGGTATTCGTACAGGACAAATTATCTTGGTACAATATGGTGCATGTTAAAGAAGAAACGCTTTGGTAGTCTATTCCAAATATGGAACTTGAATTCTCAAAGTCTTGAACTCCAGTGTAGCTTTGTGTTGCATATTGCTCATGGTTCATTAGCAAGCAGTGTAGGGGAAAAAAAGATTTAAACTCAAAGTTCCCAGAACCAGACTGGGTGTTGACTGACAAGTTAATATGAAGTCTTCTGGCCATTGTGTCTTCATTCCTTTCAGAAAGTGTTGAGAGAAGTGTATCCTTAAGTGTTTGGTCCTGAAGGATTTGATCACTCTGGGGGTGGATTGGATGGGAGGGTGTTCTTTGTTTTTTTTAAAGTAATACTTCCAAACAGCTGAACTCTGTAAAACATTATATTTTGAATGTGTACTCACTTTTAATGTCTGTCATTTACATTTCTCAGCAACATGCAACTTCTTGTTGAGTAACTCGGTATGTTTGTTAAAATGGTAACTTATACCAAAATCTTTAATTATAGACTTGAAAAAATTTAGAGAACCGTTAGAATGAGTATTTTCATCGGTAGGTTAAGCTTGATGGAATTTCTCCTGTCCTTTAGGGTCAATCTTATATTAATTGCTCTAAAATTAGATGTTGAATACTAGGCATTATGTTGCTGATTAATCTTGTGCACCAAATAAAATATTAGAGAAGAGGAAGTATTTTGAGTCGATTGAAGTCTTGGTCACTTTGAATTAAACATTACATAAAACTTCTGTAACTTTACAGAACTCAGATACATGTAGATTCTGATTTTAGAGCAGTGGTGGGGAACCTTAGTCCTTGGGGCCAAATGCGGCCCTTGGCTGTCTGGCCCTTTAGCACTGAAAGACTGAGCTCAAGGTAACAAAGGAGACATGTGGGCATGTACACAAGGGAACGGTACAAGATCTGTGGCACTGATCCATGGTCAGGACCTCATCTTAGCACATGATTTTAAGCACCATTGCCTTCAACTTCTACGTGTCCCTCCAGAGCTTGTACTAATTTTTAAAGTGGCCCCTGGGAAGGGGAACCACTGGCCTAGTAACATGTACTCTGAGAGGACAATTGCATTTTTTCATTTGTTGGTGGCTGTAACTACAGAGGTGATGTTAGACTGAGGCTTTGCACCAGGACACACAACAAAGACCACTCATTTCGTTTGGGACTCCCACTCCTCTATTCTGCTAAACTTCAAACTGCAGTAAGGTTGCACAGTATCTGCACTCCATCATGCATACATAGAATCCCATTGTGTGCTTGTGCCACCCTATGAGTGCATAGGTTGCCTTGGAGGATTGGTATGACAGTTGTCTCTGTACATCAGGCCTCCCCCAAATGTTAGCCAAGACCAGGGTATGCATCACACCGCCACTTTTCTTGGGCCCCATATCCTGTGCAGCCACAACACCTACAGACTAAAGCTGAAACCATTTTTGGCTTTCCCTGGCAAACAACAATAGCTATCTGTGGCATTACGACCCGTGATGCTTGTTGCAAGCAAAAATTGTTAATTTCAAAAGAGAATGAGTAGCTTTTAACCAGTGGGCAGGTCTGCTCCCATGTACATTCTGCAAGGCAGTGATGGTCACTGTGATCAGATACCCCCTCCCCCATCTGCCCATTGCTTAACATTCAGGGGCTTCCCCCCACCTGAGTTAAAAATTCCATGCTTCCTTGGTGCTAACATCTGTAACGCTTATAGATAAGTTGGTCTGTCCATGGATGTGCTTGTGACAGAAATTTCTGGATCTGGGTTGGTAGTGCTGGTACAGCAATGCACATTTCCATCATAAGCTTTGCAAAAACTTTTCCAACCAATAGCAGCCAGTACTATTTCATGCATGTTTGGTGTGTGGCAAGTCCTGTAAGAACACATGACCAGTAGTGTCCCGTAGTTGCTCACATGTGCTGTGCAGTCAGTAACAGCCAGACAGCTGCCTAGCCTTTTTGCTGCTCAAAAATTTGGTGTGTGGTCGCAGAATTCATGGCTGTTGGTACTGCAGCCATGGAGGTGTATGCCAAGAACCATATGGTGCTGCTGCTTGTGCTCCAGGCTGCTGAGAAGAATGTGTGAGCGAGCCAACAGATCCAAGCCTTCTGCTGTCATTGAAGTGATGTGATTTTGATGCACGAACAGACTCTTGCTTGATTTGTGGCCAGGATAGTGTGGCACACCACACCGTGGACGTGACAGTTGCTTTGGCACTGTGCATTTGTCTAATCTGGTGACAATGGTCTGCACTAGATGATGCGTGCTGAGAAGTACCGCGGTGTTGAGAGATGCAGCTTGTCACCGAGACCATTTGCAGGGTTATACCCACTGAGAGGCTGATCTGGGTGAAGGAGAAAAAGCACAGATGGGTGGGAGAATATGCTGTCCTCGTGGAGAGAGATGCTGAGTGGGTTGTCAACTTAAATTAGGATGCTCCGTCACCTCATCATGCAGGTAGCTGAGATCCTTGGGCTGCTTCTGGAGAAATGGAGCACCGTGATGCAGTTGCCCATTCCTGTGGAGTAATGCATGGCCATCGGTGTCTGGAAAATTGCCACTCCAGACTGCTGCTGCTCTGTCGCCCAGCAATTTGACATTGGAACCTCTACAGTGGGCACCATACTAGAGGTATACCCAGCAATTGTTGAAGTGCTGCTGGACTCGGTGGTGCAATTGACTGAACCTGCGTAGGTAATTAAGGGCTTTTGGCAGGAGGTGATACCGAACTGTGTAGGGGCAATTAGTGGGAACTATATTGATGACATCTGTGCACCCCATAGCAAGGATAATTTTTTTTCTTGCCTTTTTATTTATTGTCTGAATTTAACATACAGAAAAGAAAATTGATAACCACCAAAACAAACACACAGATAATTCCATCATAAAAACCCTCCGGTTTACAAGAAGAGTTAAGGTTCTTGCAAATTCATCATGCACTAAAAAGCATGGAAATTGCAAGTTGACTCCCATCTTAACTTCCATGCCATGTTAGCAGTAAAGACATTGTAC
>QEPC01002450.1:4068141-4090178 GCA_003113815.1 Sphenodon punctatus
CACACACACTGAGTGGAGGAGTTGGGAATTAGATGACAGGGTGGTGGATACTGGGAGGAGGGCTTGATCACTTCAAGGTGAGGTTGATGGCCTATTCCTCTTATTTGGAATCAGGGCACTTTACTAGACAGAAGGAACCCATGATCCTGGTGGCTGGTGGTTATGCAAATAGAGAGAGCTTGAGGTCTTAATTGCTCCTTAATCTACCTGCCAGCTATTCCGGATTACTAACAGGCCAGGTGTCCTGCATGAGGGGGTACAAAGAAGGGGGCTATTGAGGTGGTCATGATTCCAACTAGCATCACATTCCACGTGGGTGCCCCAGACTGCTTCTCTTTTAGATTGTTCAAAACAGGAGGGGTGTGTGTGCATGTGTCAGGTTCGTCCTAACATTGAGGATTTACAGGAAATTGCATGCTACAGTGATGAGTCATGCTACTTTTTGACAGCTTTGTTCTTGGAGTTGTGAATCTGCAACTGGGCTCTGTTGAGTGTCTGATAGGTGCTTTTTTGCTGAAGTCACATGCTCCTGCACATCCTCCATTCTCCTTGGACATGTATTTTACAGAATCAGATGCTCTGTCTGATTCAGGAAAAGCCTTAGGATCTGGGGGAGATCAAAGGTGTGGCATTAAGTTACTTTTTGCTTTTGAAGTGGGAATGCACTATCTTAAGTGAGCCATAGCTCAGGATCTGACTCATCCATATCGCCCTGTGTACTCAGGACTGTGTTCCCATGGTGAATATCTTTAGAGTTACTGCACAATACACTGAAAGCTAGCAATTGCTACTATGGAGTTTGTAGATTAAGCCATTGTATAACATAATTCTTTCTTTAGGATTCCTGCTTAAATGGCTGTTTTGTTTGTTTTTTTTGTTTTACTAGTACAATACTATGTACTAGTCTAGTCTATTTGCTCATGTCAGACACTTCCTAATCTTTTTTTCTGCTTAAGATCAGGGTGGGATGAACTAAATGATATTTTAAGGGCTCTTCTAACCTTGCAATTCTATTATTTGCTTATGTCTTTGGGTTACTTTTTTGTAGGATGCGATTTTAATGGTGTAGTTCAAAAGCAAATTTTGTACATAAAATTGGTATGTTAATTTTTCCTCCTTTGTTATTTATTCTGTATTAAGGATTCTTGGATTCAACATAGTGGTTTGCATAAAGTAGCAAAAATGGCTAGATATAGCATTCATGGTTCCTATTTAAATGCTTACAGCAGGGAGAAAAAAATTCTAATGTATTTGTCATCTTGACAAAATTCCTTAAGTGTGTGTGTGTGTGTGTGTGTATACACCCATACATACATGTGTGTGTGTGTGTGTGTGTGTGTGTGTGTGTGTGTGTGTGTGTGTGTGTGTGTATATTTTATGTATATTTTTAAAAAGTTAGTTCTTAAAGCCACATTAGCAAACCAGGGCAGTCTTTTCTTTGTGACCATTGGTGCATGAGCAGAATGCTTACCTCTGCTGTGCCTGCTCCTTCATGGCTGCATATGCAATATATTGAGAGTTGGTATCTTCTATCCTCTGCATACTGGAGCTGACTAGTTGGGGAAGTATTGTACAAGTAGGTCAAATACATGGTTTGCAAGCTGGTATTCTGTACTAGAACAAAACACATAGTGCAGCATTCTGGCTATATTGGTAAAACTGTTAAAAAATTTAATCTAAAAAAAAAATCTAGTACCCCTACAGTAGTACTTTCCATGAAACCTTGGGAAGGCCTTCTTTTTTTAAAATTTTTTTTTTTTAAATCAAGTGCTGTTGGCTGATTCGGTGTGGTCCCATCTGTCTTAAATCTGGTGAAGTTAGCGATGACAAAGTATGCCCGCAGTGTGAACGGAGACGTATGAACAGTCAGCAAGATCATTCTTCCATTTCTCTTTTATGAAACATAGATTTGACATCTTAAACAAATGATCATCTTATTCCAAACAAGGGGCATGACCAAATTGCATCCAAGTCCAAGTAAAAGCTCCCATTTACATAAACAGATTCTGGATCAGATCTGAAGTGTGTGGTCTCAAAACCTGGGGGAAATAACTATTGTTCAAAAGAGTTATCTCCTTTAAAAATAGTCTCAAAGATCACACTTACCCTGTGTCGAGAAATGTGTGGAGAAAGGTGTTTGTAACACTGTACCTTGGATCTCATTACTCTGTATGATGTCATGAATGTGTTGGGTTTTTTTTTTGTCAGCCAGCCAGCTTGGTGTGTGTGTGTGTGTGTGTTGCTTTTTATGAGGCTGATGATGCTCTTTCAGAAGATAATGTCCTGTCCTTTAGAATGTTGGCATCATTGGCTAATTCTAAGGAGTCTGAGAGTGTCCTTCCAGTAGGTTTTGCAACCATGGGTTGGAAAGCTTCTCGAGCTGAAATCTGTTCAGAAATGAAATACAATCAAGAATAAATGTGCACGATTTTGAAAAATTCTAAAAAGCTCTTGTGCTATGTGAAACTGAATTGCAAAATGTCAGCCCATAATTTGTGCCCTCTTAACACTCGACTAGCTGATATCGTAATATATTATGCTAATGTCAGTATCTTGTGGTGATGCTGTAAATTTCAGTGGGGATACATCTTAAATTTGGCCAAAGGAGTCCACTGTCATTTTCGTTTTTAGTACGAAGCCTTCAGCTCTGCACTGGACCCAGTTAATGCCTAGGGGCTTGAAGGAGGTGCCAGTCCCCCCATCCCTTTTTAACATTAAAACTCCATATTGTTGTAGTTCTCTGTTTTCAAATCAATTTTTATTTTTATGTTCATGTTCTCCTGGGGTTTCTTGATCAAGCAACTTGCTTGAAGTTAATGTGATGAGCATGCCCTTTGTACATCTCAAATTCTTTAGAAAAACCAAAATATATATATCTTGGATTCAGAATTGTGTGGGCAGCGAAGCGTTAGAAAAGTCTATTGCACTTAATTAGAATGCACTTTAGGTGCATCAACTTACATTGCCAAGGTTGATGCAAGTTTCACAGCTGAATTCAGGGATTATTTATTTTTATTTTTTAATTTAAACTTATCCCACCCTTCCCCCTAAGGTTCAGTCTCTAGTGTGGAAATGATTTTTGGAAGTTAAGAATGCAGCACCTTACTTGGGTTGACTGAGCAGGGTTTAATTTGCTTTGAAATTCATATTAACCCCTTAGTTATGATCCCTTTAATTCAGGACTCTACATTTCTCGTTTAGTAGACACACAGCTGACTGGTTCGCATAAAGCATAGTAGATGCCTGGCACAGGCTTTGATTGGCACAACACATTTCTGTTTGGTTACAATTACAGGTATTTCCCCCCCCACTTCTTTAAAATGTGGAACATAAGAAGTGCCATACTGGGTCAGACCAACGGTCCATCGAAGAGCCCAGCATCCTGTCTCAAGACAGTGGCCAATCACGGGGGCCTGGGAGAAGCACCCAATAGGTCACCATGCTATCCATTCCCTGTGGGTCATCCCCAGGCTCCTGACAGTAAAGGGTTTTGTTCCGCAATCCTATCTGGCTAATCTTGTAAATCAGGGCTGGAGAACCTTTTTCCTCTCGTTGGCTACTTGGAAAGTTAGTACAAACTCCATGTGACCATATAGCAGTTTGCGGGGAGGCAAGAAGGTGGGAAACTCGAGGAGGAGGTGGCGAACACTCAAGAAGCTGCTCAGGATGAGGTAGAAGGAGAAGGTCTGACTCCCGCCTTTGAGCCCTCATCTCTGCTCCTTTCCCCCTGAGAATGCTGCTTCAGTGCTTGAGGGTAAAGGCTGGATTTATGGGCCCGAGCTGCATAGCAGGAGGGGCGGGGTAGAAATTTATAAAATAATAATAATAATAAAGATTAAAAAAACCAAAATGGCTGAAAAACATGTGCTTATTCGACAGCCCCAGAGTATTTTGTTGTTACTGTATAGCTTGGATGCATAAGTAACACTTAGTATTGATGAGGGTTGGAATTTCAGAATCGCCACAAAAAATTCAACCTTAAAATGAATGCAAACATCTACTGGTCAGCTGCTTGATGATCTAGCAATTTTTTTAAGTGCTACCCACAACTCCTTAAAATGCAGCTGGGATGAATTTGTTGGCAGTTCAGTGCTCCTGAAAAGGAGACTCATTGCACTGGAAAGGGCCAGGGGTGTGTGTACGTTCTAGAATCTTCATTTGACAACTTTAACACTGCAGTATATTTGCTGATTGTAGTACTACATATGTAGCGGAAACTTTTTTGAATCCTATTTAGCCACCTACATAGTTAACTAACCAAGTAGCTTTATTTTCCACTCCTTTCCTAGCCCACAGAGGCTCTGAGCCCCTATCCTTACCAGCAAAGTCAAGTCTGTTTGAAAACGTTTCTCTGGGTAGGTTAATCTTCTGGCTCGTATCTTTAAAATGCTGCCCTTACTTTTTATAAAACTATGGTTAAGATAACAGAAATGTATCCCTCCTATATCAGTAGACATGTTGGACTGGTGTGGAAAGTTAATCTCCCTATTGGAAACATAGTATGTGCATGTGCTGTGTGCAGGCATAAACAACTTGATGTGTGTGCAGTTTTTTTAATATTCTCTCCTTTCTGCAGAGTTTTATATGAAGGGAAAGAACGTTTAATTCCAGGCTGCGAGGTGATCCAAGCTACTCCCTATGGTCGCTGTGCCAATGTCAATAACAGTTCAGCTACTTCTCAACGAATCTTTATCACCTATCGAAGGGCTCCTCCAGTACGACCTCAGAATTCTTTGGCTGTAACAGATATCTGTGTTATTGTTACCAGCAAAGGAGAAACCCCTCCCCATACGTTCTGCAAAGTTGATAAGAACTTAAACTGTGGCATGGTGAGAATAAACTTGTCATTATTTGAAACTTGTTTAGCCCCGTTGCTGTTTAAAAACAGGAAGCCTTTTGTGACTTGTTATTGTTTCTACAGATATGTGTTTAGTCCACTCTTACCAAGTACATTTTATTCTGAATACGACTTACAAAATGTTAATTTTGTAGCACTTGTTCTTCCTTGAACTCTTCTGACTGGATTATTTCCACAAACTAACCAACCAACTTATTAAATGTTCATAAGTTATTCCCCTACAAAGAGAAAGAAAAAATATCTTTTCAGAGAAGTTGTCATAAATTATACACTATAAACAAACCTATTTCTTTACCTTTCCACTAATTATTTGGAGCTACGTAATTGTGAGAGTTCAGTTCACTATTTATACTTTTTAAAATTTCTGTCTTTTGATTTTGAGCAATGAGTCAGTGAAGTCAATTTTGTTTTACAGTCTGTTCCACTTTGGGTTTCTTAACACTGCTGTCTTTTGATTAAAAACATCCAAGTGGAATACTTGTTGAAGAAACTGTTAATTTTTGTAAAAAAAATAAATAAAACTCCAAACCTCTTTGAAGTATTTTCATTGGGCTTAGGTTTTGCAAAAGCTTGTAAGCTTAGTTTGGTGGCCAAATTTCAAGTGGCACAGTCAGACTTGGAACCACAAAAACAAGGGAATGCATAATTGTTGAAAGTGCTTTAATTCAGTTGCCTGTTTTGTAGAGGTGTGCAGTTCATTTTAGTTTTTTTAGTTATTAAAACTGTTACAAAAAAGAATGAATAAGCAAACAATTGTAATTTGTTTCCATTAAAATTATTTTTTTTTAAAAACTGCATGAACAAAATGGCTGCTGGGGCGGTTCTGTGCCTGTGCGCCCTTTTTCAAAATGGTGCCAGAAGGATCACTGCCATTTTGGAAAACAGCAGCCAGTCTGCACATGCCACTGCCATTTTCAAAAAGGGTATGCATGTGCAGAATGGTCTGGCACCTTCTTTGTGTATGTACAGTGATTTTAAAATTTAAAAAATAATAATTTTAAAAACAAACAAATAGCTTCTGTGGAACAAAAACGAAAATGAATGGTGTGCCTTGCACTCCCCTACTGTTTTGTGGCAAATAAACACAGAAATAATATGTGATAATTCCAAGAATAGTTATGATCACCAGTAGCAATCCTAGACTTGTAAAACGAACCAGTATGCCCCTACTTGTTATGCTGACTATAATATATGCTTTTTCCAAGTGCACATATTTTCATCAGTAGGCAGGTTGTTACATATATAAACTTGTCATTTTCAGTTTAGATACCTTATTTTCAGAGGAGACTTTATTTGTATCTCTTACAGTGGGGCTCCAGTGTATACCTGTGTTATAAGAAGTCTGTGCCATCTTCTAATGCAATAGCATATAAAGCTGGTAAGTTTTTTTTCTTTTATTTCCTAAAACGTTAGCACAAACACATCAGGGAGAGTGCCGAGTTCAGGATCCCCATCAGCTCTTCCTGCCTTGCAGCAGGGGACTGGATTAAATGACCCTTCAGGACCCTGCCAACCTCACAGTTCTATGACTCTGTCCGTGTTCTTTGCTACGTTTTTAAAAATTATTTTTCAATGTATGAAATCTACCCACTGTCATGAATCTAGGATGAGAGCCAGTGTATACCAAGCATTGACAAACCAACCATAATCCTGTTTTGGTCTTATCCTTTCTTTGCCAGGCAAAAGTCTGAGCAAGCATGTGAAGCTAACCTCTTCCTCTTAAGGCCAGTCAAAATGAGCTTTGTTGAATCAGCAAAGGAAGTGAGCTACAGTTCAACAGGCATATGCCTTGGTGACGAGTGCTGTGTAAGAACCTAGTTAAGTACCATTAGAAAGTTCAGGTTTTAGGATGGTGTCTAGGAATTTAGGAATACCCAAACAGCCAACTTTGTTACTCAGAAGATGTTTGTTATCCTGCAATACTAGTAACTCAAATCTTTTGTTGATTGCTATAAACATGCTAAAGTTTTAAAGTAGGTGGGCAGCGAGTTCATTTTTAGTGTTCAATGAAACAATACATGCCTGGTTAGTTAAGTTATAACACCTGACCTTTTCTCTTGGAATTTATTTGTAACAGAACCGCTTTAAATTATATGTTTAATTGTAAGCAGAAATTCTGTGCAGCTCCTATTTGGCTTAAAGCTAGACTTTCACTTAGCCAAGTTTGCATTCCATGGATGTACAAGTAGTTACAAAAAGTGGGGGGTTGAAATATTACATCGATGTTTAGAATCCATGTTAGTCTGTTAGATTACTGGTGGTCCATCTCCTGATGTTACATATACATTTTCCCATTCCTGTACATATCCAAGCAAACTTCGAGGTGTCTGCATAAGGCATATTCCTCTGTAAGCCCTAGATGTAAGCCCTAGATGTAGAGAGGAGACTGAAGGCATGCATGTCAATCTCTTTTTGCTTCCCTCAAAAGGCTTAATCTTCAGATATCCAGAAGATAATTATGAGTCATTCCCTTTGTCTGAATCAGTACCTCTGTTCTGCCTTCCTATGGGAGCTACTATTGAATGCTGGGATCCTCAGACCAAATACCCACTACCAGTATTCTCAACATTTGTCCTAACTGCTTCATCTGGAGAAAAGGTGTGCATATTTTTCTATTTATTTAATCAGTCGCTGCTGGAATTTATTAAAAACTGGGGAAGGTTTGCATTTGTGCATTCAGACAAAATTTGCAATATTGGCTATTCTACTAAATGTCTGTTGTCATGCATTTTGAATTCATTCCCTATAGGAATATGCTCTCTACATTTTCTGCTGTTTGCTTTTGACTACTGCAGATTAAAATAATCTCTTCCTTTTTAAGATAACGCTTTACTTGTAGAACTTTGCAGGGAATTAAAAAAGTTATTTAGATCTGCATGAGGTCATACAGGAGACCAGCTCCAAATGTTGTAAAAATGGCAGAAACTCCCAAAAGGCACAGAATCCGTTCAAATAGTCATCTGAATTCTAGGATACTTGTCCTCTCTAATGGAAACTTTCACTAAATCTTTTGTAATTCAGAGAAATTGTATGGTGGTCTTGTTGGTCCCAGTTGACACGAGAGGGTAGCAAAGTGGTTCGAGTGCTATCTTTTATTGGACCAACTGCTGCTGGTGGAAATATGCAAGCTTTTGGGCCACACATGATCCTTCCTCAGGCATGTAACGTAGCCAGTAAAAATATATGTAAACTGAGCAAATAGGGGGCAATATATAAAGAGGCGGGAAAGGGTGGGGTTAGATAAGACAAGGTGACTAGTGGGGGCAGGGCATTATTTGATAGGAAGAGGAGTGCCAGACAAAAAAAGCAAAGGTATAAAAACAGAACTGTTAAGGATGTGTAGAAGACAAACACAGGTGTAGGATAAAAGGGAAATGGCTACGGTGAAGTGAAATCACATAAAGGATCTGGCAGTGGAGGCCCTTTTTACATGAGACGCTCCCACTCATGGAGTGAAAACAGACATGACGCTAACCACCCTTTGTGGTTATTTATGCATGTTGCAGGGCTGTATTGGTGCCCTATGCAGCCCTGCAACATGCATAAATGACCACCAAGGGTGGTTAAAGGGTGGTTAGCGCCATGTCTGTTTTCATCCATGGACACCCATCGTACACGTGGGGGAGCATCTCATGTAAATGTGGGCGTGCACGCTCCCACGACCCACACATCTCCATCCACCCCCATGCACAGAGCAACTAGCGAAAATGCATGTTGCTAAGTGCGTGGGGTGTGTGTATATGTGTGCCCGTCTGCCCCCATAGTGGCGTGTGCATATGGACCGCCCCCGCAGGGGCAGTTCATGTAAAAAGGGTTGTAGAATTTAGATATGATGGAGTTTGAGAGTGGCAAAGAGGGGGTGACAGAGTTAGGAATAATATTGAATAGGAAGGAACTAGGTGTATGAGAACCCCAACTTTTCCTGCCTCCTCGTATACCTAGTTCCTTCCTATTCTGCTGCATAATGATTGCTGCTTGCAGTAGATGCAGCCTACTGTGGTGCTGCTTGCTGTGGGGTGTGGGAGATTGCTTGCCTTGCTAAAATATGGTGTAGGGTGAAATCAACTGACATGATAGCCCGCTGGAGTCTGGGCTTAGTCCATGCAGCCCCCACTCGCATGTTTAGCGCATCCAGCCTAATAAATGGGCAGTCCCCTGCATGTAGTTGTTGTGCATCCATGCAGCCCCTATGCACAGGTTTATCATGACAAACTCAATACATGGGTAAGGCGTGCTTCCCTGCTGCGCTTCATTCACCAACCCTGCGTCCTTCCTGGTATCCTGTCCTCTCTCATGACTCTTAGTTACACTGAATCATAGGAAGAAGATCCCATCCCAGCTATTCCTCCTTCCAGGATATTGCTCCGGGAAGCATTCCAGCCCCTACCATCCCCACCCACAGACGTGCATACCCGGAAGGGCGAATGGAAAAAATCTTTATCCATGCACAGAATGCTGAGTTTATTATGCTAATAGCATACATTATTGAGCACCCATAGTGAAAATGGAAAGTTAAAGTAAAAATTCAAAGCCAAAGTAATCAGTCTTCATCTGCATGTAGTCAACCTGGCTTCTCACATTCACAGCTCATAGCACAGTTCACGACTCATTGGCAGGTAGCAGCACAGAGTTTTATTGGGATCTTGTCTGCCATCGGGTGTGAAATCCCTCCTGGTTCATGTAAAAACCCCAGTCAAACATGCAGTTCTTGTACCCCTGCTCCAGCTTCATTTTCATCACCATACAGTTACACGCAGTTGTGTAAGTTAGTGTAATACTAACTTGCATACTAACTCTGCAAGCCCCTTAACCCACAAGCGCGTAAACTGCAGCAATCGCCTCTTTTAAAATTATTTATATAAATGCCAGCCTACATATCTTCTACTGTACAAGCATAATTAGAGACCGGTCCCTACCCAGAGAGGCTTAGAATCTGGGAAACACATAGAGAGAGGTACAGCCCCAATTTAATTAGCACCCAGGAAAGATCAGATTCTGAGAGATGATTTAAATTCTTTGAGAATGTGTACTGGCTAGTAAGTCAAGCAGACTTGGTGACTTCAGACAGTAGTGAAGCGGTCTGTGATGCGGCCCAGGTTAATAATCCTCAGGCTGCTAATGAGTCAATAGCCCATTAAACTTGAGGGAACGTAGCCTCGAGCAATTTTTTTTTGCTTATGGCTATTGAGGGCTATTAGTCCAATGCTACATAAAAGGCAGCTTTAGGACTTGACAAGCTGCCTGAGTGTAGTGTAACTTTGTGGTTTGTGACGATTGAATGAAAGCTAGCACTGAAGGGGGGAGTGCCCCTTGAACTTGCTGTTGTAGGTGGCTTCAACCCTGATCCAGCCACAGATCTAGGTAGCAGCGGGAATGAGGCCCTGTAGGGTGACTATCCCCTCTGCCCCTAATTTAGCTGCCGCTGCCAAGCGCTACAGCTAAAGGGTGGGGGCGGCATCCACCTGGGGCTGCCTAGGGCAGCAAAATGCTCACACCGCCCCTTCCTGTACCCTGAAGCATTTGTTTCTCCAAAGAGATTAACCACTGCCACGTGTGTTCTTCACAACATGTGAGAACAGTGGGACTGCGGTGGATATTCCCTCACTCTTTCCTTCCCCCAGTTAGCTCTGGCAAGCAAGTGCCCCTTCCAGAAACAGCTGAACAGAGCGAAGCAGCGCATAATACAGTGCATGTGCATGGCCAGCAGCCTCCTCACTCCCTGTTTTTGGTGCACCCCCTAGCCCCCAAAGCGGCTTATGACTATGCTGCACTGCCATTCTCCAGTGTCCCCGTTCCCCCAAACTTCCCACCTTTCTCAGAATAAGCACAGAAAACATGGATTGTGAAAAATATATAACGTTATTTAACAATATAAACTTTTAATTTAACTTTTAATAATGTACAATTTATAAATAATTAAAGCTCTGTAGAGACAGAACAACATACAGAAATGAAGCACCACCTATCGACCCACCATGGTTCCTGTTCTCTCTCTCCCTCCCCCCCCCCCCCCCTTTCCCAATCGTCTGCTGTCACATCGCTTTTCATGCATGGACCTTTTGTAGTGCTCATATGTTTTCTTTACCTAGCTTCCTGTTTTCCCATCCGTTTTTTTTTTTTGGGGGGTGGTGGTGGCTTGTTTCCTCCTCTCGTTATAATGGTGGTGCCCCTGTACAGACCCTGGGGATGATTTTTGGTTGACCCCTGATCTCGTTCTGTACACTTGCGTTCGGTACGTTTAGAGTCTGTAGGCTGCTAAGCAAAAAAAACCCCTCCTAAACCTAACCGAACACCCCTCCCCCAAGACTACATGTTTTCACAAAATGCTCATAGTTAATAAACTTTGCTTTTTTATATTTCTAAAGAATATTCAATATATTTATTAAAATTAAATAGAATCAAATAAAATAATATTTTAAAATAATATATAATGTATAATATGCCCAAAAGCAAAGCTTTGCCCCAGCTTAGAAGTCAGCTTGTTTGCATACTGGCACTTGATATTTTGTATTATGTCTATTTGTTGGAAAAGCCTTTACAAAAGAAATATCAAAAATATTGCAAAAGGCAGACATTAGTGGGTCCGTGGAATGCCAGTTTTTTGATGGAGCAGAGCATTCAGAGAGTGGCTGTGCCATTCGCTATGGCCAAGCCTGGCAGTGACTGGTGCCAGACTCAGCTCTCTGTGGATGCTCTGCCCCACAGGAAACCAGCATCCCACTGTCCCACCAATGTCCCATCAACCATATTTTTAATATTTCTTTTATAATGACTCTTTCCACAAATAGATGAGATTCTCAGTTCTTCGCACAGAAGTGGCTGTGTTATCCATTATGACCGAGCCTGGCAGTGGCTGATGCCAGGCCTGGCTCCCTGTGAATGCTCTGCCCCACCAGGAAACTGGCATTCCACTGTCCTGCCAATATCTGCCTCTACCCGCCAGCCAAGTCAGCCAGTGGTGGGCTTGGCTCTCTGGGAATGCTGTGCCCCTCCAGGAAATGCCCCCACACGGGATTCTAAGTGCTCTCCTCTCTCAAATCAGAGAGTAGACATTTCTCATACTCAAAAATGGGAATTTTCTTTAGAAATATAATTGTTTTTAGGCTCTCCAAAATATCAACCTTGAGGTCCCAGCAGACTTGAACATGCCTGCCTGCTGTTGTCTCAAACTTACGGCTCTTTACACAACTAGAAGAGCTTGTCAGCTGGTAACGTAATACTGACATTCCACTGTAGCAGGAGTACACAAGGATTGTGGACCTTGGCATGATGAGACGAGATCCTTGAATGGTGCATGTCCTGGTTGCCCTGGGTGCTTGTTGGAGGATTGGTCTGTGCCCGTTGCAGTGGCAGTCCTGTAGCAAGGCCACAAAGAGAGCCCCTAGTTTAGACCCCTCATTCCCACCTTCCCCTCTTGTGTTTCAGTCCTGCCCAACTCTTCCCGCTCCGTGTAATGGCCCTTGGCTCATACAAAGGGAAGCTGAAATGAATACCTGGCTTAGGTTGCTGGTGGGGTGGGGAGATTTGCTGTGGCACTATCTCAGCACCACATGGCTCTCATGCCGTGATCACTGTAGAGGAATAAACAACATACAAAAACCTACCACCACCATTAATGCCCTCACCCCTTCCAGGCCTGCCATTTTCCGCTCTGCCCACCTGAAGGGAAGTGGGACTGATTACCTGGCCTGGGTTGCTGCTGGGTAGGTTGTTGTGACAGGATCAAATCCTCTGCCTCTGCTATAAATGTGGTATCAGGATTGTCTGTGTCCTCCTCAGCTTCCATTGGGTAGGGGGAAGCAGGAGCAGTTGGCTATGAATGGGCCAGTGGAGGAGCAAGTGTTGGACGCATGCTGTGAATTTGGTGCACATTGGGGTTTTAAGACCGATATGAGTGAGAGTGGAGAGAGGGACAGGAAGCGGTTGCTCGTTGGAACAATACAGGCTGTAGGTGTTCATATGTGGTACACAGCCAATCTTAGCTAGGCAGCCGCCCATCTTTTTAAACCTTTCAAAACATTTGGTGCATGTTCTGCAAAGTTAACAGAAGCATCTACTACAGCCATGGAGACACATGCAGCTAACTTTATGGTGCTCGTTGTTGTGGTCCAGGCCTCCATGATTGTTGCTGAGCAGAAACTCTGTGTGATCCATCAGATCCAAGCAGCCTGCTTGGATCTGCCAGTACTGTGTTGTAGCGACTCTTTCTTTTTCTTTCTTTCTAACCGTCTGGTTGCAAAGAGAAGCTTGAAAATGTAACCAAAGTATAAGCCCCACAGAGATCTCTATGGGAACTTGCAGAGAGCTTCTGCTAATAGTTCTGAGAGGTGTGAACTGCCCTCATTAATTCCAGTGAGAGGTCAGTTTAGATTCCTGATGATGATGCTTTTGTATTTCAGCAGACTTGAGTCTTTTGTTTATCATGTAAGAAAGGAGAAGGAGGGTTACAGATCTTCACAAAAGTTTCTGGAATTATCTGATTTTTCACGATCTGTTCCAAATAGGGTATCTCTTTGGGTGGATATTTGTCACAACTATACCTCTCATTTTCATCTGACCCAGGCCCGGCAGTCTCAATGTTGACCCGGTGCCTGGCTGTGGCGGGGGATTGGATGAGGGCGAGCTGTCTGAAATTGAATCCCGACAAGACGGAGGTGATGCTGGTGGGTGAGGGAGAGGAGGCCCCCATCATTGATGGGGTGTGTCCCTCCCTGGTTCCTCAGTTTCGGAACCTTGGAGTCCTACTCAATTCACAGCTTTGCCTGGATGATTAGGTGGCGGCTGTGTTGAGGAGTGTGTTTGGTAAATACATCTGGTTCAACATTTTTGACCATACATCTCAGGCTCTGATCTGGCCACCATCATCTATGCATTTATCACCTCGAGATAGGATTACTGCAGCGTGCTGTACGTGGGGCTTCCCCTGGTGACAACCTGGAGACTTTAGCTGGTGCAGAATTTGGCAGCCCGCTTCCTTACAGGGACAGACGGGTGCTCCAATCTCTGCATTGGCTGCCTATAGTCTTCTGGGTTCGATTCAAGGTGTTTATTACCTTTTAAAGCACTATATGGCTTGGTCCCTACTTACCTGCGGGACTGCCTAATCCCTCGTCTTCTGGATTGGCCTCTATGGTCAGCTGGGGGCGCCTGTTTGGAGGTCCCGCGGGTTTCTCGGGTGGCCACGTTCAAGCGGGTGTTCTCAGTGGCCGCTCTGCGGCTATGGAATTCCCTCCTGGTGGAGATTCACATCTCCCTGGACCTTCAGTCTTTCTGTAGATAATGCAAGACCTGGCTGTTTCACCAGGTGTCTGATGAGGGGGACAGGTAGGGGGTTGGTTTAATTTTAAGGGTATGTGTTTTTTTCCCCATCTCTTCGGGCTTCTTCTGTGGTTTTGTGGTGGTTTTAATGTACTTTTAAATATGATATATATTTTGTATTTTAAGTTTAATATGATTATATAATATTATATAATATATATATGTTGTACCGCCCAAGCTGCCATTTGGCAGGAGGGGGCGGTATAGAAATACTATTATACATAAATAAATAAAAATATTTTGTAGGAAGTACTGCCTGTTTTTCTCCAGTCTGACTCCTGCTTTAAAGAAATCAAAATCTGCTTTCTGTTTAGTGCTTTCCATAACCCTTTGTTTTTTTCTTAACTCTTTAGGTATACGGTGCTGCAATTCAGTTTTATGAGCCGTATCCACGGGAGCTGCTAACAGAGAAGCAACACATACACCTGGGTCTCCTAACAGTTGTGGAGAGGAAAGTGGTTACCTCCAAATCCATCAACGCCAACAAGTGCATTTGTCTTCTCTCACACTGGCCTTTCTTTGAAGCCTTTCGAAAATTTCTAATGTTCATCTATAAGCTCTCTGTTTCTGGGCCACATCCTCTTCCCATCGAAAAGTACGTAATCGGGTCTTCCAAAGCAATTAGTGTTTCCAAGTCACATGTATGGACAAGTAAATATGATGCTGTCTTCGTGTAAGACTGGACTGTGCTGTGTGGTGTGGTTTATACTGAAGACTGACAAAAATGAGGAGTTCTTCCTGACTGGCCTATGTATATTCAATGAGAGTCATGTGTAGCCAGACCTTGCATGAATATACGGAGGTCTTCTCAGAGAACTCGAGTTGCAGATGAGCAAGCCATGTTTCTGCTTTTACAACTATAAAGCTAATTCAGTTGAGAAGGGAATTTGAATTTATTCTGCCTAATTGTGTGTAAAAAGATTTGTCAACTTAAATTCTTATTGGGTTTTTTTTACTGGTGACAAATGGTAGAAAATGTTATTTTTTCACATTCTGTCTTGCATTTGTATTGCTGCAGAGTAGAGAATGTCTTTTTGTATCAGTTCATTCAGTCTGAAGATGAAAAAATCTATTGGGAATCCTAAGATGATTAAAGAGATTATATACTTGGGTAGTTTCTAAGCAGAAGCAACTAATATTATGGGTAGCCCCTGCTTGTAGTCTGTATGGGACAGGATTGCATGACTCTCATCTTGTGGTCCTGACAGATCCATGAGTCCCTCACCCTTTCTAAAATGATTGCATTTTGTGTGTGTGCATGGAATATAAATGCGCTGCTGGAAACGGCACAAGGGAAAGCATTCATGTCATTAATTTATTTTTGTTGCAGTTCATCAGAAGATCAGTGATGCAGAATCTAGTATAATATTGACTTTCTTGCCTTTTTAAATTGGTTATATGAGTTGCAGTGCACTCATGCCTGTTGGTGGTTTCACGGTCTCCTTTTGTGTCCTTGATAACAGAAATGCTCATGTTTAACTTCACTCTCACTAGCAAAGTGCAAAAGAGGCTTTTATGGTGCCTTGTATAGACAGATATTTTAGCATTGTTATAAAATGCATATTTCAAGCAGTTAAAAAGAAAATGCTAGACACCTATGTATGTGATCAAGGATGTTTTCAAATGAGAGAGCCTGCTGGCCATGTTTGGTTTGTGCAGCTCCCACCCACGTTTTAGCATATAGGGATGATAAATGGGAAGCCTGCTGCGTGCATTGATGTGCGTGCAGGCAGCCCCCACTCGCAGGTTTAGGGCAACAAACCTAATACATGGGCAGGTGCTGTGCTCTGCCCCCCCTTTCTAGTATCCTGTCCCACATCATAATGTACAGCCACGGTGAAGTATGGGGAGAAGAAGCTGCCTCAGATCTTCCTTTTTTCCAGGCAATTCTCACCCTGGGAGGTGGTCCAACGCCTACTATTCACGCTCACCCACGGAGGCTCAGACCTCCATCACTTTGCTACTGGAAGTAACATGTTTCTGTGCATGCAATGCTGAGTTTATGGGGAAAATTGCATACTTTATTAGAGTGCTTATAGTGAACATTGAAGACGAAAGTAAAAATTCAGAGCAAAAACAATTGGTCTTTGCATGTTGTTGCCATCAGGATTCTGGTTCACAGTGATGTGCGGGCAGCAGGGCTGGAGTAAGGACTTTTGCTGCATCCTGAATCGCTGAGGTGCTTGCAGCACCCCATGGCTCCATACAGCAGATGGGGCCAGCAGAGGGACCTGGTGGAGATGCCTATGAGGAGTGAAGTGCCCCAGCCAAGTCTTGACATCTCCTCCAGGCTTTGCAGCCAGTGATGCAGGAGTGGAGCAGATTCCTGGAAGCCCAAAATGCTGGTTGTGCCTTATTAGTTTGAGTGCCTGGGAGAGGATTTGGGTGCCCACTTGGGTCAGCTCTGTTCTAGTGGCAGCCAGAGTGACTTGAGCCTTGCACTCTTCACATCGTGTTCCCTGCTTGGCTCGCCTCCTGCACCGAGCTGAAGCATCGCCTGCTGCTGCCCTGGGCCCGATATAGAGGGGACGCTGTGGAGGGGAGCGGTTCCTCGAGCTGGAGAGACGCTGGTCTCCTTCCCTCCCAGGGCATGTTGTGTCCTATGCTTCCTCTTGTCCCGCTCTCCAGATGGGAAGCAGACCAAGTGCCACTGCAGTGTGCCTGGGACCACCAGCTACCTGCAGCTCCTACCCGTTCTGTCGGCCCACTACCATGGTGGTGTATCAACATGCCTTGTGGGCAAAAGTGACAGACCCCCATGGAAAGACAAACCATCCAGAGGGAGGGACAGCAGCTGGCCCAGGTTCAACGGACGTCGGCTATACATTTAGCAGATTGTGGAATAAGATCTGTAGCTTCTGCAGTCACTTTTTGAGAAGGCATACCTGGCTACGTTCAGCAGCCCTGACCCTGGACAACAAGGCGAGGTTAGAGCACATGCCATTTGATGGGGAAGGTCTCTTCTCCAAAAAGACAGATACGTGCCAGACCGCAAGGACACAAAGGTTTGTTGGACAACAGCAACAGCACAAATGCCCCTATAAATAGTCTACATTGATGGCCTACTACAGACAGCACAGGCCAGCCTTTCATCAAAGAAGGTTTGTGAATAGCCAGTCATATCGGACACAGGCACCTTACCAAGGTGGTAGAAAGAGAATCCCGAAAAAACCAACAGAAGACCAGACAAAACCAAAATACCTTGGGCTCCGGGCCTTGGTGCTGAGTTTGATATCCCTGAGGTCAATTGCCACATGTGCACAGTCCTCTTCTTTAAAGACAAACTCTCTCCCTTTTACCATGCTTGGGAAGAGATGACATCTGACCACTGGGTCCTAGAGATCATACAAAAAGGATATTGCATCCAATTCCAAGCCTTCCCATCCCTCCTCACCTCACCTCCTCTGTCCCTCTTCAGGGACTCCACTCACAAGACAATCCTGTTAAGGGAAGTTTATTCCTTAGTAGACAAAGGAACAACTGAGGAAATGAGTGGTGTCTCTCTGGGATAGGAGTTTTATTCCCGATATATTCTGATAGACTGGGGGGGAGAGGAGACGGACCACTTTTTGTACTCGGAAACCTTAACAAAGTTTCAAATTCCACCTGATCTCTTTGACCAAAATTCTTCCAGTATTACAGTGTTGAGTGTGACTTGTGGCAGTTGACCTCAAGGATGCATATTTTCACATCAGTATCGGACAACCTTACAGAAAATATTTGCATTTCCTTATAGCTGAAAGATGCTACCAATACTGTGTACTAGCATTCGCATGGTCCACAGCACTGAATGTCTTCACCAAATGCATGGTGCTAGTTGCGGTGGAGCTTGGGCGCAGAGGCATCACTGTGTTCCCATACCTAGATGATTGGCTCATTTCAGTGAATACTGTAGATATGCTACGTGACCATGTCGACACCACGATCGAACTCCTTGGAGATCTAGGCCTGCAGATAAATTTTGCAAAGTCACAACTGACACCAGTCAGAGTCCTACCGTTTTATAGGGGCTGTCATAGATACCACACAGGAAAGAGGATTCCTGCTGCTGCAGCGGTTCCACACCATGGTGGACAGGCTACGCATCCGCCCAACACAAAAGGCAAAGTACTTTCTGAGGCTCGTGGGACTTTTTGCATCCACAACCATAGTAATGCAGCATGTAAGGCTCTGCCTTTGACTCTTCCAATATTGGTTGAAGAAGGAACACTCCCCTTGCCACTACTCGCTCTCAAAGCACCTTACGATTGAGAGGAACGTTCTCCATTCCCTCAATTGGTGGACAACTTGAAGGAATGTGCTCTCCGGAATCGCCTTCCATCTCCCAGACCCCACCATCACGACAGACACATCCGTACGATGTTGAGGAGCTCATCACGACACCATCACAACTCAAGGAACCGGGACTGCCAGGGACAAATCATTACATATCAATGTTCCAGAGTTACATGTCATCAGGCTTGCCTTGCGTGTCTTTAAGACTCTTATTCAAGGGAAAGTGGTACAAATCGTCAGACAGCTCGGTGGCCATGTACTGCTTGAACAGGCAAGGGGGAGCCAGGTCCACTACACTGAAAAACGAGGCTCTCAAAACATGATACTGGTGCATAGACAATGAAGTAACGCCAGTTGCCATTCACCTTCCCAGGGACCAGAATACTCTAGCGGACCAGCTCAGCTGGCATCAAATTCAGCTGCACGAGTGGTCTCTCGGAGAGAGCATAGCGAATCATCTATTCAACAAGTGGGGCAAAATCTCTTTGCTACCAACAAGAATCACAAGCTACGAGAGTTCTGCAGTAGGGGGAGAATATCCAAGGGCTCCACGTCAGATGCATTCACCCTGAGATCGACGGAGCTCTTCATGTATGCTTTCCCTCCATTCCTGCTCATACCAAAAGTAATCTACAAAGCGAGGAGAGAATACTCATGGCTCCGGAGTGGCCACGTCAAGTGTGGTACACTCAGCTAACACAGCCAAGGACAGGTGGATTCTAATACACCACTTTGACTTGCTTTCACAGCAGAATGGCCGCCACTTTCACCCTGACCTGCGCTCGCTCAATCTCTCAGCATGGCTTATCGATTGGTAGCAGATGATGACTCTCTACCCCTGCCAGTAGCAGAGGTATGCCAGAACACTAGAAAACTGTCTACAAGGAACACCTATTTATTTTTTATTTTACTTTATTACACTTGTATGCCACCCCCTCATGCCTACGACATCTCGGGCGGCTTCCAACACAAAATAAAACAATTTAAAACAGTATAAAAACCACATTACAAATCTAAAAAATTCCAATATTATTATTAAAACAAATTTAAAACACCCCCCCACAAAAATTCAACCCACCCTCCCCGCCTCCGAAGGCCTGGGAGAACAGCCATGTCTTACAGGCCCGACGGAAGGCCAATAGACTTGGGGCCAGCCGTGCTTCCTGTGGGAGGGAGTTCCAGTTCCTATGAGGTGAAGTGGAAAAGATTCACAATATGATGTGCTTCCATGGGAGTAAACATCCAGAATATATCCGTACCAACAGTACTTACATACATGTTAAGCTTGAACACTTCGGGCCTCTCAATATCGTCCTTAAAGGTACACCTGGCTGGGATATCAGCCCACCTAATACATCCTATGGTTGAATCCCCTTTTTAAAGGGATATGGCAAAATCATTCATGAAAGGACTAAAAAATACGTATTCTGTTCGGGCTCCCCCACCACAGTGGAACTCATTAGTACTCTCAGATCTTACAAAACTACCCTTTGACGCAATGGCCCCAATCCAATGCTGTGCGGATCCCCGCGTGGAGATGCGTGCGCACACGTACACACAGTTTGCATGCGGCATAATGTGCCAGCAGTGCGTCTCCACGTGGGTGTGCACACGTGGCTCCACACGGGATCTGCATAGCATTGGGTCAGAGCCAATGTCTACAGTGATACTCCACTTCTTACTTATAAAACCATCTTCCTGGTGGCTATCACTTCGGCAAGGCATATCAGTGAGTTAGCTGCATTGCATACATCCCCACCCTACCTGCAATTCTTTGCCAACAAGATGTTACTGTGAACTGATCCAACTCTTCAGTCAAATATGTCGTCTTTTTATATTAACCAACCAATTGTGCTTCCCGTTTTCTTCCCTCACCCTTATGAGACTAACCTAGAAGCCAAGTTGATGTTAAAAAGGCACTTGCTTACTACATAGACCACATCACGTCTCTGCGGTGGACTGATTACTTATTTGTTTTTGTAGGGGGAAAGCTACAAGGAACAAAACTGTCTTCAAGAATTGCAAATATTATTGTAGCCTGTATTTCTCACGATCAGCTACTTTGGAAAGAACCACCTCGGGGTCTAAGGCAGGGGTGGGGAACCTTTTCTGTCCTGGGGGCCGCATTGAAAATTTGTACAAGCTCCAAGTGCCACACACAGGTTGGGGGTGGGGGAGCTTAACAGGCTTATTCAAGAAAAGGAGGGCCCAGATCATGGATCTGTACTGTGGATCTGTCCACTACCTTTGTGTGCATGCCCTCCTCTCTGTTCCATTATCATGAGCTCAGTTTTTCAGTCCTTGAGGGTAGAGAATAGATCCAGGGGCCAGATCCAGGCCCTGGAAAGGGGCCACATAAAAACTTGCTGAGGACTGCATTTGGCCCCCGGGCCTGAGGCTCCTCACCCCTGTGGCGTCCATGATGGCAGCATTCTGCCACATACCTATCCAAGACATCTTCAGAGCAGTTACCTGAGCTTCAATGAGACGTTTGCACGTCACTATTCGCTGGTCTTGGCTGCACAGGGAGAAACCTCCTTCAGCAGAGCGGTGCTGGCCAATGTACTTCCATAAAGGTAACTAACCACCCCCCCAATATGTCAGTATATCCATGTAACTGCTGAGATTCTCACATGAATGACAATCATGGAGCCACTCGACGAAGAAATACAGGTAACTTAGTTTTTCAAGATGGCTTTGTGAATTCTCACTACCCGCCCTCCTTCCCCTCAGAGTGCACGTTGGTGCCAGCTGGGTGGAAAGGAAGTGTTGGGTTATCTCCTCCCCCTCCTTTTATACTCTTAGTCTCATGAGAGTTGGAGGAGGGATAAAGCTGTTAAACGTCCAGAACCTTCTGGAAGTATACAAAGGACTGCTATTAGATACGGGCTGTCTGGATTGCTATAGGGTATCACGTGATTTCATGAGTGAGAATGCATGGAGCTATCTCAAAGAATTAAGTTACAATAAGTAACCTTTATTTTAGAACCCCCAGCCCCCACTCACCTCTTTCCAGCCTGGTGTTTCAGCCCCCGTGCTGCGGCCCAGGGGAGAGCAAGCCGTGGTAAAGGAAAGAGAGGGAGGGGAGCTGTGCTGGGGCCAGGCTGGCTGTGGGGCACTGCAGTGGCCCAGAGATGGGGAGAATGAGATGGGGGAAAAGGGGGCAGGTGTCAGGGCGGTGCCCCTCCCTTCTGGCTTGAGCTAATGGCTGCCTTTTCTGGCCTAGCAGGAATGGTGCTTCTCTCTGTCTCCTCCAGCCCACCATCCTGCCATGGTTTCTTCCTCCTCCCCCTTCCTGCATTTACCATTTGTGTCCGTTACGCCTGTGTCCTGAGGAGTATCTTGCTGCTCCCCAGCGCTTTCTTGGCTACCTGTGAACACAGTAAAGAAAAGAAAAAATCCACATAATTAGATAGCAATAAACGGAAGCCTTTATCATGCAGACGTGCAAACGCAGCTCCTTCCCTCCCCACAGTGCATGAATGTACCATTCTCCTCCACCCTCACTATGAACATTGCTGACTCCATGGTGGGGACAGGCATGGAGAGATCTTTGCCAGCTGTCATAGCTTCGGGGGGGGGGGGG
>QEPC01002450.1:4090278-4105559 GCA_003113815.1 Sphenodon punctatus
CCCCCCCCCCCCCGGGGTCTCTCCTGGTCCCACTAAGGGCCTCCTCCACAGCAAAAGTATGATTAGAAGTTAGTCACACCCACTCCAGGAGCCTGCAGGTTCTTCCTTGCTGGGAGGAGCAGGGTGAACAACTCAGGCTCCTCAGTCACAACTAGTAAACGACACAGCATCAGGGAAGTCCAAGTGATTGTCCAACAAGGGGCCTGGGCGCCACTGCCATGTCTGTCCCACGAATGGTCACACAAACTGCTGTTGCCCTTTGGGCTGGCGCCCTCTGGCGCCACCCGTGGAGAAATACCTGTGTGCAAAGGAGGGTCAGGTGTCAACAGTTAGTCCCCTCCATTGAGCTGGTTCCAGCACATGCCCAAACACAGCCCCTGCAGCCCTGGCTCCTGGAAATCCTCTCTCTCTGGAAGTCGTATTTGTCTCTTTGTGACTTTCCTGTTTAAGAAAAGACAAATTCAAAAGTCAATCTAGTAGGACATTAAGAATTTAATTTTGGAATTTAAATTTGTCCCATTCAAATGTATTCTGTACACTGAGAAATTTAGTGGCTGAAAAAAATAAACTGTAGAAAATTTTCATGTCATCTGGACATATGGCTCAAATCATTTCTTTTTGAGGACACTTGAGATATTTTAGTATCCATTATAAAACAGCAGAACTTAAACCCTCTTAATGAAATTTGGTGATGTGGATAAGTTTTGCAAGTGTTACTCTATGACTATTGTTAAAATGGCTTAGAATGGTTTAAAATGGTTTAGAACATGAAGAGCTGTTTGCGAAGTATTATTTAATTCAAGTTTGCAGAACTGAAAAATGGGTTAACTTTTTAAAAATGTCTTTTCAGGTACATATCCCACTTCATGCATAATATACCTTTTCCTTCACCCCAGCGACCAAGAATCCTTGTACAGGTAATCAAAACTACTACTTCTGCTATGAACTAGAGTAGTGGGGCTCCCCTCCTCCCAGTCATTAGAAGTATGGATTTGGGGGGTTCTACGTTGAATCTTAAACTTACTATACCAGGGACTCTGTGCTTCCCTTCTGTGCTGCTGCAAATTTGTAGTAGCTTAAGGTTAATGGGAGCTGAATTTTCCACCATCTCTCCAAACTTCCTTTACTACCTACTGGACATATCTGGTATCCATGGTGCCAGAGTCTCGTATGCATGATGAGTGTGTTCAATTAAAATAGCCTTCCTTGGGGCTGTTTTCAGTGCTGCCTCTGTTAATCACTTGGCAGGTCTTGCAGACTGTTTCCTGTAACCTCGGTGAGTCATCTCAATTACCAGTGTGATGCTTGATGACCCAGTTAACAGGAATCAGGAGGGTTGTCCCTGATTTAGCTGCTGATGTTTTTTTTTCTTCACCTTTTCGCAGCTGTCTGCACATGATGCATTAATATTGTCTCAACCCGTTTCTACGCCCCTTCCACTCAGGTAACATTAATGATGAATTCAAGATTTCCAAATAAGTTTAAAATAAAATAAAAATAAAAATGGAGGATGGAGACTGACAACATTGCTATGGGTTAAATTGCAGATAATTAATTGGGAAAAGTTCAGAATATGTGTACATATATAAAACCTTTTTGCCATATGATCATTTACCATTTCTGTGGGAAAAGGCGTCTGCCATTGCCATCATATATGAGGAGGGAGTACTAAGATTTTAAGTAAATACGTCTGAACAGTAGAAAACAGCTTGATACTTTGAGACTGCCACTATAGTCATTGGGGACAGAAACTATAGCCCCTTTTAAATTGTTGAAATCCTGAGTTGAAGCCATCCATTCCTTTCAGCAAATTCAGCTTGCTGTAAATGCTCAGTATGTTGATCATTATTGCTGGAGTTGATTATTCTATTTTAGATGTATAGTTAACACTACTGTTCAGATAGTTTAAAGTCATTTTTTCTCTTTTAGTGGAGCGAACTTCAGCACCTTGCTCATGAATTTGGGACCGGAAAACTGTGCTACTTTGCTACTCTTCGTATTGCTTGAAGGAAAGATCCTGTTGCACTCTCTCAGACCAGCTGTGCTGACCGGAGTAGCTGAAGCAGTGGTAGCTGTGAGTATGGAATGTTCTTCAACCTGGAGAATTCATGAAGCTGTTTCAGATTTGCTAGTGTAATTTTTATTCTGTTCCAGGCCATTTTCCATTACCTGCTAATATAGATGGACCTGAAAGTAGGTTTGCCTTGCGGAATTCTACAACCTAGTTTTGACTACCAGCTGGGAATATATGAGCTTGTAGTAATGTTAATTTGTGTAAAATACCATTGTACTACTGATTTCTCCCCCCCCCCCCCCCCAAAAGTCCTTGAGGAACATTTTTTATAAAGCAGTAATAGTGGAATATTGACTTCTTTGTAAATGGGAGAACATTGGTGTGCATACATTGGGGAGAAAGGATCTACTTTTTTCTACTGGGTTTGCT
This sequence comes from Sphenodon punctatus, assembly GCA_003113815.1. Lineage (NCBI taxonomy): Eukaryota > Metazoa > Chordata > Lepidosauria > Sphenodontia > Sphenodontidae > Sphenodon > Sphenodon punctatus. The sequence goes on from QEPC01002450.1 coordinate 4,092,722, forward strand.
AGAAATGTTTTGAGCTAAGATCCAAGCATTACTAACTGTTACCTTGATGTGGTTAGTCAAGGCATGCTTGGTCTGGGAGGGTGGGGGTGGAGGGATATAACCTCGGATTACTTCACTGAGGTCTAAACTCTCAGTGCTGTCTTTCCTATCTTAATGTAAAGTTCAAATACAGTATTCGCAATATAAAAAACCCACCTTTCTTTCTTAATGCAAACAGGCCTAGTGTGTGCCAATTAAAAGATATGGGAAAGGAAAGGCATGGTCTCCCTCTTGAGAAGAATTTATAAGGATCATTATGGATGTACAAAATGGGGATGGGCTGAGAGTTTTATGTGGGAATTTTTAATATAGATTTCTGGAGACCTGCTCATATAAATTCAGATATCTCTGGAATCACCGCCAGTCATTCAAGCTGCATTTTTGAACCCTATAATAGTGAGCTTATTTGCGAGTTTAGCCCCTAGCAAATTCAAAATGTTAAGCCGTTTTTGAGTGAGCAGAATACTAAAAAAAGCCTACATAACTCAAGTTGCTTAATCAACTTTTCCTTCTCCCCGCCCTTCTGCAGGACAGGTAGTCTCTACTTATGGGATGTGTCCCTGCTTCCATCAGATAAGCAGGATCAACTTGATTGACAGCCTCATCCATGGGAGGGACACAGCCCACCACAGACTCCCAGTTCTGTTCCTGCCTTGTTTAGGGTAGGACAGAGGATCAGAGCACCCACTTTGGGCACAAGTTAAGCTTAGGCCTAGAGCCCCTTTGCCCTTTTTACTCTGTATCAAAGAGGTGTACAAGGCGAATGGTATCCCAGTCCCCTCGGGCATCATGGCTCATTCAGTTATGCGTCCAGCTATGATTAATTCAGCCTTGTTAGACAGGGCATTCTTGTTAGACAGGGCATTCTTGTAGGGCAGTGACGGGCTTTGGGCCACACTTTTGCTTGTCGCTATATAATTACAGTAGTCAAAGTAGAATGCTAATGATGCCGAACATAGAAACCTTTTCAAAGAGTTCCTTTTGCTTTGTTGCTCATGAGGCCTTTCATTGGTCATGTAAGCTGTTTAGTGTTGAGGTCCAATCAGGTACTTCTAACTGGTGAAAACACATGGTGCTGCATGTATGGGGTGTGGTTAGTGTGTGATTCACTGCTGCAATCCTGAAATTCCCACTTACGTTAGACTGACTAGAATAAATTTTGTTCAGACGTCCTAAATGGCTATTTTAGAGTCTTCAGCTTGTTACTGTCCTGTTATGATCCATTTTCAATTATTAGGTTTGTGAATTTCTGAGCAAACAACTAAAGTGTACTGAGATGCTGTGGAAAAAAGTTTTGAACGTTTTTCTTGTAGGATGTGGAGTTACCCTAAGACATAATTGGGGTCTTGTTATGTTTGCTCTGATGTCCTGTGTTCATCATTGTCACTTCTTGTTGTCTGTATGTGTCTTGTTAATATATGAGTTTCATTTCATTTTTTCCTTCAGATGATATTTCCGTTTCAGTGGCAGTGTCCCTACATACCCCTGTGTCCTTTGTCTTTGGCAGCGGTGCTTAGTGCTCCTGTTCCATTTATAGTTGGAGTTGATTCACGATACTTTGATCTCTATGATCCACCGCAGGATGTTGTTTGCATTGACTTAGACACAAACATGGTGTACATGTAAGTTTTTGTGTTTTCCATTTTTACTGACTGTATTTTCTCTCTAGATCCAGTAATACCCGATTATCCGTAATAAAAATTGCACTACAGTAATGCTGTACAGGAGAGGTGGGGAACCTGTGACCTAGGGGCCAAATTCAGCCTGCAGCTAACTTTTATGGTAGTCCCTTGGATCTGGCCCCTGGATCCAGTCCTTACCATCAAACACCGAAAGACTGATTTCAGGGTCAATAAACAGAGATAAGAGCATGTACACCAGGATAGGGGATAGTTTCATGGCATTCCTTGAGCATCTGCATCCCACCTTTTTTGTGGCCTTTGGAGCTTGTGCTAATTTTCAAGGTGGCCCCTGGGAGGTCAAAGGTTTTCCACCCCATGCTCTAAAGTATTTTAGCATCTACCTTTCCTTTGTTATTGCTTCATCAGCAAAACAGTATCAGCTTCATAGCACTCCAGGCTAAATTCAAATGTGAGATGAAGATCTGGTATACCTCGAAGTGTACTAGGGCTTGTTCACACAGGCACTTTTGCTGGAGTTAAGTCCCTCTGCTTTTACCACCCTGCTTGTGGGAACAGAACTGGAGAAAGATAATTATGCCAGAGTAGCTCCTGCTGCCTGCCTGCCGTGCTCCTGAGAAGAAGCCCCGAGTAATCTAGAATGCAGTGCAGAAGAGGTGGAATGGCAGAATTGAAGGGAGGTGTAAGCTAGAATAGAAAGTTCTACAAATGATGCCCTTCTTTTTGGTTATAGCTAGCCTGACCATCCACGCCCTTTGAGTGTCATATTATTGCTTATATCAAAGGTGAGGAACCTTTTCCCTTCCACGGGCAACTTCTAAAAACTAGTATGAGGGCCAAATAAAAGTTGGGACAGGGGTGCTTAAGAGGTGTGCTCAGGAAGAGAAGAGTCCAGATCATGGATTTGTGCCATGGATCTGTCCCCCTGTCCTTGTGTGCGTGCGTTCATCTGTTTCATTCTACTGAGCTCAGTCTTTCAGTGCTTGGAGATAGGGGCCATATAAAAACTATCTACAGGCCGCATTTGGCCCCCCAAGGCGGAGGCTCCCACCCATGGTTTGTATCCTCCTGATTTTTAGCCTGTATGCCTACAGTAGAACTGTGTATTTGTCTCATGAGCCTCTGTTTATTGTAATCCAGTGTAGTGTACATGCAAATGTTAAAAAAAGATGTGAAGGAAGTAGGAGTGGGAATAAGGGTTGAATCTATAACTTGCACAGAACGGGCTGTTACAAATTAATTCGTACTGAACCTAAACAGTGCAACAACCAGCCTGTTTTGGCTCAGTTCTAAAACAAAAAATTACTGTGCATGCGCAAAATGGGCACTGCAGACGTGCAGACTGTCTGCTCTTTTCCAAAATGGCAGTGCTGCTGCCTCTATTTTTTTTTATAAAGGGCGTGCCTTCACAGATCGGTTCAGCAACTATTTTTTGCATGCACAGTAATTTTTTATTATTTTTTATATTACTGCATATGTACAAAATGGTTGCAAGACCGTTGTGAGCATGTGCACCCATTCCCAAAATGGCTGTGGCTGCGTTTCCACCATTTTGGATAAGGGCAGTCAGTCTGTTCATACGCAGTAGTCCTTTTGTGCATGTGTAGTAATTTTTTTATTTTTTATTTGATTGATTCAAAGATAGATCCAGAATACAAATCCACATTAAATAATTTTGGGAAACAAAATGAAAATAAAGCGATATGAATTTACATTTGAAAGGCCTCCTCCGTAGGAGGACAGTTTCTATTGAAGAAACATCTGAAACTTGATTCTTGACCACAGTTAACCACAGACTTTTTCATATCCTAAGAATTAATTTGAAACTATAGTTTTGAAAGGGAGAAAACCTCCCCTCCCTCTCCCCTTTTTATTTATTTTTAATTATTTTAAAAAAGGTAAAATGTGCTCCTGGCAAGTAGTGTTAACATACCTATTTTAAAACCCATTGCCTTTTCACACATTACAGTAGAACTTTCTGGTGAGTTAATGCCAGTAATTCACAAACTTATTGAATAGACAGATTAGAAGAAAGGAAACGAAAGGAAGGACTCCAGTAAAGAAGTTGATGTTTAAATTAGCTCAACTTTATCTTGCTGTGTACCTTTCTGTAATATTGAAAAAAACTGCAGTCAATCTAATCAGGCCTTTTTTTTCTGACAACTTTTACTGGTGAGTGCTACGGGTGACCCCAAAGATTACTAGAACTCAATAGGAGAGTAAGGTTGCTATGTTGGTCCCAAATATAGGCAATAGAGATATCCGTGTAGCATCATTGCCACCCCTCAGTATTCAAAAATCATGGCGCAAGCTCCCAGAATAAAAAATTGACTGAGTCTTAATTTAAAAAATAAATAATAGAAAATACATTATTTGTCTTCTGGTGTATACTTCCTGTTTGTTTTTGTCCATAAAGTTCACACTTAAACTTGACTTAATGTGAGGGGAACCAACCAGAAACCTACTTTTTAAAAAAGGTGACCGTCTTCCATCATAAGATTCCAGGAATTGTGTGATTCAACCCTCCTGCCCAATCAAATATTGCAAGATGCATTTTTTAAAAAAATAAATAAAACTCATGGTATTGGTAGTACTAGTTTTGAGGGCTGGGACAGGAAGGGAGAGGATGCTTCAATTTGTTTACTTTGTTCATTCTGCTGTATTTTACCTACAGTCAGCTTATTTTATTTGTATAGTCAATTAATTTTCTTTGTGCGAGGAAAAAATTAGAGAATAGAAACTGTAACGCCACAGTTATTGCAAGGGGTATTTAGACAGCTGTAGTATTCATCTAATTTTTAGCTCTCTATTTAAAGACTGGTTCGATTTGCAGTCAATTATATTCCTTTAACTGTATGCTATGTAATCTTGTTCTCATTTATAATTACTTTTTGGTGTGTTTTTGCTTTCTGTCAATTTCATTAGCAAAATTTTGAGGGGTTTTGTTCCTTTTTTTTCCTAAGGGAAAAGCTGTTCATAAAGATCTATCCTGTTCTTTCCTGACTTGTTACAGTGTGTTATAAGTTTATTTATTTATAATTATATTTGTATGCTGTCCCCTCCTGCTACAAACATCTCAAGGTGGCTAACAACATTTCAAAACCTATAATAAAATCCATTAAGATCGACACTTTTACCCCCACATTAAAATAACCCACCCATCCCATCTCCCTTGGCAAAGGCCCGGTGGAAGAACCAGGTCTTACACTGTCTATGGAAAGAGGGGAGGTCAACGGCCAGGCGGACCTCCAACGGGAGGGAGTTCCACAGCTGCGGTGCGGCCACTGAGAATGCCCTCCTCATGGTCAACACCCCGGGGACCTCAAGGAGGACGCCCCCAGCCGACCGCAGAGACCGATCCAAGATCGGAAGGGTGAGGTGGTCCTGCAGGTAGGTGGGGCCCAGGCTGTTTAGGGCTTTAAAGGTCAAAATCAACACCTTGAATTGGGCCCAGAAGACTATGGGCAGCCAGTGCAGAGAGCGGAGCACTGGAGTAACGTGCTCTCGTTGGCCTGTCCCCGAGCCGCCGCATTCTGTACTAGCTACAGTCGCCGGACCATCACCAAGGGTAGCCCCACGTAGAGCGCGTTACAGTAGTCTAATCTTGAGGTAATAAAAGCATGGATCATCGTGGCCAGGTCCAAGTGCATACAGCCTAAGTCGATGTACCAGATGTAGTTGGCAAAATGCACCCTTCGCCACAACATCCAGGGGGAGCTGCAGATCTAGGAGCACCCCCAGACTATGGATCTGAGATACCAGAGGAGGACAGACCCCATCAATGATGGGGGCCATCACTCGCCCGGCTTTCCCCACAACCTTCACCTCTGTCTTGTCAGGATTTAACTTCAAGTGCCTCGCCCTCATCTAGTCCCCCACAGCTGACAAACACTGCCAGAGCTGAATGAAAAATAAGTTGTAAATTCAGTTTTCATTTAGGGAATTGTCTCAACTCTTTGTGATGAGTTAATAGTCAAAATCTAAAACTTTGAACTGTAATGTTGGCCATAATTTCATGTCAAACCTAAATTTTTCCTCCTTATTCCATGTCAGTTTTGGTTTTTAATCTAATCTTCAGTCTTAAACTAGGTGATCACTGTGACTTGTGCTTGGCTCAGATATTTACTTCTATTTCCTCCCTCTTTGTCAAAAGGCCAGTTCTTGTGATGTATTATTGGAGGAAGGGCGGAGTACTTCCTTTAAATCACTGTAGAACTGCTTGTTACTTTGGTAGTGTCAAAGGAAATTCTGCAGAACAATGCTCTGTATGTGATTGGGTTTTTTAGTGGAAATATTGCAAAACTTGCTCTCTCATCACTACATTTCAGAGTATTGTGCTGCAGCAGCAAAGAATATTCACTGAGGGTGTAGGGAGGGAAATAAGAACAGTATTAAGAAATCTGAAGAAAGTAAAATTCCGAGTGTGTTTATTATTATATGGAGACTTTTACTGTTATGGAAGATACCATAGTATTTGCATGACTTTGTCTCTGTCTGGGATTGTGGGAATAGGTTTAAAACTTAAAATGGGGTGTCACAGGCAAAATGTTTGAGAACTATGGCACTAGGAGTTGAGTTAAAAACAGTAAATTTCAGTTGCTTCTGTAGCTCAAGTGGAAGAGCTTTGAAAAGTACATTCAGAGGTCAGGAGTTCGAGTGCAATTTATGTGAGGGGAATGTTGTATGGGTGTGACTGATTTTTGTTTGCTTTCTTAAAAAAACTTGTTTTCAGCCCATCCTCCATCATAGGCAAAGAGGTATTCTAAGAATGTACGAATTTATACAAATCACATGAATTGATGCAAATTAGGAGGAATATTCCTCCCCTTTTATTGTGGAGAGAATTTTTGCATTGAATGAAACATGGGGGGCATACTTTGTAGTGGAAGAGTGTTTTGTATTGTTTGAATGTGGGGTTATTTTTACATCAGCTGAACCCATAGGTGTGATTTATGAGGGTCATAGGGTGTGGCTTCTCTCCAGCTTCAGCTGTTTTACCAAACGTCTTTAAGAAATTGTTAATGAAAAAATTTCAAGTGGCAGTTGCTGGTGGAGGCTTTGCATAATCAAAGCTGGAGAGGAGGAGGAAAGATTAGAGAATCCACACAAATATGCTATTAAAGAATCTACATGAGAAAAGCCTTACAGATGTCTAGAAGGAAGAAAAAAGCCAACAGTTGCTCCTGTAAATCAAGTGGTAAAACTTTTAAAAGGAAACATTAAGCAAAATAGGTTCAATTCTGACTTGTGAAAGTGACTGCTATGATTTTTTTGGCCTTACAATTTTTATTAAGAAAATGCCCTGTTTTTCCAAGCCTAGCCTCAGTTAGGCAATGGATTATTTTAAATATTAATAATTTACATAAGCATGTTTATGTAAATTAGTGATGGCTAAGTGAGTGGGGTATACAGGGATATCTCACTTTGAGGTTTTCAAAAACTGGTTGCCTTTATTCACAAGCATTTCCAGGAAGGAAATAATGCTGTAGAAGTACTTCTGATTAAATTGAGATTAGGATCAGTGGCAGATTTAATAGCCAGCAAAGTTGGCAGAGGCTGACTGGATGTCCCATGTCTCCCTGCAGCCCCCATTTTTAAGGAGGTCACAGCAAGGGGTGGAAACACTGGAGATGTTCAGCATTTATTTCCCAGGTTTTTTTTGAGCCTGTGGACTTCCTTGTGTGTACTCTTTAAAGTATCAAAGCATAGGGTGACCATTTGGCCCCATGCCGCATGTTTGATCATGCTCCGTTCCTTAAATTTGTTCTTACGCAGAGTTTACTGGAGATGGGATTACCCTGGAAAGTGTCCTGCCATGCATCTTGTCTTTTTGAACCTGTTGTTAGGCTCAGGCATTGAAGAGTGGTGACTTGGATTGTCTTTTTTCACTTGAATGATATAGTAGGCCTACAACTCTCACACTTTAGCGAATGAAATCTGTATGTGACAGGAAAAGTGGTCCTGGGCTTCTGCAGTTGGGTGTCCAATCCATAAAACTAGTTCCTCATCTGTAAAAAGAGATTATTTCTTTTGTCTTGGAAACTTATTGATTCAAAATTTATGAAGCACTTTGCATGGAACACAGCTTAGATGTGCAAAGTGTTTCAAGAGGCATAAGTTGTAGCTTGATTGCTGGCTTCTGTTCATTTTAATAGCCCCATTTCTAAGTCAGTGTGTATATATAAAATAATAGGACTGCTATGATGAAGAAGCTGCACAGCTGAGTAAAAGGATAATGTTCTCAGAAAGGCAGTGGTTTTCTATTAGTGTTCTGTCTCAACTAATCCATTGACAAATGTGTGTGTCATAACATTTAGTGCTAATAGCTGCATTATGATGGACTGAAGCTTTATTTACTGCCAGAAAACATTGAATGGCTTTCATTCATCAAACCTCCTTTGGTGTCTGACTGCAGTTGCTTTCAGAGTATATCTGATTGCAAAAGCAATCATAAAAAGCTCAGAAGAAACAGTTTGTAGATTTCATTGAGATGACAATAGTTTTTTACTATTCAGTTTTTTTTTTAAATTTAAATTTCTAGAATTCCAAGTTTCCTCCCAGTTGAGTTGATGAACTGGAGGAATGGTCTAGCTAATGTTGCTATGGAGAGACCAAGCTGAGAATTCTCTGTGCACACAACTGAGCCCAGTGGTAATGAAGATGTAATCCTCTGTGACTTTCAACGAATCTGCGGTGGTTCCCCACCACAGCAAAATGGTAATGGTGATACATACCAGTCTATATGAGGAGGAAATTTATATAGCAGCCAGTTTCAAGATAAAGGCCATTGTTGCTTTAAAAACTACCAGGGAAAGGAATTAATATTCTGAAGTGTTCTTGTAGATAGTAAAATGCCAACTCTACCAGTACCGATCTAACGGTACTCGAGCAACCATATCATTGGCATGAAACAGTAAGCAGTCAGTGCTGGTATTGGTCAAATTAGCACTAACTGTTTAGCTGCTGTGCCAGCAATGTAGCAGGGAATGAAGCAGACATTTCTCCCCCTGCTCTTACATTCCAAAGGGAGGAGGGCACTTTGTTTTCAGACCCCTTCTCTCTGTTTTCCCCCCCATGAAACAAGACCTTGCATTGTAGCTGCTGTCCTTCTAGCCAAGGACAAGCCTCCCTTTTTAGGCCAATTAACTCTATTGCTTAATCAGCTGCATGAATCTCAAATTATGTTCTGAGTCCTTAACCCTTCCGGTTCCTGCTAGCCTAGCTCTGAGACACACATGGAAGTAAAACCTGTGTATACTAGATCTCAGAAAACCTGTTATCTTAACATTCATCTTTATGCTCTGGCTTTCCCTTATTATTTTGCTTTTCTTTTCCTGCTATGAAGCATGCCTATGTCCTGTTTACTATTACTAAACAAAATTTTCTACTAAAGTTTGAAAGTATTCACTTTACAGTCCACCACCACCACCAAGGAAGAAAATGACCAGTTAAGCTGCTATCAAACACCCTCCAACAATAATTTCTTATGCTTGCCTTCTAAAGCACACTATTCTGTATGTAAATATTGCTTCTCAACAGCACTCCTACACATACATGAGGAAAGTACTGTCTGATAATGCTGCCTGCCTACTCCTCTGACTACGGCTTTTTTGATTTTTTGGAAGGGAATAAGTTCCAAGGCACAAATGCTCCTCATACACTCTGCAGTTGTAATAAAAAGGGTATAGAACGGTTTTTGAATAAAAGAGGTCTGTCTTTAATTTTATAATTAAGGGCCAAGCTCTGCCGAACTATGTGCTGGAAAGAGCAAGGTATTACTGGTTTGTTTGTTTTTTCTGAAAGAGGAGGAGGAGGCAACGACCAGATAGGCCTTCCTTTCTAAATAAGATTTTGATTGATTTCGATTGACTGGTTGTAATTGGAAATGAAGATTTGCTATAACTATTATTACTCTTACTTACATTCATCATTTATGTTAACATTGCATTATGTGACTTCATATTACGTGATGGTTTGATTATATGCCATGTTGTAACATTGATTTTTGGCTTAATGCCGTAAATAAACTTACTGTAATCCTCCGACCAATGCTATTGGACTTTCCTCATCTATCTACATGTGGAATTTGTGTTGAGAGAGACTTTTCTGTTTTTTAAAGTGCAGAATAATGTGCTGTAGAAAACAAATGTGAAAAGTCAGTGAAAGTTTTTCTGGGAGTGCAGGATAGAATCATAACTTGTTAATTTAAGAGTCTATCTTCAAACTGAGTTTTCTAGTTGTTGAACGTAGAAAATGAAATGCCTAATATGTGATCAGGTAAATGAAGGCAAGCATTTCATTGTGTAGTAGGCATCTGCCACTCTTTATTGAAAAATGAAATGTTAGTGATTTTTCCTAATTTTTTTAAATCTGTAAGGCAGGCAAACTTTCTTACTTCATAGTCACTGGATGATGTCTGAATCACCCTCTTAACATGTTGATGTAGAAGAATAGTCATTGATAAATTCTTATGGGGCTGTTGCAAAGGAACATTCAGATTCTCAGGCATGTATGTGGTGATAGCTTCCCACAGTTTATGCATATACAACTGAAAGTGTGGCATGGGGTGGGTGGGTGAAGTATAATTTTTTCCCCCTCAGTTTCCCATCTTTTCCTGGCTTTCATTAGCTGGAAAACTGCAGCAAAGTGTCTTATGGAGTCTGCTTCCAATATGGAACATTTTCCAGTTGTGGAAAGTAGGCTTTCGTTTTGACAGCTAGTTGGTTCTGGCAGGCATTGTAGCATGTGGGCCCTCTCTTCTCAGTGGCAAACTTTTGCATGAGGCTAAGCAAGGTTGAACTTACTCCTTGAAGTGTCACCAAGCCCTTTTTCTGTTGCACAATCAGTCAGTAAGATCATTATTAGTCACTACAGACTCGTAATTTTTTCTTACATTTTCTTTCAAAAGTTCAAACAGGGTTTTTTCCTAGGCTGGCAATTTTTCATTCCTGAAATCTAGGGTGTGATCCTCTACCCATTGAAGTCATTGTCAAAACTCCCATTTTTTTTTAATGGTGAAGGATTATACTGCCCGTTTGGTCCCAGTAATATACTTTTCAATGAGATGATGGCTTTTTGCGGGTGGATGTCTGAATTTGTGGTATAACAACAACAACCCTCAAGTGCTGGATTTTCTGAGTTACATGGGCAGATACAGTGTGTCCAGCTACACGTTACATAGAAAATTAGAGCTAATCACAAGGATAAAATGTACGTTCCAGTTTCTCAATAGCTTATCTCAAACAATCTACCTTTTCCCCCTAAATAAAATAAAATACTACTATGCAGCTTAACCGTTATCTGGTTAATATGAGAACATAATTTGCAATGCTTCTGTTGGACGTGAAATAAAAGCTGAGTATATGAGCTAAATTGTATGCCTGTCGAGCCAACGTTCCTGATCTTAAATTGTTCTGCAAAAGAAAAAAGCTGGAGAGAGAATGCAACTATTGTGAAACTTATCAAGACTCCCTAACTAAACTTTTAAATCCAATCTAAACAAAAGCTCTACTTGCAGGGTTGGACTGTAATCAAATTCAGTTTAGGCTACTCTGTTGTTCTCTAAGGAAGCAAAATAACTTTAGTTCTGTTTTTGTTGCTGTACGTTTGAATTTGAAGGGAAAAAAAATTGATGATAAAACTTCTTCCCAAATGCATNATGTTAAACATTCTTTTTTTAAAAAAATTGTGTCGTCTTTCACTGTTTAGATCAGATGATAAAAAGAACATGAACTGGAAACAGCTTCCCAAGAAGCCATGCAAAAACTTACTCAGCACCTTAAGAAAACTGCATCCACAGCTGGCATTAGGTAAAACATGAGGTTAGGGAGAGTAAGAGAAACAAATATTCTATGAAACAATGTTGAATGTGAAATGTTTCCATTTTCCTTGATTTTTTATTTTTTTTTGCTGATCATAGACCTGCAGCACTTTTAAAATAAATACAGCCTTAGGGCCTTGCACTACTTCATTACAAGGCATGAATTTCTTTTATGCTTTCTCCTCATTTGCCATGTCATTTCAGGATTAAGCCATACTGAAATTCTTTTCATCTCTAAAGACCTCATCTATAGTCAGAAGGGCGTAGTGTTTGAAAATACTGTTAAAATACACTTCCGACAAGACTCCTGCTGAACTGTTTTTTGGAACCCAGCCTATATTATGTTTGTTCTTGACTATCTGACTTTTACTATAAAAGACTGCCAAGATAATGGAAGAAATGCTAAGTGTGTGGGGGTGGTGGGGTTTAATATGTTTTCAGCAGCATTTACATGAGCTTTTTCATGTAGTAGATAGAAAAACTAAATGTAGAAATAAAAAAAAGACTTAAATTCTGACCAATTAGTCATGCTTGGCAATTAAGCAATACATAAATTATGTATTCAATTAGTGATAGATAACTTATTTATTATGCAGTAAACACTTCTTTATTGTGCTTAGACCTCTTCCAAACCAATTTGTTGGAATTTTTGACAGAAGACCTTTTTTTATTGTTTAACCGTTTTCAGGCTTTGCTTCATCCTGAATGCAGAGTAGGCTTTGGTGTGAGGCTGTAAGATTGTTTAGTAGTATGAACAATAACATACCTGACACTGGATATGTGAGATGTCGGAGGATTAAGCATTACAACTATGCAAATGATGCAAAATGAGGGCGGCATTCAAACAGGATATGCAAACAACGATGTGATTTTTACTACCTTTTTATTAAGCTTTTGGTGCCAGCTTATGCATAGTAAGAAAACCTCTGACGTTCATCTTCAGGTCTCTTGGCAGCATATATGAAATGGCAGGTTAAAATGTATGATGTGACTGGAGCAGAGGCAGTGGTGGAAACCAAGTGGGCTAAAGCTTTTATTCTTCAGCAGTGTACACATTAGACTAACTGCTGTGATGGAAAATGTCATTGAGATAATGTGGAAATTGACATCTGCTGTGTATGAGCAGACTTAAAAAAAAGTTCCCTTCCCAGCATAGCTGCAGTTGAAACAAAACTGATGGGTGAACTAAATTTTTCATCTTTTACTGTTCACGAAGATCTGCAGAGATTGATGCGACAAAGTTAGGGTAGCATCATTAAGGTTTCAGAGTTGCAACACATGCACATGCCCCTCTCTCGCCCTTCCACGCCTTCCCTGCTCCCCTAAGCGCCTTTGTCCC
>QEPC01002450.1:4152166-4253714 GCA_003113815.1 Sphenodon punctatus
CTGTCCCCCCTTGTCGCAATCCAAAACTCCGCCGCCAAGGTCATTCACTCTGCCCGTCGCTTCGACCATGTGCAGCCTCTCCTCTTCTCCCTTCACTAGCTCCCCCTTCCTGAACGTATCCTGTTTAAACTCCTGGAATTCACGTTCAAAACACTCCACAACCAAGCTCCTCCCTACCTCTCAGACTTAATCTCCCTACGCACTCCGGCATGTGCTCTCTGCTCTTCCTCTGTTCCCTCCTTCACTCTCCCTCGTTTCTCCTGCTCACCTAACCGCCTTCGACCCTTCTCCCTCGCTGCCCCCCCATGCCTGGAACTCCCTCCCTGCCCACATCTGCTTTTCCCCCTCCCTCCGTTCCTTCAAATCCCTCCTCAAGACCCACTTTTTCCTCACCACCTTTCCCAATGCCTGCTAGTCGTTCCTGTAAACCTACTGTCTGCCCTCCTCGGCAGACTGCTGCAACCAACCTGATTGTAACCAAACTAAGCACACGCACCAGAGACTTGGCATCCGCTTGAATATTTGTTAGTCTTCTCCCCTGTCTCTCCCACTGTCCCTTCTCCCTGTCTCCCCCTCCTTGTCTTCTAGATTGTAAGCCACAGGCAGGGACCACGTCTATTTCTGTGTTTTGTACAGCACCAGGTCACATGTCTGGTGCTATATAAAATTTATAATAATAATAATAACCTTCCCTAAAAAGGAAAGGCTAGAGACTGGCCGATAATTGGCAAGGGAGTCAATGTCAAGAAATGGCTTCCTGAGCAACGGACACGTCACAGCCTCTTTCAGGCCCCCCACAACCCTGCGCTCCACAATGGGCACTCCACCTATGTGTGATATGTTCCTGGTGGCCCAGTCCCACCAGGAGATGGGCTGCCACATTCTGCACCAGCTGCAGTCTCCGAACCATCACCATGGGTAGCCCTACGTAGAGCGCGTTACAGTAGTCTAGCCTAGAGGTGATGAAAGCATGAATGACAGTGGCCAGGTCAGAGTCCGAAACATACAGTCGAAGCCAGAGCACCAGATGTAATTGGCAAAAGGCACTCCTTGCCACAGTCTCCACCTGGACATCCAGACGGAGCTGTGACTCAAGGAGTACCCCCAGACTCCTCACCTGGTGAACTAGCAGAGGACAGACCCCATCAATGATGGGGGCTGTCACCCCCGCCGCCTTACGCACCAGCATCACCTTCGTCTTGTCAGCATTCAGCTTAAGTCGATTTGCCCTCATCCAATCCCCCACATCCACGAGACTGCCGGGCCTGGATCTGATGAAAAAGAGAGGTAAACCAAACCTCCTGACCACCTCGCCAAGTGGCTGCATGTACACATTGAACAGGAGAGGGAACAGAACCCTGCGTGACTGCACATGAGAGGTCTCGGTATAATTAAAAATAATCTCCAAATACCACTCACTGAGTTCTTCCAGCCAGGAAGGAGCGGAACCAGTCAAGAACTGTGCAGCCCGGTCCTGCATGTGCATCACCAACATCTCCTGGTCAGGGGTATCAAAAGCAGCTGACCGATCTAATAGAATCAACAGGGCCAAACGGCCCTGATCTAATTCCTGGCACAGGTCGTCGACCAATGCCACAAATGCAGTCTCAGTGACATAACCCAGGTGAAATCGAGACTGCGAGGGATCAAGAAAACAGACACGGTGCAGATGCTCCTGCAACTGCCGGGCCACCACCCGTTCAATAACCTTACCTAAAAAGGTTATCTCCTTCTTTGATCTAGTTACTGGTTTAGTGGATCATGAGAATGTCATGGACATTTCAGCAAAGCATATGACAAAGTCCCCCATGATACCCTAGTTGACAAGCTGGTCAAATGTGGGCTAGATGGTAGGTGGATTTTCAGCTGGTTGAAGAACCATACTCCCAAGTGCTCATCAATGGCTCCTCCTCAATCTGGAGGGAGATATCAAGTGCAGTGTTGCAGGGCTCTGTCCTGGGCCCGGTACTGTTCATCTTTATTAATGACTGGGATGAAGAAGTAGAGGGAATGCTTACCAGATTTGCAGATCATAGGAAACTGAGCTAACTGAACCTTAGAAGACAGAAATCTGAGCCTGAATCTATGGAGAAGGGTGGGGTTAAAATATGAAAAATAAATAAGAAAATTCAAAATGATCTTGAAAGGTTGGAAAACTGGGCCAAAACTATAACAAAATAAATGACAGATAAATATAAAGTTTTGCATTTAGGTAAGAAAAATCAAATGCACAAATACAGGATGGCTGATACCTGGCATGGCAGCAATACATGTGAAACGGATCTAGGGATTGTAGTTGATCGCAAACTGAACATGTGTCTGCAGTGTGATGCAGCTGCAAAAAAGGCTAATGCAATTTTAGGTTGCATTAACAGAAGTTTAGTGTCCAGATCATGAGAAGTAATAGTTCCACTCTAATCTGCACTGGTCAGACCTCATCTGGAGTACTGTGTCCAGTTCTGAGCTCTGCACTTTAAGAAGGACATCAACAAATTAGAACAGATTCAGAGGAGGGCAACGAAGACGGTCAGGGGTCTGGAAACCAAGTTCTGTGAAGAAAGGTTGAAGGAGGTGGTTATACTTAGTCTAGAGAAGAGAAGACTAAGGAGACACATACTTGAGGTCTTCAAATACCTGAAGGGCTGTCACACAGAAGATGGCAAAGACTTTTTCTCTGTTGCCCCTCAGGGCAAGAGTAAAAATAATGGTCTCCAATGACAAGAAAGCAGATTTTGGCTAAACGGTTTTTGCTCTGGTCTGATAGCAATTGGTATAAACCATTGATATCATTGTCAATGATTGAAATTGACTTCATGACAAACTAAGAGACCTGGGTATTGCTTAAATTAAGGGAAGAATAGCAAAAGAAGAAAAATAGCCCAATTATTTCCAATTTAAAACACATCAGCTAGTAGAACTGTATGAGCCCGTTCCAGAATTTTTCATCTGTATCAAACATAATAACAATAGCATTTACCAACTCCACAAATGAAATTTTTCCGAACAGTTGTTCAGCACCGTCCCTACTACAGTATATCTGGCAAAGGGAAGAAGAATGCTTATTTGAATGCTTTCCAGTCATTTCACAGAGAATGGGAAGCGCTGTCCATTTTTTTCTTCATTGTGTTCCTTCATGCATTCACGTTTTCAATGTATATTGTTGCCTGTGAACATTGTAAAATAAAAGGAGAAAGAGGTACATTTATAATACACAATTAAAGCACAATCCTCCATCAAAGTGCACAAGAGGGTTGCATATACACATAAGTTGTGCACTATATAGAAGTGGGTGCCGAACGCTTGATCGACTCGAGCAGCAGCATGCGTGCAATGTGAGTTTGATCTGTTTGTCACACGTGCCTGGACCATGGACTGGGGCCACTGTTTGTTTTAAGGTGGCATTTGTTTAAAGAAATACGGTAAACCCATTCTTGCTTTCTGTGAAAACAAGAGGTTGCTGTGGTCGGCCAGATGCATTCGTGTATCGCGTCAAAAAATTATTTTGAAAAAGTACTTGCAGATTAGAAAAATTATGCTTGAAGTATTTTTAAACTGCACTTAAGTACTTTAATTATGTACTTACCACTTAGTAAGTAATGTTTAGTTTAATGTTTACTTACCACTTATATTTAAGTATAAATACTAATCGCAGTAAAAAAACTCATGATTTATCTTTTTTATTTGTTAGGTCTTGATGTCAAGTTGCTCTCAGTGTAGAGTTTGTAGAGCTTTGGTTTATGACGAAGAAATTATGGCAGGATGGGCAGCAGATGACTCTAATTTGAATACTACCTGTCCATTCTGTAAAAGCACCTTCTTACCTCTTCTTAACGTAGAGTTTAAAGACTTGCGTGGTTCTGCAAGGTTAGTTTTTCAAGCACTACAACTTTGCCAGTTAAATGCTACTTAAGTACAGTTTTATGCACTTGTTCACAAAATTATGTTTAAATATAGTGTTTGCAGGCAGAGGGGACAAAATTAATGCACTACTTACTATATGTAGCCTCTTGCAGATCACTGGCAATTTTTGCGCTGGTCTGATAGCCATTGGTATAAATCATCGATATCACTGTAAATGATTGAAAATGACTTCATGACAAACTGAGACCTGGGTATTCCGAGTATAGAGTACACCTTGTGAAGAAATTAGTGGAAACTTACAGCACTGTAGGTGAAAACCTACATGATGGTGGAGGGGCCACCATTACAAACTGATCCGGACCAGGGTGTTGCTTGCACCTCAGTCAGGATTGGGTCCAGCCATGGAACAAACATTCATGCAGCCGGGCCTGGGCGAGGCGGGGTGCTGTGCTACATGAATGTCTGGCCAGCTCCACCCTCGCACTGCACCCAGCAGCCCACCTCCCGCCTGCCAGGGGGGCCGCTGCAGACCGGGCAGAGAACAGCAGGCTACCACATGTGTTACCACATGTGTAGCCCGGTTGGGCAGACCATTCCCCGAGCATGGTAACAGCCCAGGCTGTGACTCTGGAAGTCTCTGGAGTTGCAACCTGGGCTAGCAGCCACCACGCCCGGGGAAACTCCAGGGCAAACATTTGGATGTCCCATAACAAACGTCATGGTAGCCCAAGTGGGCAACAACAGGCCACAGTCACATTTGTTAACCTGTCTGAGTGTGCGTACATTCTGCATTAGGCAAGGATTGCTCAGTATAAGGGAAAGCTGGAATTTTCAAAGGGTCTTTTAAGACAGATGGGCACATTATTTTAAGCTGCTTTGAAAATCCCAGCTGAAATATATTGGTGCTTTCCTGGACTTACCTGTAAAGAATGTCACCAAGATAGTAGTGCTGGAAATGCACTTGTTTTGCTTATCCCTGCTGACTCTTATTATTGCAGCCTAGCAGGTAGAGTCCTTTAAAATATGTGCCACAGATATTGAATATACTACGTGTATGTCCAGCTATCAAATGTGAAGTTTTTCTGTATTTAAAAATCAAGATGTTTGTTCTTGTGCCTTAAACAAAATATATTTTAAGATTATTTATTTATTAAAAGGTATACCCGGCCCTTCATTTTAAAGGGTTACGTTTGAGGTCTATTATTTTATTATAGTCACATCTCAGTTCTTGCGTGTATGTTACCCATAAATGTTGCATTTGGAAAGCAAAGCATAATCTTTTTGTTTTGTAATCTAGGCTAATGTATTAGCCTTTTTAAAAGAAACTAACGAACAATTAACAACCCCCCCTCAGATATAACACGCATATGCTTCATCAAATGAATTTACTCTTTCTCCAAAATTAGTTTTACCAACAACCGTGTTGTCTTATAGGACTTGGCCAAGTAAGTTGATGGCAAGACCATAATATATAATCTAGAGAGCTTTTCTATTTACATTCTTTCCAGCGTTGAGATTTTGTCCTCACTGTACGATCTACTAAGAGAAAATATTATTGAAAAGATAGTTTTCACATGATTTTCATAGCACCACCGGTATGTGCTGTGTAACTAGCTATGCCCCATAATTTCTTTTGGGTTAACTCTTGTTTGTTAAGAGAGACAAAACCTTTATAAAACTCATGCCTGAGAGATCTCTGGGAATACAAAGTAGGCTCTGATACCCTGATTCCCCAGTTTACGTGTTCTTGCATATCTGGTCCAGCAGGGATTTTATCTTAATAAAACAATAGCGGCGGTGTTTTATTTTAATGTTTTATTTTACTAAAACAATAGCAGTACCTTTTCCTTTTAGTGCTGCTATCTTTTCTGCATATGTATGACTTTGCATGTACCAACTTGGTTTTTCCAAATATTTACCATGAATCTTTTAAAATCTCTCCTTTCTCTTGGTCATGTTGTTTTTAGCTTTTTTCTGAAACCAAGTACCTCTGGCGATAGTTTACACAGTGGTAACATACCATTAGCCACTGATTCACTGGAGCAGAAGCCTGTGGCCAGCCCTGCTGTGGCTGACTTGATCAGTTTTTCAGACCACCCAAAGCCCAACCAGACCATAGCTGAAGAAACCGGCTCTGCAACTGAGCAAAGGTAAAGAAGAGAGAGCCGCGCAGAGGATCTGAATTCCATAGAAACATGCTACCTATTCCAGTAATATTCCTCTTCTTGAAAAAGTATCTCATTATACATTAAAAGATAGTATATCAAAGAAAGATTTCAGTCCTCCATGGCTTAGCTCCCTATGACCTTAATGGATGGAGGGCTTGCATCCATAGTACAGAGTAATAGCAGCCTCTTACTGTTGCTGCTGACATGGAGAGGTTGGGGGAGTGGAAAATGCTTGTAGAGTAATTTAGGATACTTTTTTCTCTCTCTCCAAGCCTGGATTTTGATACACCAGGAGCAGAAAACGAGGGTCCCAAAGCCATCAAGACACTGGTTGCTTGCAATCCAAAGCGAGGAACATCTCTGACTCGGAGCCATAGTGTTGGAGGCCCACTGCAAAATATTGATCTCTCACAGAGGCCATCACATGGTATTTCAACAGTTAGTCTTCCTAACAGTTTGCAGGAAGTTGTGGTAGGTGCTACATAAACACATTTGTTAGATTAATTTGAAATTTAACATAGTATCTTGAATATTGTTATATAGCGAATTGCTGCATATATCTTCTGCTATTTACTGCTGCTGAACATTCTCAGTATTGCCAAACTTAAATGCATTTTCATGGGGAATATCATTTATCTTTTCCCAAAAGAATAAATGTTTTCTTGTAAAGAGTGTATATAGAAATCTTGGAGATTTTTGCTTTGTTTACTTGCTCTAATGAGAGAGTTGAGGAATTGATTCCCTGATCTGTGTGCTGTTTTTTTATTTTAAATTCTCTTTTTGGAACTGAAGACCTTTTCTGAACCTTTCTGAAAGGATTAGGAATGGTAGCCTAAACCTTGCATTTTAGAGTAGGCTGTTGAGCGAGAGGTTGGCAAATTGTTCTAAGAGGCACAGAAAACTTATAACTATCTCTTCTTCCGTCCCACTCTAACATGAGGCGAGGAAGGGAAAATTGAATGAATCCTCTTTGATCAGTGGTCCCCACGCTTTTTGTGGTCACGAGCCATTTTTATAGTTCAAGATTTAGGATGAACCACTTTGGGCAGAGCAGCACTTGCAAATGGTGCAGTGCGCAGGAGCACCTGCTGCACTTAAAGCTATCCCTTGCCAGTCTGAAGGCATACGCGCGTGCTCTCGCGCTCAATATTTTGCGTTTGTTTGTTGAGGTGTCTTGAGCAACATGAAGGGTTGTTGCAAGTAACGTGGTGCTCCCAAGCTATGGCTTGCGGGGCCGGTGCCTTAGATCTTTGGACTGCATGCGTGTGAAACGAGGGCTACTCTCCTGCTGATGAGCTTACTTGACTGCTGTTCATCAATCAAGGTGGCTTTCCACTCCAGATGCTTTCTTACAGACGTGTATTTTAATGAACTGCAGCAGTGGTGCTTAGAATGCTAAGAAGCAATTATTTTAACATGCTTGGGCTATCTCTTTTGGTAAAGAAAGAGAAGTAAAAGCTCAGCAATCCAGTAGTGTTAGAACAGTAGGGTGCTCACTGCTTCAAGACATCTACTTAGAAATAGTAATTTGCAGTAGCAGTGACATTTAAGATTTTAATTGGTAAGGAGACTAGATCCAGAGCAGAATAATTATGGTAGCCAACTTTTTCAGTTTTCAATTTTGCAAGTTAACCTTGCTTCTGCTCTTTCAGGATCCTTTGGGGCAAAGGCCCAACCCTCTACCTGTGTCTGTACCCTACTTGAGCCCCTTGGTACTGCGCAAGGAACTAGAATCTTTGCTGGAGAATGAGGGAGAACAAGTGATTCACACAGCAACATTCATCAATCAGCATCCCATCATTTTCTGGAACTTAGTGTGGTACTTCAGGCGCTTGGACCTACCCAGCAATTTGCCGGGACTCATTTTGACTTCAGAGCACTGCAATGAGGGTGTACAGGTAAGCGCTTCCCTGCACACACAGTCCAGCATGTTCTGGTTTAGACTTCTTATTTTATAGAGAAAAAATACACTAAAAATATGGACTCCAGAACAAAACTAGGTTTCTGCTCTTAATATTTGTGTATGCACAGATTCACTGAGTGGTATGTAAGGATAGCAACACTTTGAATTGGCATTTAGACACAGAAAAGCCTATTATAAATCTACTGGTGAGTCTCCTTCAATGAATGCTGCTGATGGGAGGGATGCTTTCGTCTGAGATTTTTCCCCCCCCAAAGACAGGCAGGCACCCAAGTCATGTGTGTGCACATCATAAAAGTGCAGTGTCATGACCTGCCCTGTTTCTGGGTCCTCCCCCCATACCTAGAACCTCTTTTTGAGGGGTTTATTTATTGCTGTTTGATCTTGTCACTTCAAAGGTCACTGCAGGAGTCCCCAAGATTGGCCACAGCCATAGTGTAGATGTTGGCCAAGGTTACCCAACATGCATAGAGTCATTCAGATTCGCCCCCAGACCACAATCCTCTGCGCCTAAGAATCCAGCTGCCACTATACCTGTTCCCTTCTTCCAAATAGTATTCCATAGTTGCCTCTGACAACTCTTGGGGCCTAGAACTCTGGATCTCCTCAGATACAGGCATTTTAAGTGAACATATGCCATATACATCACTGCTATCCTAGCATCTGCAAAGTCTCGTCCAGCGGAGCTGTTCTGGATGGTGAGGGACGTGGTTAATCCGGGCTGCCTCTGCCCGGAAATGGAGTCGTTGAATGCCCGCTGTGACATTTTTATTAACTACGCAGACAAAATTGCTCGTATTCACCACAACTTGGGTGCTGCCACTTTTCCTGCAGAATCAGAGTTTGAGGTTATGGAAGTTCAGTCTCGTGTTTGTTTGGATCACTTTCAATTGGTATCTTCCACTGAAGCAGAGGATTTGCTTGTGATGATGTCGGCAACCATTTGTGAATTGGGTTCTTGCCCATCCTGGCTCGTGAAAGCCACCTAGGAGATGTTGGGGCCGTTTCTGGCTGGCGTTGTGAACGCCTCCTTCAGAAGGGTAGGGTGTTGGACATCCTTAAAACTGCGGTTGTCTGGCCCCTGCTTAAGAAACGATCTCTGGACGCTAACTCCCCTGCCACCTAAACTTTCCCCTTTTAGAGAAGGTTATTGAATGGGTGGTTGCCTGACTGCTCCAGGCTCATCTCAGTGTCATCTGATTCTTGGACCCATTTCAGTCAGGCTTTTGTCCTGGATATGGCCCAGAGACTGCGCTTGTGGCCTTGGTCGATGACCTACGCCTGGAAATTGACAAGGGGAATTCTACCCTGTTGATCCTATTAGATTTTTCAGCAGCCTTTGGTACTGTTGATCACGAGCTGCTGTTGATGCGACTGCAAGACCTGGCAGCACTGGACAGGACCGCTTGAGGGGTTCCGCTCTTTCCTGTTGGGGAGGTCTCAGTAGGTGTTGATGGGCAGTTGCCCATCATCCCCTTGGGGCCTCCCGTGGGGTGCCATAGGGTTCTATTCTGTCTCCCTTCTTGTTCAGTGTGTATATAAGGCCACTAAGTGAGGTGGTTTGGAAGCTTGGGATGAAGTGCTGTCAGTACACTGGTGACACTCAGCTCTACCTCTCCCCTTCATCTGACCCACGCCTTGCAGTCTCAGTTCTTACCCAATGCCTGGCTGCTGTTAAGAATTGGATGAGCCAATTGAGGTGGTGATGGCTTGTCAGCCTTGTGACTTCGAGGAGATTGGGACTGTTGTTGACAGTCTGGCCCCTTCTGGTCAATCAGACTCGCAACCTTGGAGTACTTCTGGACCCCTTGCTGCACCTGAATTATCGGGATGTGGTGGTGACCAAAAGGGCTTTTCACCAACTCCAACTGGTGAGGCGGTTGCAGCCTTTTCTTCTTGATTCAGATCTACCACTGTCTTTCATGCTTTCATCACCTCGAGGCTGGATTATTGCAGTGCTCAGAAGTTGCAGCTAGTGCAGAATGTGGCAGCTCACCTCATTTTGAGGATGATTTGCTGGGAGCACATTACACCGGTGCTTCTATTCTGTGCTTTCTCCCTATAGCTTTCCAGGCACAATTCAAGGTGCTGGCTTGACCTTTTAAAGCCCTAAACTAGGGGTGGGGAACCTTTTCTGTGACAGGGGCCACATTGAAAATTAGTATGAGCTCCAAGTGCCACACAGAGGTTGTGGGAGGAGGTGCTTAATGGGTGTATACAAGCAAAGGAGGGCCTAGATCATAGATCTGGCCCATGGAACTGTCCCCTACCCTTGTGTGCAAGCTCTCCTCTCTGCTCCATTATCCTGAACTCAGTTGTTCAGTGCTTCGGGTTAGAGAATGGATCCAGGGGCCAGATCCAGGCATTGGAAAGGGGCCACATAAAAACTTGCTGAGGGCTGCATTTGGCCCCCGGGCCTGATGTTCCCCACCCCTGCCCTAAACAGTGTGGGCCCCATATATCTGAGAGACCGCCTGCCCTTCCATGTCCCATAGCAGCCCCTATGATCAGCCAGAAACATCTCCCTGTGGGTACCATTTGTTAGCCTTGATCCTACAACAAGGGCTTGCAGGGGGACATGCTCCGTTGCTGCCCTAGTGCTTTGGAACTCACTCCCTCTGGAGGTTAGTTTGAACCCTGGCCTGAATGTTTTCCAGAGGCTGCGTAAGACACTTTTATTTGAAAAAGCATTTGGTGGGTGGGGTTTGGTGGAGGTTTATGGGGTAGGGGTGCAAGAAGGCGTTGGGTGGGGAGGTAGTATTGGGTTGGTTTTGCATATCTGTTTTAATTGTTTTTATGGTTTGTAAGCCGCCTTGAGCCTTAGAGAAGGGCAGCATGTACATTTTAATAAACACAATGGTGTTTGCATGTGGAGTATTTATATGCTATATATTATTTATATTAACCTTGAAATCCTAGCCATCAAATTTAAAACCCTGTGGGAACATTTCAGAAGGACATGGTGGAAGCCATATTAATTTGGGAGAAAATACTGATACACATGACTGGGAGAATCTGTCACTACACTACTAAGCTAAAAACCTACATCAGTCTTTCTCTTTCTGTTTGATTCACACACCAGCTGAAGGATTTCTCTGCCCAATGATTCATGCAGAGGTTGCTTGGAAGTCATTTAATATTTGAAAGAGTTATTGGAATCTGAGTTATTGTTCATCTTTATATACCTGACCATATCTACACTGGCTATGTTTGTCGCAATGGATACTTTTGGTGTCTTTAGACAGACACCCCCCTGCACCTAGCCCTGCCTGGGTCCGTTTTAAACAGACCCAGCGGTTGCCCCCCCCCCCCCCCCCCCCCCAATACTGTAGAGTTGCAGGCAGATCACATGATGTTCTAGGCTACCACCGGCAACTCAGTGGCGTTGCCTGAGGCAACTGCCAACCCGAGGTGGAGCTGCAACTGCAGTCCACCGAGCAGACAGATTGCAGCTCCACTTGGGGCTGGCACCCCAGGTTTGGCCAGCCTGCTCTGGGATATTCTGGAGCATTGCCGACGGGGGGCTGGTCCGCTTCTGTTCTGCCTCGCCAGCTAGCGGTCCAGACGGATGAGCCCCCCTGGGGATGAGGCGGAGCAGAACCGGGTCTGCGGTCTTTCTGTTTACACCCTTTATGTGCTAGGAAATTTTTGTGAGCAGTTGCCTTTCCCAGCCTGCTCTGTAAAACACAGTCTGCATGTTACATGTAGGATTCAAACGCTCTTTGGCATTTTGCCTGACGTAACAAGGAAATGAGTAGCACAAAGCCTTTCCCAGTATGATCAACATCTGCTTGTCAGGTTTCAGCTAAACAGTGCCACTCAGCTAACACAAAATGAAAACACTGTTGCTGACTTTGTGTCACAAAATACATGCCACAGATTGATTAATTATTTGTTTCTGCAACAGAGTGATACAAAAATAGCAGTTTTTGGACCTATTGCTAAGTTTTTAATTACATGTTTCTCCTGCTCAATTATAGCTTCCTCTGTCCAATCTGTCTCAAGACAGCAAGTTAGTGTACATCCAGCTACTGTGGGACAACATCAACCTTCACCAGGAGCCTGGAGAGCCTTTGTATATATCCTGGAGGAACCTCAGTAAGTTAAAACTGAAGAATGAATAAGAGGCAATTACTTATGCCTTCTGAAGCTCTGTGGTCTTTGGGGCAGGAACTATGTTTGAAGAGCATCACCCACGTTTTGGGAGCAAAGGCTATCAGATGTGAAATCTGGCATGAAAACAGTTCTCGACTTGTTTTGAATATGCAGACAGGTTCCGCCTTGTTTTGCTTATGATGATGGGACTCGGCTTGGGTGCATTTTCGGATAGGACCATCGCTTATCCGTAAATTCCAGTGAGTGCATGAGGCTGAACTTTTCAGTTGCACTAATATCCCGACTCTCTTATTGGTACAACATTGGTACCATGCTTTTTAAATAGTTACTGGTAGCCATTTTTCTGCATTGTATTTACTATAGCGTATGTGGTAACAGCAGCTTCAACTTGTGTGACCTTTTGTTGTGACAGAAGAGTTTTGAAACATACATGAACGTACATTGGACATGCAGGACTGGTCTTAGAATTTGCAGGGCACAGGGTGAAGATAAAATGTGCGGTCCCTGGTGGTTCCAACCCCTTAGATAGCACCCTCCACAGAGCCTTAATGGTGGTTGTGTTTGGGGCAGGGACCTGTATTCACTTCACGGCAATAGGGAAAATGCAGTGAACATGGGTCCCTGGTTTGGGACCCTGCTGGGAGGGAGTCCCACACTCTGCCTGAACAAAAACAGGGACCACTGTTGGGCCCCAGGAAGTAATGAAAAGAGCAGGGCTTGGGGCGGTCTCCCCACAGACATGGGGAAAAAATGGAAAACTTTGCTTTGAAACAAGAAAAGAGTATATAAATACCCCAACTTCTGGGAGAAATAAAAATCTTTTCATTGAAGGGCTACATCTTTGGATGCTTTTGGTATCACTGCCTACCACAATATGGCTCCGGTCCTAATTGTGATCTTTGGATAAAAGTGATAGAAGTGGTCATATTTTCTTGACTCAGTTAACATATAGCATGGCTTGCCTGAAAGGTAGTCCACAACTGGTTGATAAAACTATCCATTAGATACACTGTATGATCCATGCAGGTATGTCTGAACAGTTCAAGACTCCTCATTCAGTTTCCCCCATTTTTATAACTATACAAGTAAGTAAAAGTAGAAAGTCTGTATAGGAAACAACTCTGATGTAACTTTTCCAGCATTAAAAATAATCCAAGTGGTATCCCATAGTCTGCATACCAAAAACTGACACTAGCTTATGTTTTTGGTGGCACAAGAAACTAATGAATGCCTTTGATAGCTTCCCTAGTAACCTCTTTTAGAGATTTCTCTCTCTAAAGACTAACTTGTGTATTACTTTTAATGAGACTCCATCTGTTTCCAGGCAGCAGAGTTGTTTTTTGTCAGCTGGCAATTTCTAATCACTGTCTGCTCTTAAAAGCTTGACTGGCAAAAGCAAAGCAGCTTTGGTATATTCCTCAAATCAGTTACAACTTCAGGAGCCAAGAGGTTCCTTAAGCGAATTGCTGATTTATTTATAGCTTTAATTATCCTTGCGATGAACTTGTGTTATAGTGTGAACAAGCTAACAAAAGGTTTGTTAAAAATGTGTTGAAAAATTACCACTGTCCACAGAATGCGAAGTAAGTTTTAAAAACTGGAAAATAAAAATATGTGCACAAGAGACTTCTGCTTGTATATCCATGTTAAATAAGAGACCTATAAGAATGATTGCCAGAAGCTGACTTGACCTACAGCATATACATGTGCTTGCCTTCTCGTTTACCCCTTAACATACTGGTTTTTGTGAAGTAACTTTTCAGCTGGCTGTTGCACAGTGACTAGAAACAACATGGGGAATGGCCATTTGGCTGGATCAGCTGCTGCATGTGTTCGCGGTTTCTCTCTTTCCAACTTCAGTAGGACACCTCAGGCTAATGGTAGCCTGTGGCCAAAAGATAACGGTGATGTCTTGAACTTGCGGTTGCTTCACGAAGGAAGAACAAAGATCTTTCTTCCTCCTCGCTCAGCAACTTGTTTTTGCAAGCTTATTCCTGAAAGCAGTCGGTCAAAATGTTACTAAGCTTATTGCCTTTAGAATGAACTTGAACTTTTCAGTTTACAGCCCATAAATGAGAGCAGCACAGCCACTTTAGCCCTTAGCCATCACGTACTTCAGACACAGCTGAGGTATAAAGTAATGCGCTAATGCATTTGACTGAATTGTTATAGATCAGTAGGAGTGGCGCTATAGTTAAGGCAGCTTACGCACACTGCTAAAATCACTAACTTTCTACCCGCTATAAAATTGAGATGTTTTATCCTATCACTGTGAAACTTTGTAGGGAGAATCATCTTGGTGAGCGGTAGAGGCTGTCCAAATTTCAGACAGGTTGGTTGAGAAACTGAGTAATAGGACTTTGAATTTTGGAGGCAGAACTGTGTTTTCTGCCTTTTGCAATGCTTTTTGATGACAGAAAATTTCGTTTTAGGTTATCCGTCTGGAGATGTAGAAGTGTCAGAAAATACAAGTGTGCATTGTTGTTCATTCTGGAGTTTAGATTTTGAAAATCCATCATGTAGTTTTAAGTTACGATGTTTTGAAATTCCCATATTCAGTGAAGAGAGCAAGACTTTTAAGTTACATCAGGATGGACATGGGATTATACGTACACGTGGACCTTTTTATGTACGTGTCCCTCTACCCTCTTCATAGAGGAGAAAATGGGTATCCGTGTATACGATTTCCATGGAGAGGTTACTATAAGTAGATGCTCCTGTACCCTTATAGGGTACAAAGAGAGGGCACTTTGCAGGGTGTGTGTGTGTGTGTGTGTGTGTGTGTGTGTGTGTGTGTTTAAAAAACAACACCACAGGAGTTGTGCCAGATCCCTCTGCAGTCTGCAAAGAGCTTCACAGGTTCTGACAGGCTGGTGACGGACCCTTTAGTCCAGCTCCCTTTAGTCCATCCATGATCTTCAGAGGCTGCCAGTCGCAGGCGGACTGAAGAGAGCCATGGCAGCCCTTTCTCTGAGGGATCTGCAAGCGCTGACGGAATGGAGGGGAAGCTGGCAGTACTGGCCTCTCCAACTGACCAGAGTGCTGCAGGTTTTGCCGAGGGTCGAGTTTTGGGGCATAGTTGAATTTGTAAGAGCCTTAATTCTTGTTAAGCTGAAGGGTTTTTGGTCCTAGAATTATTGTTATGCCAGCAATGTGCCTGTTACAATGTGCCTGTGTCATTATTAGAGACAGGTCGGTGCCTCAATCTAAAATTGACAAGGGATGGGAGATGAGGGGGAGGGGAACATAGGGAGAGGCAGCTTAATTACAAAGGGAGGAGGGGACTCTTGAAGGATAAGACCGTATTGGAAGAAGCATAAATGAGCAATCTTAAGGGGGTGAGAAGCTAGGAAAGCATGTTGGAAGGGTAGATTTTTTGGGGGGAGAGAGTTGAAGGTCAGGAGGGAGCAAGAGCATATGTGACTGGGAAGGTAGTTCCAGGCATATGGACAGCATGGAAGAAGAGGCAGCTAAGATGGTTTAAAGAGCAGGAGACACTTGGGTGGGTGAGGGTGGCGGCGGCAGAGGAAGAGTGAAGTTCCTGGATGGGAACCTAACTGGAAATGAGGACAATAAGATAGGGAGGAGCAAGGCTATGAAGGACCTTGCAGGTCAAGACAAGGAGTTTGTTCTGGCGGTGAAGGAGGAAGGCGAGCTAGTGGAGGAAGAAGAGGAGGGGTTGAATATGAGCAAAGCTGCAGGTGAAATGGATGGCCTTTGCAGCAGTGTTGAACAAAGGTGAGAGGGTCAAGGCTAAGTCAGAGTGCCCTTTAGAACATGAACTAGAATGTTGGCAATGGGAGCAGTAAGGAGGGCTAGATTTTATGTGTTATGCAGGGAGAAGCGATGGGTCTTAGCAATAGAGTAGCTAGAAGATGCAAAGGAGACGAAGGAGCCAAAGGTGAATCCCAGGCTACATGGGTGGAGGACGGGCTTGGGTGATGGCACCATCAATGGAAACACAGAAAGAAGAGAGAGAGGATGGTTAAGGGAAAAGAGGAGTTCAGTCTTGGACACATTTAACTTGAGATGACGGTGAGACATTAATGTGGCAGAGAAATGCCACAAGAGGCTATTTTATCCTGAAGAGGAGCCAAAATGGCCACTTGTCAAATACAAAAAGGCCCTGACAGGAAGTGACTGTGTTTTGGGACATGACTCAAGATAAAAAAGGGAAGCAGCAGAGCTAGAGAGACAGTTGGGGTCTGGGCTATTGATGGAGAAGGAGCTAGGTGGTAAGCTCCTCTGAAAGGACTATGCAAGGGGGAACTGTGAGATAGCCCAAGCTGGGCCTGGACTGACTTTAAGTTGCTAAGGGGCTTGCTGGGGGAAGTGAAGCCCAGGCTGACATCCTGTTGGCAGATGGGGGGGCTGCCTGGAATAGCGCGTAGCGGAGGACAGTGTAAATAAAGTAGACAACTGAGTTAATTCCCTGAGTGAGCCCGCTGCTTGGACCCTGATCCTGTGTGAACTTACCACTAGCAAGTTTCCACCCTGTGACAGTTAAAAAGAACACCTTTTCCTTTTTGACTGGAGACAGTCTGTTTTTGGTATGTCATGTCTAGGCATGGATCCATGGTGTGTGTACACATCATGTGTTGTATCTCCCCTATGGTGTTGCAGAGAAACTGTTTAAGTAGACAGGACCCTTCTACTGTGGTGGAAGCTCAAGCAGGATATGCAGCACTATTTCGCATGTAAAGACTATTGATTTCTATCCTATTTTTGCTGTTCATTTTGTTGGAATGAGAACATGTTCAAGAATTACTGTTTCGTTCTCTCTCCCCCCCTCCCCCCCATACTCTGGCTTCTCCTACCAGATTCCACAGAGAAGAAACCATCTATAGCATCAAATGATCAGCAGGCAACAGACACTTTAGTGGAGAACATCAAACTGAGTATTCAGCATAATGATGTTGTTAAACCGATCAATCTCCTTCTGCAGAAAATTAAACCAGATGCAAAGCGACAAAGGTAAATGCAGAGTAATGGACAGCTATAGTTGTAAGTGCCTTCCCAGTATGGTTGTATCCTCATCAGAACATTCTGTATCCTCTGAGACGACATAGCTAGCCAGCTAGGGCGGGTGTTCACAGAAGCCCTTGTATAAATTCTTGCATATCTGTCTACTTCTACAGCAACCATGTGGATAGATGTCTTGAAATCAGGTAACAAATACCCCTGTTTTCTACCAAATTGCAAATCTGCAGTGTTGGGTTTTCAGGCAGGTTATGCAGTTGCTGGGGAGCAGTCGCCTATAAAAAGGATGGCTGGATAAAACAAACCCCATGGTTTACACAAAGGAATTAAGGGTATTTGGAAGATGTTGGAGGGCCTGCTCCTTTCCACTCTTCTAACCGCAATCGGTTTTGTGGTTAACTGTAGAGTATTTGACCCTATAATATTACCATAACAGCTAACTTTGGCCCTTTTTAAAATTTTGAAATAGCAAGCACCCACAATGTAAAGACAAAATGAAAACAAAACACATGAAATATTTATCCAGAAATGAATCTAGATTAATTCTATGCACAATTAAACCAATAATGGCTAGTGGGATTTGGTTCCAGTGACCTAATATAATGTTTTGAAAACACAAACCCTCTGAACCTTCAGCACTACTTACTTCAAGGTTAAATTACATTCATTGACCAAGTTCTTCAACTTATTTTGCAGGAGCTTTTACAGAGAGATTCTTTTCCTATCTCTAGTGTCTCTTGGAAGAGAAAACATTGACATTGGTAAGACAAACTACTATTGCATTCACATTGTTGTCTGCTTCCCTGGCTGTAGACATGTGGAAGGCTCATTGTTTTGTGAACTGGCCTGATAATTAATGTCCAAAAATTGTTATTTGTTTTAACTGGGAGACTTCCTTCCTGCAAGACTAATTTTTTGTTAGTAAGTTGTAATTTAAAAAAACAACATTTGTTAGACACTCTTACGGGAAATAGGATAGCTTTGTTTCACTTGCAAGAGTGTAATAAGACTTCAACTCTTTCTCTCTCTCTCCCCCCCCCCCTTTCTATTGTAGAGGCCTTTGACAATGAATACAGAGTTGCATATAAAAGTCTTTCTACAGAGATGCTGGAAAAGATGCAGAAAATAGATGGTCCCCCAAGTAGTAGTGTTGAGTACTGCAGGAAATGCTTTGGAGCACCTATTATATGAGAAATCCAGGAGGGAAGAGATGGCAGAACTTTCACAAAACTGAGAACATATAGATTTGGACTTCTGCTTTCCAAGCATAGACTAAATCCAGTCTGTTGAAGCCAATTCAGATCTTTCTTTGGGCCCACTTATGATGTATAATGTCATCCCATGATTGTGTTGTCAAATACCTTAAATCTTGTTAATACCAAGGGTTTTCAGCTTTTGAATCAATTGTCCACTTTTAACTTTTTTATATCTTTCACTCTCCTCTACCCCAGTGTCTAGAAGGGAGATGATTAACCAAGAGGATCGTTTGTTGGTGGCTTTCCTTAAGAACCACGAATATTGGAATGGTTTACAACTATTGGTGTCCTATTTCCTTTCTAGTCCAGCAGCATATTAAACATCTTGGTTCTTGTATGGAATGACCATTCAGTAATTAGGGATCTGTTTGCATATGCAAAGAGAGCTTATGTACATATTTATTGGGCACTTGAATTATGAGTTGCAGTGCAGTTCCCTTGGGTCGTAAGACCAAACAATAGCTTTAGTTATTACCCATCTGCTTGGAAAGAGGCACTGTCAGTAGTGCAAATGTCTATTGATTGAATAGAGACTCATTTTTGGCTGCTGTAAAACTGCTTAGTTTTTCCCTTTCACAGTGTGCTTCAATATGAAATTTGTTACATTGTGAATGCATTGCTCTGCTCTCCAAAACAATGATGGGTTTCTACCCTGAGTAGTTCCAAGATGGATGCCTCTCTATGAGGCAAGAAGATATTTTTAAGCAAATATAGGGTACACACAAGGCTTAAATATTTACCAGAAATCAAGCTCCCTCATATTTGGGGTGCTGGGGTAATTTAGCCCCATTCCTGGTCTTATCTTCCTAACCTGTGGGACAATTATTTTGCACTCTCCAAATGCAATACTTTTATGGTAAATGTATTTATATATGTATACACACTTGAGGATATATATACCAAGAACAAAATAGCTGAATGAATTGTCTTAAAAGTTAAAACCACCTTTTGGAATAATAATAAATTGATTGCCTTCACATTGACCTTGCTTGACACAATACCAGCCCATGTCATTGCAGAGACACTCAACTGTAGATTAAATGATTCCATAGCTAATGGCACATGGTAAATTTGTGGCCGCCTTGGCTTGTAAATCAGATGGAGAGATGAGCCTTTGAGTGTCCAGCAGAAAGAAGCTGAGAAGGATTTGTGGATTATTAAATCCATTGCGACTGTGAAAGCACCATCCCATTCTCATTTTTAATATGTTCTACTAATACTACTATACTACCTAGATTTTTCCCCCCTAGCCTTTTGTATTTTGGAAATTAAACTCTAAGAAGATTGAGTCACTGGGATTTCATTGAAAGTTTTGGTAGCCGAGTCTCCCCCTAAAAAACCAAGTGCCTTAAATATGTTGGTGATAACAAAACACTTTTGATAATGCCGTGCGTTTTTCATCATTTGCCTCAGTATATTTTTGGCATTGCGGAGTCCCACAATTTCATTTAAAATGTAGAATCGATCGAGTTGGTAGATGAAGTTCAGTTGTAATCTTTTCATAATAAAATTGTCTCCATGTTTTTAAAGTACAGAAGCACAGTACAAGGATTTACTTTTCCTTCTGTTTTAGCCTTGGTGTTTCTCATTAAGATGGTCTCAAAATGATAGCATCAAATGACTGTCTTAAAATTCATCTACTAAATTCGTGCTTGTTCTTCGTGCCTTTTCCCCACGCCACCCTCAAACAATAGAATGATTTCTTTACAAATGTTTTAATTACAGTCCATATGAAGCACACACATTAACGTTTTAAAACTTTTATTGAAGCAGTTGTTAACGTGTGCCTAACACTTTCTCCCTGAAGGTACAGCAGTACCAAGGCTAGATTCCCTAGCATTTGCCTTTTTGTAGTTCTAAATTTTGCCAGTTAAGCCTTGAGTGTCATTCAGATTCCTTGAACTAGCTCCCAAGTGTATTTACATTAAATTTCTAGCAATCTTTACATTTTGAAATAGCAAGCATCCATAATGTAAAGACAAAATGAAAACAAAACATTTCCCCTGGCTTGTTAAACTATGCTAAAGAAACACACAGATTTCCTACATAATTAACAAAGTAACGACATTCTCTGCCCCCTTCATATTAACAGCACTTTTTAGGTGGCATTCTTGGATCAAACCTTTAAAACCACCTTCTCACGTATTGGCTGCAAACCTTGAACCCGACACTGTGCTTGCTTAAACATGCAAATAGGATATAAATTACAATGTCTAGTTCTGTGCTTAAGACAGACTTGTAATTCTGGGTCATACTTGTGGCAGGTTTAGTGTCCACTGATCTACTCCATCACACTCTCTCCCCCTCCCCCAATATTATAAGGTAAATTCTATTTCCTTTGTTCATAATGCATGCTTCTAGCTATCTGGAAGGCCAAGTTAATCTACAGGAGGTTATAAAAGGGGTACTGCAAGGCTTCAAGTTAAAGTTTTTCACAATAGGCTAAGGACTGTATTTTTGTTAGATGTGTGGTTTAACTGTTCATAATATTTGGTTAATGAGTTAATACTAGAACTAGTTCAAGGAACTGAACAAGAAAATCAGGGTTTTTCGGTAAAATAATGAATAGGTTTAATCACAAGAATGCGTAGGCATTTTCCAGATTCCAGTTAGATAGCATTTAGTTTTCTTTCTCATTCTATGTTTTTTGTGTAAAGACTTTTCTCGCAGCCACTGGCAGACTGCATTCTTTTTTTCTAAAGAACCAGGTTTTCAGAGCTGGAGGCTTATCAAATTTTAATATAAAAATTCCATAACTGTAGTTGTGAAACAGGCCTGCCCCTCAAAAACTGAATATAGGGACAAATCCTTGAAGCTTTTCAAATTGTGTTTTAAGCTGGCTTTCGTGCACCCCACACTAAACCATTAGTAAACTATTCTCTTAAATCAGAATCTTTGCAAATCAATAATTACATAAATTTTCTGGAGAGGGAGTAAGTGGATAAAATTGGACTGTTACTAACTATTTTTTTAAATTGTGAAAGTATTTGCTAATTATTTCACTCCAACAATGTGTGTGAGTCCAGATCCGTTGCATATAAATGAGCCTCACCCAAAAGGACAGGGACCAGTTCTGCCAGGACTTTTCTTTCCACCTGTCCTTGTTCATTTGGGAGACTGGCGGTGCGGCAGTTGCAGTTTGGCATGTAAACCAAAAGCCAAGGTTGTGGTGGTGATCTGTTTTATACAAATGTATGGAAAGCTGTCTTATTAACATAAAGATGAGGGTTGCAGATGAGTATTGCCTAGCTTTGTACACCCCAGTAAAAGGCCTTCCAGAGCCTCATTCAAAATTATCATGAACGTGAAATGAATATAGGCATTTGCCCAGTAAAGTTCTTGCACGGTCTTACAAAGAGAGGCCTACCAGACAACTAACTATACAACAAAAGCCAGAGTTTGCAATATTCAGCTAACTTAAATATCTTAAATCTGGCTCTGTGGTCTTCTATTAAGCAAAAATCTACTTTTTTTTTTTTTTTAAGCTGTTAAAAGGCAGGGTTCATAATGGAAAAAGTGTGTGTGTGTGTGTGCATACATATGTAATGAATTTGAATTGTGTGTGTAGAGTGAATAAATTCCAGAAAATTAAAGATAAATTGTAATTATTGTAAATGAAAATAGTCTCCAGAAAAGTTGTGTATATAAAACAGATAAACTGAATTCAGTATAAAGCTGTAAATTTAGGGTACAAAAATACTAGAAGCTTTTTGGGTATTGTTGACAGCATCCCCTTTAACAAAAGAACAGCTAATTATCTTAAATAATAATTCCACTTTCTTTCAAAAACTGCTAAAAATGCATCTTAAGTAGCGAGTTCAGTCTCACCTGCTGGCTAAACACCACGGCAATCCTCTGAGTAGACGGTGCTCACCCTCTGTGCTCTCTGTTCCAAGGATTGTGCTGCAGATTGATATTGCACTTGCAGATGACTGTTTTATTCCATCCTAACTGTGAATGATCATTTTGTCCTGCCTCGACATAAGAGGCTGTCCATTTACATTTACAGAGGTTATTGTCCCTCCCCCAGTAACTAAAACGTTATATTTGCAAAGTATGTATTAAAAACTGTAGAAACTTATATTTTTATAACCACTTTAAAACCTTTCAAATGTAGATATTGCATCCAGCTTAAGGTTGCAATCTCTTTTGTCCATTTAATCTATTTGTCAGTTTCTTCAGTGCAAAGAATTGTGTAATCACTAACTACAGCATTTTTAAAAAAACAAGCTTTCATATAGCCACATTTGACACCTAAGGTGCCTTTTTGTATAGCCCCTTTTCCTCCTTGCCCTTTTTAAAGACACACAAACCTTTATAGACTGTAAATGCTAAAACTGAACAGTTAAGTTAGGTGCAGTTCTGTCCTTACTGTACTGTATCGGATACTTATTAGCAAAGAAACAGCAGACTGATTCTCTCTTCATTGTGCATCGATCAATGGTGCAAATAAAAGGGATGTTTCCTGTTTTTTACAAGCACGTTGAACTTTTTAGGAGTTTAAAAATAAACTGAGGATAAAAGGAACTCGTGTGGGTAAATGATCAATGTATTAAATGAGTTGGGAAGTTTTCTATTACTAATGCAATAAACTTTGCACTCGTTTCAAGACCCTGCTGTTCATAAAACAGCATCCATTTACTGTGTTTTGCTTTAACAAGCATTTCTCAGTAATGTTTTTTGTACATTTGACAAAGTTGTGGAGTTTAAAAGGACGCTTTTGTGTATTCTGATTTTTGTATAGATATCTTAGACTATTCAGAAACCACTTGTTAATGTATTTCTCAAAATAAAAGTGTACAAATGTTAATTACAATTTCTTTGGTATAGTTGATGCTGAAGGTTTGGGTGTTTTCAAATGAGACAGTAGCCCACCTGAGTCTGTGTTTTATTTTGTTGGATTTTTTTTAGCCATCCCCTCCTGCTACAGCAGCTCAGGGCAGCTCACAACACACAAAACCAAAGAGAGTATAAAAATTATCAAATAAAAACAATAGCATATTGCTAGGCTTTGCCCCTTTCTCTGTCTCCTCAGCCAAAATCCTGGTTCACGCCATGGTCATCTCTTGCCTTGACTACTGCAACCTCCTTACTGGCCTCCCCTCCTTTCACCCCCCTCAAAATCGTCATCCAAAACTCCGCTGCTACAGCCTTATATTCAGCCCATCACTTTTTGACCACGTGCAGCCTCTCCTCTCATTGCTTCTCTGGTTCCCCCTTCCCCAACGCATCCTTCACAAACTCCTTCTGTTCACTTACAAAACCCTTCACAACCTGCTCCCTCTTTCCTTTCAGCCCTAGTCTCCTTACATACTCCTGCACGCACTTTCCACTCCTCCCTCGCTCCCCTACCCGCCTTCGTCCATTCTCCCTTGCTGCCCTGTGCCTGGAACTCCCTTCCTGCCCACATCCGCCTTGCCCCCTCCCTCTGCATCTTCAAAACCCACCTCTTTCTTGATGCCTTTCCTGATGCCTGTTAGAACGTTCCTTTCAATATTTGCTGACTCCTGCCTAAATACCACCAAGCCAAGCACGTGCACCTGAGACTTTGCATCCATTTGAATGTAATTTATCCCTTGTCTCTGCCCTATGTCCCCTCTCCTTGTCTTCCCCCTCCGTCTCTATTAGAGTGTGAGCCGTAGGCAGGGACTGCATCACTCTTATTGTTCTGTAAAGCGCCAGGTACATAACTGGCGCTATACAAATGCTTATAACTAACAATATCCAATAAAACACTCAGGTACAGCGAAAAAGACCCTCTAACTCAATCCCCCACCCATCTCCCTTGCCAAGTGCCACTGGAACACCCATGTCTTGCGTTGTCTCTGAAAGGAGGGAAGGTCTGGGGTCAGGAGGATCTCTGTTAGGTGAGAGTTGGATCTGTGCAGCCTCCTTCACATTTAGTGTGCAACCTAGTAAATGGTCAGCCCCTGCATGTAGTTGTGCCATGCAGGCAGCCTACTCAGGTTTAGCCTGCCAAGCTTAATAGGCAGGCATTCTTCCCTACTGTGTTCTGCCTACCAACCCCCATCACATCATTCTTCCAGGGAAGGCCATCTGTCCAAGCTCACTACCCCTGGCCAAGGGCTGGTTTCCAGGGGCAGGAAGAGGGGGGAGTGGGCACAGGGAACTTGCCCCCTAGATGTCCCATTCTCAAGCCCTGGTTGCCCATGGTGGGCAGAGAGGGGAGGCCTAAGGCAGGGCGTGCCAGTCAAAGTTCCTCTGCCCAGGCCGTGGTTCCCAAAAGCAAGCAGAGAGAGAAAGCATGGTGTTCCAATCAAGGTTGCTCTGAAGGAAGCTTCCCTTAGAAACAGTGAGCTGCTTCTTGCCCTTGACTGGCTTCCTCTGCCCAGGGCCTGGTTGTATGGGGCAGATAGTGGGGGGCTGTGACTGGTGGGGGGACTGTGACTGGTGTCTCCCTGCCCAGGACGGTCTGTTGCCTCATGCTGTAGGTAGCCATGATCATCGGGCCCCAGCTGGACCACTTTTGGTGTGGCTAGGCCCAACCTCCACAGGGCAATTTAGCCTGCACTTTGGGACCAGCTCAGATTAGGCCCACAGGAGACTGCTGGTAGAACGGTTCACTACTAGTTTCAGGAAGATGGGGAGATCCATGCACCCTTGATAGCTGAAGGGGTGTGCTCATGGGTGTCTGCCTGGCCAAAAGATGGGGGAATGGAATCTGCCCCAACTACCCTGGAGTACAGGCAGGAGTGAAAGGGTGGGTGCCTCACAGGGCCGTCCCTGCCACTAGGCAGCCGCCTAGAGTGGCAGATTGGGGGAGGAGAGCAGCGGGCAGGGAACAGAAGGTTGCTACCTTGTA
Organism: Sphenodon punctatus; assembly: GCA_003113815.1. Lineage (NCBI taxonomy): Eukaryota > Metazoa > Chordata > Lepidosauria > Sphenodontia > Sphenodontidae > Sphenodon > Sphenodon punctatus. The sequence continues at coordinate 4,177,292 of QEPC01002450.1, forward strand.
AACAAGGTTCTTCAAGATGGCTCCTAACATTCTAACACATAGGTGTGCGCTTCCCTTACCGGCACATACCAAGCTCACTAATTTAAAAACCACGTGACGTTCATGTGCCCCCAAAATATATAAGGTACCTTCCCACCTAAACCCAACAGTTCCTTCCAACCCTAAGCGATTATGAAGAAAATACCAAGTGGGGGTGGCAGGGTGGGCATTTGTGAGAATATTCGGGGCCATCTCAAAGGACCTTGTTTACAAGGTAGCAACCTTCTGTTGTTCTTCAAGTGGCTCCTCCCATTCTCACAAATAGGAGCATACCAAGCCTAGAAATAGGTGGTGGGGGAATTTTCTATCAAAAATCAAACAATGCATACTGCATGCAAAAGAACAAGAGTTTATTACGTAGTAAAACAGGTAAGTATATTTACAGGGAACCTCTACATATATGTGCTGTTATACAGAAACAAGTGGTTCGCCTGTGTTTGTTTTGCTTTAAAAAAAAAAGGTTTGAAAACAGAATTAAGTATAGACACACCAAGAGAAGTGTGGGGCTGGGAAACTAGGTAGAGAGCATAGTGCTTCACAAAGGTATGTGGGGAGCTCCACGTTGCCGCCGTACATCTCTCTTGCGGAGATATGTTAGAAAAAGCAACCATAGAAGCACCCAGTGCCCTAATTGAATGTGCTCTCAAATTAGGTGGAGGTGAGAATCTGCTCAGTTGGTAAGTAAGTGAGATCAGCTGTACCAACCATTTGGAAATAGTCTGAGAAGATATCTTCTGACCTAATCTAGGTAGGGATAGAGAGAGAAACAGAGTGCCTGAGAGCCTGCAATCTCTGGTCTTATCTAAGTAGGTGAGGACAGCTCTTTTTACATCTAGTGTGTGTGCCATGGCCAAAACCTCAGATGCATGAGGAGGGGAAAACACAGGGAGAACAATTTTCTGGGATAAATGAAACAGAAACTATTTTAGGTATAAAGGATGGGTGAGCTGAAAATTCTTATCTGTCTGGGAAAACCTGGAGGTAGGGTTCCTTTATAGAAATGGCAGCAATTTCACTAACACGTCTGAGGGACGCAACAGCTACCAAAAAGGCAGTTTTTAAGGTCCAACGGAATAGATCTGCCTGTTCTGGAGGCTCAAAGGGATGTTTTGTCAATCGATCAAGTACCAAATTAAGATCCCATTGAGACAGTGGTACCTGATGCAGCAGGAACAAATTTATAAGACCCTTGTGGAACTTCTTAACCATAGGGTGAGCAAAGAATGATTTAGAACCAGGGAGGGTAACACGCCTAGAAATGGCAGAGAGAGGTGCACTCTTAACGAGGAGCGTGCCAAACCTTTCTCTGCTAATTCTAGTAAATATTGAAGTACTAATTCTACATACAGTTGAGTGGGAGACAAAGATTTAGCTTGTAGCCAAAAGCAGAATCTTCTCCACTTGGAGACATAGGACTTACGAGTGGATGGTTTAAATTCATTTTGGAGAACAAGGGCTAACTTGTTACTTAAGGATTGGGCCCCTTTGGTATGTGACTCCTCCAAGCGTGGAAGTTCAGTCGTCTGTGTTCCAGGTGGAGAATTTTCCCTTGGTTCAAGGACAGCAAGTCTGGGATCTGGGGTAGGGCAAGGGATGAGTTGGCTAGATTTTGAAGCTCATGATACCATATGTGGCGAGGCCACCCTGGAGATAAGAGGATAAGATTGGCCCCCTCTAACCAAATCTTGCTCAACACACGTGGAATGAGAGGAATGGTGGGCTGCCCTGGTGCAAAGAAGGCTGCACTTTGTGTTCAGGGCAGTGGAGAATAAGCCTACATACCCCATACCACCACTTGGGGGGGGCGGCATCAAGTTTTGTCATCACCTAGAGTAGCAAAATGCCTTGGGATGGCCCTGGTGTCATGTTCCTGGTGTGAAACGGGGGGCGGCATAGAGGGCAGGGACACCACCTTTGTTTATCCTGGGGTTGTGGGTTTTTTTTGAGGGGCTTACATTTTCTAACTGATTGTGGGAAGAATTAAAAAAAGGGCTCATCACAGTATGAGAAGTTATAGAAAGATGGACTGTGTTCTGCTTAAGAGGCTGGGACTTCCCACTCCTCCTTCCCACTAAGAAAACATACTTTTAAAAATCTAAAATTGAAGATGAAGGTTTAAAGGGGGAAGGCTCTGACGTATTGGCCTTTATAGAGTTTGACAGCCAGAATCGGATATGCATCTTAAAGACTGCAAGTTCAAGGTCCGTTTTACTCTTGACACAGATTTTCAAGATGCCTGTTCTGCTCAGATGAGGTAAAGTTATTTTCTGTAGCACAGTGGTCCCTCTACTAAACCAGGCAAAACCCTAACCCTAATATCATCATCATCTTACAGCCCCTCGCTGTCCCTAGCATGCTATTGAGGGCTGCTAGCTGTCTCTGCAAGGTGTTAGGTTTCAACCCTTTATCTAACCCTTCCTGAAGGAAGTCCAAGACTACTCTGACAGAAGCCCTCTCTAGTCTAAGAAGCCTAATCCCACACCACCTCGCAAAAGTGGACCAGGTACTCTGAAAGATACGTCTTGTTGCTGGCCTTCTGGACTGGAGCATTGTATCTAAGAACCTCCTAGAATAGCCTAGTCTGCTTAATTCTCTCCGCTCAATTTCCAAGCTGTTAGCTTGAGGGTCCCTGATTGTGGTGCAGGATTGGCCCTTGAGGAAGGAGGTCTGGTCTCAATGTCAGTCTGAGCGGGGGCTCTGGGCTGAGGTCCTGCAGGTCTGTGAACCATGGTCTCCATGGCCAATAGGGGGCCACCAGGATGACCGTCGCCTGCTCCTTCCTGACTTTCATTATTGTTCATTGTATGAGCGGGAATGGCGGGAACGCATAGAGGAGACCCTGAGGCCAACTGCAGTTCAATGCAGCGAAGGTGGATTGCCTTGTGATTCGGGTGTCAAGAGATGAAACTCTCCATCTGCATTGTCTGTGGAGGCAAACAGGTCGATCGAGGGGGAGCCGAATTGGTTGACTATGGTCCTGAAGGTCGAGGAGTGAAGAGACCATTCTCCCTGGTCCAATTGCACCCTGCTGAGCCAGTCGGCCTGTGCGTTGGCTTGGCCCTTGATGTGAATTGCCCTGAGAGATTTCAATTTGTTCTCTGCCCACCTGATGAGGATGGCTGCCATCTGGTGTAGAGTTTCAGATCTCAAACCTCCTTGATGGTTTACATAGGCTTTCGCTACGGTATTGTCAGTATACACCAACACATCTCTTCCCCTCAACATTGGTGCTAGTTTCCGTAGGGCTAAGTAGATCGCCCTCAGCTCTAGCCAATTTATATGGTGGGTTTTTTCCCAAGGAAGCCACTTGCCTTGGGCTGTGTGACCCTGCGTGTGTGCTCCCCAACCTTGGAGACTAACAGACGCCAGAGTCGTTCTCCCTGGATCGGAGAGGGGCATTCCTGGAGAGAACCTGTGCGGTCAGGACCACCACGCCAGGGACCTCTTTAGTGGTGGGAGCAAGATGGCTCTTCTTGCGGTTGATGATGAAACGGTGGTCTTGTAGGTACTCTATTACACGGTTCACGTCGCTTCGTGTCTGCTCGCAAGACGGGGATCTGACAAGAATGTCGTCTAGGTACAGGTGTATTTTGATTCCTTCTGTTCGTAAGTTTGCGACCAGGGTGATCAGTACCTTGGTGAACGTTCTCAGTGAGGTCGCAAGACCGAACGGGAGAGCTGTGTACTGCCAGTACTGCTGTGCATAGCTGAATCGAAGCCATTGTCTGTGAGACGGTCAGATAGGTACGTGAAGATAGGCTTCCTTCAAGTCGAGAGCCGTCAGCCATTCCTCCTGCCCTATCGCGGTTTGTATGGATTGCAGGGTCTCCATTCTGAATTTCTGTATCTTGAGAGCTTGGTTTAATCTTTTCAGATCTAGGATAGCTCTCCATTCGTCCGACTTTTTGGGGACCAGAAATAGGATGGAATAGAGGTCTCAACCATGTTCGGGAGCCGGAACCTTCTCTATTGCTCTGATGGCATGGAGTCTGCTGATTTCTGATTGCATGGCTATCTGTTTGCTTCTGTTGCTGGATACAGGAGATGTGCAGAAGTACTGGGAGGGTGAGTGCTGGAATTCTATTGCGTACCCCAGTTGGACAGTCTGGAGAACCCAGGCGTTTGAGGTGGTTATAGCCCATTGCACTGCAAACTGTTGCAGTCTTCCGACCCCCAGTTTTTGCTGTTCGCGGAGGTAGGATGGTGTACAGTCAGGCATCCGGCTTGGGGCGTCCTGCTCCTTGTCGCTGTCTGTTTCTATTGTCGTTTCCCTTCTGTTTCTGCCAGTGAGGTTTGTATCTCTGCTGACTCCCCCTGTGGGGAAAAAAGGATCGTCTGGTACCCCTAGCTGGGGTATAGGGTGAGTTGAAGGGACAAAAGGATCTCTTCTGGACCCCCACGCTGTGCAGGGTCTGTTCCTTGGTCTTGTCCGCTGAGTCAGTCAGCATCTTATCCAGACATTCCAAATAACTTACGCCATTGGAATGGTCCACGGACTAGAGCGTTTTTGGCAGTGTTGTCGCCTTTCCCTGACCTCAACCATAGGCGGCGACGGGCTGCCACATTGGAAGCGGCCGCTTTTGAGGCCCAGCGAAGGATATCGGTAGATGAATCTGCCATGAAGGAGTAATCTAACTGTATACTTGTGGACAGTACCCTGGTCATTTTCTCTGAGACTCCGGGGTCTGAGGCTCTCTTAATCCAGACCATTAAGGCTCTGGAAAAGTATGATACTATGGCCATCTTGATAACTGAAGACACCTTGAAGTTCCTTCTCAAATTGCAATCAATGCCCTTATCCATCGGGTCCCGTTGAAAACATTCTCCCTCCGTGGGGAAGACTGAGTTTCTGGCCAGAGATGCCGCCGCCGCATCCACCTTCGGGATGGACAGAACGGAGTTCTTGTTAGAGGAATAAAGGGATAGCTGGGATCTGGTCAACTTGGAGGCCCTGTTGGGGTTCTGTATTTCTTTCCTAATGATTTTTTCATAGACTTTGTCTAAGATCATACCTCTGTCCCTTTCCTGGGGAAGGTACTTTCTTTCCTCTTCTTCTTCCTCGGAAGTGGACGAGGTTCCCTTTTCCTTCTTTTGCTTTAGGTGGAGCGCTTTTACTACCAGATCATATATTTGATCCCTGTACTTGCTAGGGAATTGCCGGTCAGGATCGAGGGAGGGGTCTAGTTTGTTCTCTTCTGCTTCTCCCCTGAGAGGTTCTCTTCATTCTCCCTTTCCCCTTCAGAAATCTCCCCCTCATCTTCAGCGTCCTCTGCGGGGGTGACTTGTCTCCCTGCCTGGCCTTTTTTCTGTGTCTGGGGCCCCTCTCCTCCTCTAAGGATTGGCTGGCAATGACATCCTCTTGCTCCTCCCGAGGAGGCCGGGGAGTCAAGAGGCTGGGGGGGACCTGCGGGGTTTCTTGGATAGGGGTTTCTTGCCCTTTCCAGCCCCTTTTGATTTGCCATTTATAGTGCCCCCGTTCTCTTGGCGGGGGGGGGGGGGGGTCTCTTTCTTTTGAGCTCCGATAGGATTTCCCTTAGGACCTTCATGTGGGGGTCTTGAACCGGAGGGAGGTTTCGGGGTGGACTCACTACGGGTGCCTGTTCTGCGGAGATCTCAGTGGCTGCAGCTGTGGCCTTTTTTCTGATGACCATGATACCTCCTTTCCCACCCATGCGAGGATGGGCTGTGGGGGAGGGGCACCTGAGCTGCGCTTGCCTTGTATCTTCCGCAGCTCGCTGTAGCCCTGTAGTGTGGGAGGGGCGCCCCAACCATTCGGGAGTGGAGCCCCTCTGGCGTAGTTGATTAAAGGCAGCTGTCTGAGGTTTGAGTCCTTCGCCGGGGATTCTAGTCAGTGTTCAGAGCCTTGCCGCTGCAGAGGAAGCACTATGTTGCTGGGCTGGGGCCATGGGCCCGATCAGTTATTTCCAGCCTGGGAGGGGAGGGAGTTGGAGGCTGTGCTGTTGCGGCTGATCAAGCCGGCACCTAGCTGGGAATGCGTGCTCCGGGCTGCGCAGCTGCTGGGGAGTGCTCTGCCGCACGCCGGGTTGAGGGCGGAAACTGGAGGGGTTAGCGCGGGCGGGACTCGCTTCCTGCAGTCTGGATTGCTAGCGCAGGAAGGGCTGCAGCGGCTGCTCTGGTAACTGGCCCCCTTTCCTGTGTTATATGGGCCCACCTCCTTGTCCAAGCAGGTCTGATAGGTTGATGCCTGCAGACAGGCCCTGAAGGGGGGATACTGCTGCGCCTGCTCTTCGGGTCAAGGGGGGGGGGGGAAGGGGGGAGAGCGAACAGGGAGAATTCCTCTCCCCCTGGCACCAGGAGCACAATCCTGTATACCTATTGGAGATTTTCTCTGAAGAATTCTTGCAGCTTGCCTGCTTCCTCTCTGTTCAGAGGCAGACAAACAACTGGGGAGCCGAGGATAGATTCCCTCCTAGTAGGCCCCTCAAAGTTTGTCTGCCTCCTACTGGTAGTTGGTGGGATCTACTTGACTGGACGGCCAGGAGGATCCCCCGGGAGAACATGAGTATTCTGTAAGCTACAGGTTCTCTTTTTCCAAACATCTTTCGTTTGTAGAGTTATGGTTTGCATGTTCAAATAGCCTACCACATAACTTAACACCCCCTACACTCCACACACTATCTTGGGCCTTGTACAGATAGCCAAGTGGCCTAAAGCACTGCATTTAGCTGGTACGGGAATAAGACTGCCAGGGGTCAATGCCACCATTCTAAACAAGATTTTATAAAGCCAGCCAGTGTCAGGATGCTGAGCTACACCAACCACTGATCTAACCTAATGACGTGTACTTAGCAAACTAGACCAAAACACCCTGCATCCTAAAATACATCTAAAATCTATACAACTCATCAGCAACAAGAGACTTTAAGGATGGATAAGTACGGTATTTTAGAGCCAACGATGTATTGAGCATTTGATGGCCATTCTTACTGATTAAACCATGTCCAGGCCAGCAAGCAGTTTAAATCCCATTTCTGCATGGTTTGTTTAGCACTAGATTTACACTGCCTACTATTTCTTATTGGCAATGTTAGCTTTCGGAGACCTGCATTCTTAACAAATTCTGTGGCATAGTTACTTTCCAGACTTACCGTGAACAGTACCACAAAAGGTATCTATTGCAAGTGGCAGTGCAATGGAATTTACATATCACGCAATTCAACTGTTTATGTGAAGGCATATGTTTAGACTGCAAAGTTTGACAATTGTACATTAAGTTTTTCACTCAGAAAACACAAGTTTATTAACTTAGTGCAAGTGGTAATATCCACAGAAGACACTTCAATTTCATTTTATCACAAAATGTTTATTTTTGTACCATTTTGTTTCATTTTTGGCTTGACTCAGATTTAGATGTGGAGGCTCTCAATGAGGACAGTCGGCGTCTCTTAGCTATCTGTTCCTGGCGTTTTTCTTTTGCCTCCTTAAAAAAAAAATTTAAAAAAATAGTGACCAATGAGCAATGTGTAACCGAGGCACATCCAGCTAAGAATTACTTAGATAACCCTGTCAGCATTACTCTAGATTTCACAGTATTCCCCTCTTCTCTCTAAAGAGTTACAATGCAACTCCTTCCAGCACAGCTGGATATTTTGCTATGTAGCCTCTGCACTAGGAAGCTACCATAATGATGCAAATGGTTCTTTTTGGAATTAGGTCTATTAATAGAACCATAGATTCCAAGTATCATGTGTACTAATAGCCCAGCCAGCTTTGCTTTTCTCTGTAAGCAAAGCCAGCAGTAAAGCCAGCTTTGAGGGCTGAATACTTTTTCCTTCTCCACCCTCATGGATACCAGGCCACAAGAGTTCGGAGAATGCTTAACTGGTAGTTTAGGCAGTTTGGCTGTAGAAACAGTGTTATAAAGCCCGCATCCTACATGGGAATGAGGATGTCACACAAAGATCAGGGTTCTTGACACCAAGCACAAGACGTATCAGTCCATCAAACTGTTGCAAAAGTGCAATGGACCAAGGTGTGCAGAGGGTACATCCTCAAATGCATCTCAAGACACACATACCTTCATTCTCTTAGCCAAAAGCTTAGCGTATTCTGCAGCCTCCTCCTTGTTCTTCTGAGTGCGCTGCTTCTTTAGAGCAATACGTCTGCGCTTATGCTGCAGAACTCGGGGAGTCACCAAACGCTGGATCTTAGGAGCCTTGGTCCTAGGTTTCTTGCCTGAGTACAAGATGAGCTAGTTTTAATTTTTTTTTATTTTTTAAGATGACTTCACAGCAACCATGAAATCTTTCCTAATGTCGTATTATTACCTATGGTACTAATCCAACCAGTAGCAATTTGATTCAACTGAAGAAACAAAAGCCTTTGGTTCTAGCACCAACATTGTAGGCAAATCTGCATTTTAAAATCCAAGCTACCTGAAAACAAAAGGTTGATGGATGCAGCCATGTGAGCTGCAGGGGCCTGATCCCATGGCAGGCAATCGCCACCACCATACTGCAGGGCACATGCAGGGAATGGGCCAGACAGTTATTATTATAAACATTTATATAGTGCCAGCCATGTACCTGGCGCTGTACAGAACATAGAAATAGATGCGGTCCCTGCCTGTGACTTACAATCTAAAAGACAAGGCGGGGGAAGACAAGGAGAGGGGACAGTGGGAGAGACAAGTGAGAAGACAAACAAACATTCAGGCGGATGCGAAGTCTCAGGTGCGTGTGCTTGGCTTGGTTACAATCAGGAAGGTTGCAGCAGTCTGCAGAGGAGGGCAGACAGTAAGTATATGGGGAACGACTAGCAGGCATTGGGAAAGGCAGCGAGGAAAAAGTGGGTCTTGAGGAGGGATTTGAAGGANGGCAAGGCGGATGTGGGTAGGGAGGGAGTTCCAGGCATGGGGGGCAGTGAGGGAGAAGGGTCGAAGGCGGTTATGTGAGCAGGAGAAACGAGGGAGAGTGAGGGAGGAGACAGAGGAAGAGCGGAGAGCGCGTGCAGGAGTGCGTAGGGAGATTAGGTCCGAGAGGTAAGGGGGAGCTTGGTTGTGGAGTGTTTTGAACGTGAAAACCAGGAGTTTAAACAGGATACGTTCGGGAAGGGGGAGACAGTGAAGAGAGAAGAGGAGAGGCTCTGGATGGAACTCTGGGCCAGCCCAGAGCCACCGCCAGGAAAGTGGTGGCACCACTCACACAACAGGGCACCTGGCCCTGCCCCACCTCCCTCCCCCAGTCATGACACTGTCACACATTGCCCTACCCTGGTAAGCCTTATCCCAGTTGGGGTAAGCTTGCTCCATGACATCCTCAGAATTTTTCAGGGGAGGTGCTCGCTGCCCCACTCCAGGGTGAACATCTAGCAAGCTTTCAAGCCACTGTTTCATGTAGCTTGTTTACCCAGGGAGGGGCAAGGCCACCTAAGACGTGACAGCCTCCCCAGCCTGTCTTCTGTAGTTGCACTCAATGTGTGTTCTAGACTCCCTATTACATGGTTGACATACATACAATACAGTCTCCTTGATGTTATCTGTGGCCTACAGGCCACATTACTATCCACATTACATAAGTCTTTAAAAATGAAAGCTACTCATTTCTAGAAAGGAAGTCTTGCAAAAGCAAACAGTACTGCAGAGGCTCTATAAAGCTACACAACTTCAAGGAGCAAGGTAACAAGCTACTTGTCAGATAATCAAACAAACTTCAATCTAGAAAGATGGAGCTACTTATTATTTTCAGTAGGATAAGAAAACAGGTGAGTAAGGTCCCAAAAGGAGATGAAGAATGGACAGTTGTTGCACTGAAGGAAATGAAAAGGGAGGGAGGATGGCGAAGCATGAAAAGAAAATAAGGGCAAGATATAGCAGTGACCCAAAAAGGGGTAAATATATTTTCTCACTCAATTAGAGCCACCATATTGGGTCTATAGTTAAGGCGGTTGCTAAACAGCGCCTATGCTGTTCAATGGAGTTTGTGGAGGAAACACTTCCAGTTGGCAACCGAAAATGTTGATCGAAGGTGTAGATTTCCCTCTCCATGTGTATGTGTTGTAATGGTTTTCTGAATTAAGGGGAGTGTTAGGTATGCACTGGTGGTTTTGTATGGGGAAAAAAAAGAAAAAAGTTTTAGATTGTGGTCCCTCTTTAAGGGGAGAAAAAAAACCAAAAAACCCACAGAGGGTCTGTCTCTTATACACATCTCAGTGGTGCCTGGCCACGGGGTGGGGGATTTAAAAAACACCAGAAGAGCAGTGGCGTCCCAGGATAAAGCTACAAGACGCTGCAGCAGTGAGTGGGGGGGGGGCATACACTGCCTCCTCCGGCACACATGGACCGCCTGCCTAAGGGCCCTGTGGCAATAGCTTTGGGGGGAGGGGGGACCTATTGCCCCCGCCCGGCTGTGGCTGCCCACTCCAATCCCCGCCGGCCACTGCTTCCCCGTCGCCACCTCTGAAGGGACCGAGCTGCAACAGTTTCAGGGGGGCGCTCTGTTCCTCCTCGGCCATGCTGGCCACAGTTTCCCCCTCACCACCAGTCTGAGGGACCCCAGCTTGGGGGGGGGGGGGGGGAGAGAGGGAAGCATTCTGTTCCTCCCCAACACCACCCCCTCACCACCAGTTTGAGGGGCCCTGGCTGCAGAAGCAGCATGCCCCAGCCCCCTCAGCCAATAGGGGAAGGGGCCCTCACCACCCAAGCTATTGCTGCGGGGCCTGGAAATATTTGCTCCACAAACTCCACTGACTAGCATTGGTGGTGTGGGGGGGAATCTACCATCACTGGCCACTCTGATCACGCTGCTGCTCTCCCACTACTGTTGCTGCTGTCGCCGCCACCACCACCAGGAACAGCTTCAACAGAGGTAGGTTCAGGTAGGCATCAGCGAGCAAGGGTGTATGTGTGAGAGCGTGTGTGTGTGTAGTGAACGTGTGTGTGAGATTATAGAACTGACAGCAGCTCTTAAACAAGTTTGAACAGAAGGGGAAATTATTTCTGCAAAAAACCTGTGGTTTATTTTTTTTTACAGCTTAAATTAAACTGCATGTGTGTGGTATGCTGACTAAATAATACGCATACACAATGAGGAATGTATGCAGTTTAATTTCAGTTAAGCTGTAAAAAATAAAAAAAGATTTGCCTTAACGTGACAATTTACTGTCACAGAGTTTGAGTATAATTTGGAATGTTGCCTTAACCAGTTACTTAAATTGCAGGTTTTTTTCATAGGTTAATAGAAACGGCCAAAAGTGAAGTTGCTAGAATAAAAGCTAGATTTTACCCCACTATTTATGTTGACCAAGCAATCATATTGTGGCTAAAGGACATAAGATAGACAGCAAATTCAAAGCCACGAGGCCATTTTGCAAGCCTGAGAAAATGTATGTACAGAGATGGCCAATGCAACAAAACTGAGCTTAAAGATCATGCAATGAACACTGCTGCACAAATATTGGGGAGAGTCATCTTGGACGACATCTATTAGCACAAACAGGATTTGGTAATTTTTTTATTTTTTAAAACTACACAAAAAACCACTTTCCTTGTTCAGGAAAAAGCCTTTCAGTTTGCAAGCTTTCACATTTTTAATGAGTTTTTGTCCAGCAAGAATGTATTCATGTAACTGCTGATTTCACTGCATCTCACTCACAGCCCCTCTGCCTTCCCTATGGCACTTCCCACCAGACACGAAGTATTGCACAATTCCCTTGTGATATCCCTACATGACAATAGTTCCACAAAAAAGACGGCATGAATGAGGGACTCTACTTCAGGACTCTGGCCACAGCTAGTTGCTTGGCTAGAAACAAGAAAAAGCTTGCTCCAGGAAAAAAAAACACATCACTAGTGGCGTTTGGATAATCTGAACTCAGCTAGCCCTTTGGCTCAGGGGGCAAAGGATACATCAAGGAGCACAGAAATGGTAAGGATTTCACACAACACTCAATGTGGGTTTGTTCCACTATCTATTCTAAGAACACTGTTGGTGAGCCCTGAATGCAATGGAAATGAAACTCAGCCACAGCTTACCTCCAAGGTTAGCTCTGATGGCTGCAAAATACTTATAAAGGCTTAAACTGACTGAGCCTACATAGGTCAAAACCAGTGCCTTGAGTTGTGCCCGGAATGCTATTAGAATCCAGCACAAGCTCTGAAGCACCAGTATTACCTCCTCCCTGTGACCCATCCCCATCAGAAGGTGGGCTGCTGCACTCCCCAAACAGTCTTCAAGGGCAGCCCCGCATCGAGCACACTGCAGTAGTCTAGCCTTGAGGTAATGAAGGCATGAATGATGGTGGCCAGATCCATATCTGAAAGGGACACAGCCTTCCCACCAAATGGAGTTGGTGAAAGGCACTCCTGGCCACCACCACAACCCGATGTTCCAGGCACAGCTCAGGATCCAGGAGCAACCCAAGACTATGAATCCGAGTAACTAGGGGAAGCTTTACACCCACACCCCAACTATGGGTGTCCTAATCTCACCCACCAGGTCACAAGGTTGGCCAAGCAGTATCACTTCAGCCCTGTCTGGATTCAGCTTCAGTTGGCTCACCCGCATCCAGTCCCCACTGGCAGCCGGGCGTTTAGTAAGCACCAAGACTGCAGGGCCTGGGTTGGATGAAAAAGGATTTGGGTGTTGTCTGTATATTGATGGCAGTACATCCCAGATCTGCACGTGATCTTGCCCAACAGCCTTAGATACACATTGAACAGGAGAGGAGACCGGATGGAACCCAGCAGGACCCCACAGGAGAGGGGGGCAGCAGGACGATGAACAATCACTCATTACCACTTGCTGTAACCTCCCCAACAGAAATGAGCAGAACCAATCAAGAGCCATCCCGCGGATCCCTGCCAGGACCTGCAATCATGTCAACACCACCTCATGATCAACTGTATCAAAGGCTAAGGAAAGGTCTAACAGGTTCAGCAGGGTACAATTTCCCCTAATGATCTCTCAGCGTATACTGTTGACCAAGGCCACAAGCAGAGTCTCCGTACTATACCTAGGATGAGACGGGTCTAGGAATCATACAGCATCAAGATGCTCCCAAAGCTGCTGGGCAACCTCTTATCCACCTAACCTTCCCTAAAAGAGGGGAGGTTAGAGATAAGGCGATAGCCGTACAGGGAGTCAGTTTCTAGTTGCTACTTAAGTCAGCAGGAATCTCAACACTACAGACACAGAAGCTTGTGCTGCTTCCTCACTAGTCTTTTCTCTTAGGCAAAGAAAAGTGCCCTAGAATGAGCACTGTGTGAGAAAACAAGTCCCCCTTGTGATTGGCCAAAACTATGCCCCCCAGACTTAATCAGAGGCTCTTTATGCCAAGGAAAAGGACTTCCGACAACTACAGGACAGATTGTGGGGCTACTCTGGAATAACTTTGGTTTCCTCAAGGTTATACTTGGGTAGCAATTTCGTGAAAAAATGCTCTTTAATGTTCAGTGTTTAATTTCGATTTGGGAATTAGCACGTAACATTTTTTCCCTTTGTGTTTACTCTGCAAAAAATTGTAGCTTTATTTATTGCATATCGATCAAAACATCTAAAGCTTAGAAATGTACATCTTACCTTCTTTGCTCAGAGGTTTTCTCACCACATATTGACGGACATCATCTTCTTTGGAGAGATTGAACAGCTTGCGGATCCTGCTAGCCCTCTTGGGACCAAGTCGACGAGGCACCGTGGTATCTGTCAGTCCAGGAATCTCCTTCTCACCTGGGGAAGATAATTAGATTATAAGTACTGCTCACTGATTAAATGTCCAGGTTGCCTGAAACTAAGGTTGCTTTCCCATGTTACATTGGGGGGGGGGGGGGGGGGCAGAAGGACTTGGGCAATCTTGCAGACTGCCATTTTGCAAGTTCCCCCACCCCCGCAATATCAGAAAGCAGTTCAAGAACGTTAATATTTAGTTCTCCCCAGTCGTCAAATACGTTTTTCAGAAGATTAAAATCCTTTCTCTGGCCTGCCAAGCTGAATTACTACAATCCAGCATGTATGATAGAGAGAACATAGGTTTTCTGAACAGATACGCTCATAGTTCTTTCAGGACTGCCTTAGTTCCTTTCACTACTGCAGCAATAAAAAGCATTTCTATTCAGATGAAGGCAAGCTACTGTGCTGGATAAAATGGACAATGGAAGGCCGTGCTGACAGCTATGACCTAGTGGATCATTAACCATTCTCACTTCTCAGTCGTAAGTTGACAGTGTCATGTAATCATGTTGAGATCACACAATCATGGTTATACAAATATGGTGAAAGGGCTAAACAACTTAAGTGACACCTACCAGTTGATCAACTGACTGTTGCAAAGTAGATTTTAGGTACATTAGCAAACTTATCTAGAAGAATTTAATTTCTGAGAAGGCTCACTGCTAGCCACTGATGTCAAGTCTCAGTCAACATCCATTCAATCATTCATTTAGGACTGCTGATCTACACCAGGGGCAACCAAGATGTTTATCACAATCAACTTCCTGGTAGTTCATGGCATATTCTGGCCCCCTCCCCTGTGCTGCTCTCTGCCAACTGCCTAGATCTTTCGCCAGTGCCACTGCTGGAGCCTGCCAGTGGCAAGGCGGCTGGGGATGGCCAAAAATGGCACCCACCCCCCACCCACCCACATGGAACTGTAGGTACCATTTCTGCGTCCCCCATGCTGCCCCAGCAATAGGAGACACATTTAATGTTTTAAATGTTTGTAGTATTTTCAAAGGATTTTCTATTTTTTGACCATTCGTGTTCGCCGCCCCGAGCTGCCAGTGTGCAAGAGGGTGCGGGATATAAATGCTTGTAATAAATAAGTATAAATAAATAAACCTGGCCCCCACCATGGGGAAGGGAGAAAATGTGTGCACAGAGCTGCTGTGTGGGGTTGGCTGTCAGAAAGCGGCAATGCAAAGTGTCTCTGTTTCCCAGTCGGTGTGTTGACATCACATTGCCTGTTAAGGGGTAGTAGAGATTCCAACACACATGCACCTAGGAAGCCGGGCATGCATCACCCGCAGCTGAGGCCAAGTTTACCCTGCCTGGGTAAATCTGGCCACCAATGCACTGCACCATAACAGAACCGTAACAGCTTCATCCAGACACTCACCTTTCTTGACAATGACCAAATTCAAGACACTTAAATTGGCATCAACAATGCAACCCCGAACAGATTTGCGTTTTCGTTCTCCAGTTCTCCTGGGACGATAACAGGAGTGTCCCTTACTGAGCAGGAGCCGTACACGCCCATGGGTCAGGACACCCTGCTTCATGGGGAAGCCTTGTTTATCATTGCCGCCACTGATGCGGACAACATACCCCTGTTAAAACAAACAACAAAATACATTTAAATAGTAACACAAACAAATTTGTTTGTTAAACAAAAAACAAGCTTAAATATTATTATTTTTTAGCTTTCCTTGCTTCCTTCCATTAAAAACAATAAGCAGAGTAATTTTCCAGTTCTGCACTTTCCCAGCTTTCCACAACAAATTAATATACTGGTTTTATTTCACCAGTTCGATTTTCTAGTATCTTTAAAGAGTTAAAGACAGACGGGTCTAGCTCAAGTGGTAAGAGCGCGTGCTTTGCATGTATAAAGGTCCCAGGTTCAATCCCCAGCATTTCCACTTCAGGATCCCTGGTAGCACGCCTGGGGGAGGCCTCTGCTGGGGGCTTGGAGGGGTCTCAGGTAGTATGCCGGGATGGCCTCTGCCGGAGACCCTGGAAGAGCCGGATTTGGACCCGAATTTGAAACTCTTGCTGCCGTGTCAGGTTGTGACAATAACGGGCTAAGACGAACCATTGGTCTGACTCAGTTGTAGAGGTGGTCCATTTATCATTTCAGGTTTCAAATCAAAAGCAGCACATTTTAAAGCCCCCTATATAAGAGCATAAGTAGTGCCATAATGGGTCAAGCCCAATGGTCCATCAAGCCCAGCATCCTGTCTCCATGCGTGGCCAATCTTGGTTGTTTGGGAGAAGTGTCCAACAGTTCATAACGGGGCAACCTGGTCCGTTGTTCACTTAGCTTCCAACAGCTCAGAGGTTATGTCCCCCAAACCTACTTGGTTAACAGCCATTGATGAACCTACCCACCAAGAACTTGCAAAACTTTCTCCCATGTACTACAAATGAAAAGGAAGGCCACTGGTTTGAAACTTTGGTATCTACAATTCGGTATTTAAATGGATACAAGTCTGCCTTTCAAGGGTCCTCTGCACACCACACAGGCGGGGAGCATACAATCTCAAGTAGACAAGACAAAGATGTGAAAAAATGCAGGAGAAATGGGATAGATTAGGTGACAAGACTACAGTCAAACTGTCTGTAGCAGAACTGAGAATTCCATCTCCTGGGTCTCCATTAACTGATTTAATTACAGGCTCACTCAGGGCACAAGATTTGCAAGCGCCTGGGAGGCTTCGGCACCCATAAAACTAAGGCTGGTGACTGGTTCAAGGGTGTAGTGAGGCATGAATGGTTTAATATCAGAATGAAGTCTGGGGGCTGGATTTTTTTGTTCCTGGAGTTTAATCTGAAATTTCATGCCATGGGCTCACTCTCCTGTCTAATGTGGGTCTTTCAAAGAGTTAATGTGGCAGCAAAGGTATGGATGGGCACATTCACTTGGTAAGAAATAGTTAAGGGAAAGACTGAATGTCAAGGATTACTTTAGTTCATTTAAGGCTTTACACCTTACTCCCCTTGCTAGTGCGTCTTTAATTTCTTCTTATTTAATGTTCTGAGAAAGTTACTCACCACAATTCTCAAGATATAGTAAGAATTCTCAGCCAGGTACCCACCCACAAAGTCAGCACACAAAAGCTGCTGCAAAGCATTATCACTATATTCCACAGTAAGAATTCTTGCTTTCTTTCCCACAGCAATATGATAAAAAGCCTAATTTACAGTGTAACGAACCTTACCTTCCACTCTTCACCAAGAGAATCTGCAGAGACCTCAGTGGCCATCCGCTTCTCATAGAAGGTGCGGAGTTTACGCTCATCATCCACTTCAATGAGCTTCTGGCAGCCAGTGGCCGGGAAAGAGATGTTCAGATAGGAGTAACAAACAAGCATATAGACCTAAAGCACTTGTATTGTACGAGGTCTATTTCAAACAATAATGTTCAGGAAATTTAAGGAGACCGTTTCATATTAACACACTGGTTTCATACTTAACGAGCTCATTTCAAATGCAATTTTCAACACTATTAATTTGCTAAAAGCTACTACAACCACCCCCTGGCCCACACACTTTTTTTTTTTTAAACTACATAACTACAAGTTGCTACAACGCAACTAGCCTGCTACAAGACTACTTAGCCTGAAAAAATAAACACCACCCAGAAAACATAACTTGTGCAAGGCCACACACATCAAGCTACTGATAAACCCAGGATGCTACCCCCATGTCCTAGCTACTGAGCCACATGCAATCCTACTGAAGAAAGTGGCAAAACTCCCACTGACTTGACCGGTGGAGAGTTGTCATGACACTTTGACAGACGAAGTGCACTGTTCTATGCTATATTCAATAGCATTATTTACATTTTACTTCCATGCAAATAATGTTATTGAAGGTTGTTGTTCCATGTTCAACATTAGTTCGCTCCAGAGAACTAAGGAGGGAATTATTTGCTTCCAGCAGGTGTCCTGCACCCCTTTCCCTTGGAAAGCAGCACAGCACTCTCTCTCACTGACAGGGACAAGGGGGGGGGGGGGGGGGTTTGGGGAGTCTCGCGCGTGCTCCTCACTCACTCTCCCCAGCGGGGGAAAGGAGGCCGCCATTTTACACACACACCCCGAATCCGTCTCCATCCACCCCGCAGCGGCGCTCCGCGAGCCTGGCCTTGCCACAGCGCCTCCCGCAGGAACCCCTCGCTCCCAGCACTCCGACTATTTGCGGCCCCCGGACCGAGATCAAAGAGCCCACGCCCCTCACCTTCATGCCGGCTGAGCCGCTCGCCTCGGGTCCGCCACGGAAAAGAGGCTTGACTTCCGCTCCGCCCAATTCACATAGGCGCCCGGAAAGCTCGCGATGATACCGGCGTGATCTAAGGAAAACACCCTCCCCGTGGGAGTAGAACGCACGGAGAGCGAAGGTGTCGCGTGAACTGAAGTAACCAATGGGGAAGGGCTTTCTGGGTGCTGGCGGCTGACAGGCTGGTTGTCGGGCCGTTCTGTCCTGTAGGCGGTGTACGCGGAGCTCTCTATGGTTAGCTTCCCATTGAAGGGGAAAGGTGCGTCGTAGTTAGCAGTGACAGCCACACCGGGAAGGCGCTAACGGAGTTCCCCCACTCGGGGGCTGTGGGTCCAAGAAAGTGCAGAGGCTGGCCCCAGTCTCACCTCGGAGTCCCCGTGTTTTGCCGTGGCAAGCAAGCCCCAGCCGCCTTTGGATCCTGACCAAGTGCCTACACCTTGAACGTGTTCACACAAAACGTTTACCCTCCCCGGGAAATTATCCCTAGTTAAGGACAGTAGATGGTCAAAAATTCCCTATGGAGAGCTTGCCCATATAATGTATTTGCTATTGATTATTCGATTCGTTATCTTTGGATGTCTCCAGTCTATGCTAGTTTGAGAGGAAAACAGTTAACACAAATTAACCTAAAACATAGGTTAATTCCTATGGCAAATAATAGGTGATACTAAGGACTTTTTCAAACAGACTGGGACCCCTGTGGGTGCATGGGGGAGGGGTGGCACAGTGGGGAGATGGTGTAGGGCCATTCCCACAGGCACACACGTATTTCGGCACACAGAGGCACCTCCATTTCCTCAGTGCCTCTGTGCGTTGGAGATGGGTGGTGGGCACACACATGCACCTCCACCCATCTGCTGCGGCATTCCCACAGATGCCTTCCACCCATCTCCACGCAGCAAAAGCGCATGGAGATGCGTGGAAGTGTCTCATGTGAAAAGGCCCTAAGAGAGACCTTGTGGTTATTTACATCTGACTCTTTCAGGGCTTTGTACTCCCTTGGGGGTATTTGCTTATATAGCGTAAAGACTGAGACAAGATTCAATTAATAATATTGTGTAGTTTTTATAGTAAGTTTTAAGATTCCATGACATTTTATGTGCATTGTTGTCACGAGATACTGGGCTACATGTAGACTACAGGTCTAACAAATGTGTAAAGGTAAAGGTTAAACACGTATATAATGTGAAAGCTGAGAACTGGAAACTCACTTCATGTAATGGAGAAAGGCAAAGTCATGCTGAATGTGTATTCAGGAAAAGCCTAAAACACCTCTGCAGACGCTAGCCATAGACCATTGAGTTGCAAATGGATTTCTTCCTGTAGATGACTGAAAGCACAGAGTCCCCAGGTGGGAAAACCACACAAAGGACCCTGAAAAGGTATTTAATGGGGGTTGGTTGAGACCAGGGGGATCTGCATTTTGAGATCTGACCTGCGAGGGAAGGGCTGGGCCAGAGGAACTATGTATGTGCACTTGAGACCTCGCATCTTCATGAATGTTAGACCCCTTGTCTTTCCCTCTGTTCCCCTTCCTAAGTCTCTCCCCCAGCTCCTGTCTCTCAGATTGTAAGCCCTGGGGCAGGGACCCTGTCTATTTTATTACTTTGTAAAGTGCCAGGTACACTGCTGGCGCTATATAAATGTTTGTTAATAATAATAATAATAATAAGTGAGGTTTTTTGAAAACTCTAAGACTGATACCCGACCAAGTTTTCCATATCTGGATGTGACGTGAACTGAAATACCCTTGGACCTGGATTACGGTAAGCCTAAATCAGGAGAATCCAAGTACAGATAGGAATGCGTTATTGATTATGTTATTTTGATTTCTGCACTCGAGTATAATCTTGTACTGCATGCATATTTATGATTAATTCATTAAACTTCTTTTTACTGAACTTCGTATGGTCTAGTGGAATTGTTAATCCTAACATTGGTGGGACACAGTTTGGGGTTAATTCTGTGTTTACAAACACAGACGAACCTAGAGAGAGAGAAAGAGTCTGTGCTGGGAAATGCTGTGGCTGAAAAGGTGACAAGAAAGTTTCCTCTTGCAGGCTCAATCAGTTCTAGAGAGATAGCAGATCCAGTGAGAGCTGCAAGCCAGGGAAACTGAGTCACAACAGCCTAGAGTGGGGTAGTGAGCCCCCAATCCCATGACAATTGTTAAACCTTTTCTTTTTCTTTTTATTGGATTTTGGGAGAAATAGTAAAAACATTTGTTATACATTATCATTAATTATGTATTCATTTTGTCCTACCCTGGCCCTTAGGTGGATTATAGTTATAAATAAATAAAATGATCCTCTGAGTAGAAAACACAAGCGATAGCCCATTGGTGTAACTTCCAGTGAAGTGCATGGGACTCACACTGGTAGCTGCTAGATCCCAGAAGATTGAACTGATAGATATGGATTATTGTGGTTCTTGTAATGGCATTGAAACAACCCCCAAATCTCTGTCTCTCTTGCAATGACAGCTGCATAGTGCCCCAATACCTAGCCCTCCTAGTTGTGGAAGAAAGCTTAAAAAGGCAACCACAGTATAGGTCCTAAGAGCTCAGAAGAGAAAACTCTATTGTATTTTAAATTGCATGATTTATATAAAAAATTCTTGAGATTTCACAGGCTTAGACTCATTACCTCCTGTGGGCCTGTCTCCCAGCACACGTCTGCCCCCGGAAGAGTGTGGAACCAGTTTGGTTGGTTTGCCCCCAAAGACTGATGGAACTGGAGAGGTTCCAAAATGCTCTGGGGAAATTACCCTCTGATCTTGACGGCCGGATGTTCTATGACCTCGCTGCTATTTGGAACATCTTACTGACTAAGGTCATTGACCGGACGGCTCCTAGGCGTCCGCTCCCTAGACATCGGCACCGCAGGCTTCCTTGGTTCATTGTGGATCTGCAGTTGCTGAAGCAAGAAGGGCAGCGGTTAGAGCGACGGTGGCGTCGTTCTCGTGCTGAAGCCGACACACTGCGACATAGAGCCAGCTTGCAAGCCTATGCCATGGCTGTGTGGGTGGCAAAGAATGAGTTCTTTGCTGCCTTCATAGCATCAGTGAAGTCTTGTCCAGCGGAGCTTTTCTGGGTGGTGAGGGGGCTGGTTGGTCCGGCCTCCCTCTGCCTGGAACTTTCCAGTGCCCGCTGTGACATCGCTGATAAAATCACTTGTATTCACCATGACTTCGATTGCACTTATTACAATAGGAGAACCATAGGTTATGGAAGCCCCACCTTGTCCTACTTTGTGGAATCAGTTTCAGTGCGTCTCGCCTGCTGATATGATGTTCTTGGGCTGGTCAGAGCCACCTCTTGTGAACTGGACCTGTGCCCGTCCTGATTGGTTAAGGCCAGCCGGGAGACACTGGGGCCATTGCGGGCGGGGGTGGTCAATGCCTCTCTTTGGGAGGGCAGGGTGTCAAGCTGCCTTAAAGAGGCGGTGATCCGACCGCTGCTCAAAAAACCATCTCTGGACATTGGCTCCCTCACCAGTTATCGACCTGTTTCTAACCTTCCCTTTTTAGGGACGGTTATTGAACGGGTAGTGGCTCGGCAGCTGTGGAGCATCCGGACTGACTCCATTTTCTAGATCCTTTGCTGTCCGGCTTTCATCGGGGCTATGGCACTGAGACTGCGCTTGTGGCTTTGGCCGACGGCCTTCGCCATGAATTAGATCCGGATTGTTCGACCCTGCTGATTCTATTAGATCTGTCGGCTGTTTTTGATACTGTTGACCATAAGACGTTCGTGACTCGCCTGTGGGACCGTGCTGTGGTGAGTGGAACTGTTCTCAAATGGTTCCACTCATTCCTGGCCAGAAGAACTCAGTGAGTGGTGCTCAGGGACCATTTTTCATCTCCCCAGGACCTCTTGTGTGGAGTCCCACAGGGTTCCATTCTGTCCCATCTCATGTTCAACGTGTATATGCGGCCGCTGGGTGAGGTCGTGAGGAGCTCTGGAGTTCATTGTCATCAATATGCTGATGACACTCAACTCTATCTCTCTTTTTCATCCGACAGACCCCGCAGTCTCAGTGCTTACACAATGTCTAGCGGCTGTGGGGGACTAGATGAGGGCAAGCCGACTGAAGTTGAATCCCGACAAGACAGAGGTGATGCTAGTGGTGAAGGTGGTGGGTGCGGTGTCCCCTGTCATTGATGGGGTTTGTCCTCCACTGGTTCCCCAGGTTCGGAGTCTGGGAGTGCTCCTTGATGCGCAACTTCGTCAAGATGCCCAGGTTGGAGCTGTGGCGAGGAGCGCATTCTGCCAATTACACCTGGTGCGACGGCTTTGGCCATACATCTCCGACTCCGACCTGGCCACTATCATCCATGCTTTCATCACCTCATGACTGGACTATTGTAACACGCTCTACGTGGGGTTGCCCATGGTGACGGTTAAGACTGCAGCTGGTGCAGAATGTGGCAGCCCGTCTCCTTACAGGTACAGGTCGCCGTGAGCATATTACCCTAGTGCTCCGTTCTCTGCACTGGCTGCCTATAGTCTTCCTGGCCCGATTCAAGGTGCTGGTTCTTACCTATAAAGCCCTATACACCTTGGGCCCCATATTTCTGCAGGATTGCCTCACTCCCTGTGCTCTGGATCGGTCCCTGCGGTCGACAGAGAGCGCCCTTCTCTAAGTCCCCCAGGTATCCCGGGGGGCAAATATGGAGAGGGCATTCTTGGTGGCCGTGCCAAGGTTGTGGAACTCCCTCCCGGCAGAGGCCCGGGTGGCCTTTCCTCTTTTCGACGTCAATGCAAGACCTGGCTGTTCAGCCAGGTCTTTGGCGAGGGAGATGGATGAGGGTGGGTTTTTATTTTTATGGGGGGTGGTAAGGGTGGGGTATTTTTGTCCTCCTCCTTTTCCTGGAGGGATGTTTCCCCCCTTTTTCCCTCTTCCCCCTATTTTAGATGTTTTTCATTGCTGTTTGTGTATTTTTATGTGTGTTTTTATACTTTTATATATTGTAAGCCGCCCTGAGCTGCCTTTGGCAGGAGGGGCGGGATGTCAAATGTTTTGATAAAATAATAAAATATTTTTTAAACATTTAGGGTTGACTTAATGCTGCCTGTGCAATGCAAAAATATCCATCTGAAGTGAAGGTGCCACACCTATACATCAGCACAATGATCAATGCAGCTCAAAAATTGTTGTTCCTTCCCCATGTGAGCTGTTGTCCTGCAAGCACTCATAAGTAGCACACTCACTGAATGGTTTCCAGTTACACCTAGAGTGGGATGGTGGTATGTTAATCTCTTCATATCAACATACCTGGACCCGGGTCTGCTGGCTTTTTGACGAGCCTGCAAGACCTGGCAGTTTGCCCAGGCCTTCGGAGAGGGGAGGGTGGGGTAGTTGGGGTTAATTTGGGGGTTACTGAGAGATTTTTAAAATTGTTGGGGTTTTAATGTTTTTATTGAATTTTATTGAATTGTATTGATGTATTTTTGGTTCTGTAAGCCGCCCCGAGATGCCGTAGGCATGAGGGGGCGGCTAATAAATACAAATAAATAAATAAATAAAATACTGTGGTACCAAAATAATACTGGAGAAAGTAAAAATGTACTGTAAATTGTATTTCCAGCATGGAAGAGGATCACCACTTTCTCCCCTAGTCCTGCTCTTATTCCTTGGTACAGGTTTCCCAGGCAAGAGAGCAGAAAACTTCACAAGATGCTGTTTGTGAATTTTCCATTAGGATGTTCTACTTACTGGGATAGATCTCACCTTCGTAGAATGTGGATAACTTCATTAACTAGCAGATCTCTCACTCTCATAGGCCATTGCCATCTGCTGTTCCTGTAATAAAAATGAACTGCAAAAGAACTACAACATCTTATACCACAGCCACATGAGAAAAGACAAACCTAGCTTCTATACTTGCTTAGACCAATGGTCCATCTAGCCCAATATCCTTTCTCTGACAGCAGTCAGCACCAGATGTTTCAGCGGAAGCGTACAAAAACGGCATATATGGAGCCAGCTATTTCCTGTTGTTCATTCCAATAGTCAAGGTTTCATCCCCCAACCAACTTGGCTAATAGCCATTGATGTACATTTCCATGAACATATCCAATCCTTTTTAAAAACCTATTTCTCCTATTGGCCTTCACAACATCCTTTGGCGATAAGTTCCACAGGGTGAGTACACATTCTATGAAAAAGTACTTTGGTTTGTTTTAAATCGACTGCCTGTTAATTTCATCAGGCGTCTTCTAGTTCTAGTATTATGAGAAAGGGTCAATAAAAACTCCCTGTTTATTTTCTTTGCACCACTCATGTTACAACACTCTAAAATACACACACACACCCAGTTGCCTCTTTTTATGGTGAAGAGGCTTTAATATTTTCTGCCTTTCTGGGTAGCCTCTCCTCTTACAGAAGCCATTCCATATCCTTAATCATCTTTGACTCCCTTACTAGAACTGCATACTTTTTTTAAGATGTGGGAGTCCCAGGTGTTTATATAACAGCACAGCTACGCTCCCATCGAAGCATGATGTCAGGTTCCTGGCCAGACTGACATAAGAATAGAACTGGGTGATGGGAGCAGCAAGCAGAGTTGCAAGCTAGCCACTGGAGAAGCTCAGGTTGTCTGTCCCATAGAGTATAACAGGGTGTACCAAAATCATAGTCGGAGACACTGGATCAAAGGCTAGGTAATCTGTCAAGGCACAGGGAGGTAGGTCCCCCTCCTCCCCTCCATTTTTGGAAGCCCTATAGAACCACTGCCCAGTCCCCACTCCTATGTCCCACCACTATTGACAGTTACCTATCGCCTATGGTGCAGGGACTAGCTGAGGCAGGAGCGTAGCTATGTTGGAATGGGTCCTGGTGCAGAAGATGGAATGGCCCCTCTGCCAGGACACTGTACTCCAGTGTGCTTATGCATTCTACATCCATGTGCCCCTGACTCCCCCCCAGGCTTTTGACTCAGCAGTCACAAGCCAGATTCCTCTGTTGACCTTTTATTGGATTCCTGGGCTGATCTGGTGGCCACTCACTCAGAAATCTGTGGGTGGAGAGATCAGGTGTTTTTAAACGAGCAAGGCTTGAGGAGGGGTCCGTGGCCGCTGAGTGGCATGACTGCCGAGCACCCATGCACTTGTAATAAGTGGGGTGTGATTCTAACGGGCGGCTCCCAGAGTGGCTGCCATGACCACGCAGGCAGCTTCCACACACTCCTGCCACCACAGACCGACCCTGCAAACAACACGTATGGGCAGCTGTTCCCTCTCCCCCCCGCCCGGCAACACCACCACGCCCAACTGCCCATCCTCTGCCATGACACACAGCCGCGGACACCATGGAAATATGAAGCTGCAGCACCCAGTAACCCCTTCCTGCCCAGGAGATGGTGCAGCCACTGCAGCTTCTGGCAGTCCTGGGCAACGGAGATGCATATGGGGGGGACATGCAGGAAACAGCTGTCCAAGCTGCTGCCCTCTAGGGCGTTGGCTCTTCGCTCATGCATTGCGAGGTGGATTCAGTGTGCTTTGAGCCAACATGGTGGTGTGTTTTGCTCCTGTGACTTTTAAGAGCTAGCCAGAGAGCTCCCGGCAGAGCTGTGGGCGAGACCAAGGAAGCGGCCAACTGCAGACCTGCCTGCTGGTGTGGATGAGCACCCTGGTTCATATGGGCAGGGGATACATGGCCGCCTGTCTGTCCCCACACACTGTTTTGGCTTTCCCTGCATGGCACACTCCTGGGTTTTCGGCAGTGCCCCATGAGTCGCCATGAGTGGGTGCTGCATGGCTCACGGGAACGCACATCCCCATGCGCCACCTTCAAACACGCAGTTGGTTGTGTGGTTAATGGGTGGCCATGTGTGTAGCATCTTGTTTAAAAACACACATAATGGAATGCAGGCTATACAGCCAGGAATCATCACTCTGCATACCCCACTAGCACAGCTCAGAGGGGTGGTGGCTAAGGCTTCTGGATCCTAGGTTTAAGACTAGGGTCCCCCCAAAATCTTGACACATGAACCATACCTCTAGTAACGTGCCGAATCTTGTCACATGAACCATACTGCTAGTAACTAACAAAGGTTACTCATTATAGCACAGTAGCAATTATAGAAAGGAGCACACAGATATTATAAATTTACAGATATCTCGAGGGGGCGCAAGGAGATATATTGTGAACAGATTTCCTTATCCATGTACTGGAGTTATGCCCTGCGCTTGAAAACCTACAGAGATCTAGCTCCATGGAGTCCCTGTACCGGTGATTCCTCATTACCCCAAGGATGAAAATAGAGTACGTTGAGATGATAACTTCCTTCTCTGAAGTCTCAGGTTGGTTCCTATCAGTTTGGATGTATTCTTCCTATGGATGCAGTGTGAAGAATATCACTCATTATGGAAAAAATGTATTTGGGAAAAAATATACTCTTAGCTCAAAGCTAGACATTTGAGTAGCTTTGTCTTGAACCAGTATTCCTATTGACTTTCTTCTGTGTTTACTTTATGAAGGAATGATCACTGATGCTCCTGAAACATCATTTCGATTTCCTTGGGACTAAGGGGTGGCCACCCCAAAATATTCAAAGATCATGAGTCAATCCCTAAAATCATGAAGCTAGCTCAAAAATGGTGAGGTTTAAAAGTTGTTTTTTTTAAATTACATTTTGATTTTTTTTTATAGTCACTGCGATCACATTTTACAAGTTCCCTCCATAACCATATTGTGGCAGAGTGCATTGTAGCACTGGAAAAAAATATGCAGGCGCTCAGAGTGGATGAGGATCATGTCTGAAACTAGCTCTAAAAATGAAGGTGCTAAGCACAACAAAGGACAGCATCAGCCACTAATCAAGGCTGAAAGCCCTAAGGACTTATGGATATAAAGGAAGCCAACACTCAGGCTATAGAGAGAGACTAAGAAGTGCCAGAATAAAGCTTTTCATAGAGGCTGGAGTGGAGGCCTGAGATGGGGAGAGACTGCTGTGGGACACTTAAGGTGTAGCCCAGACAACAACCCATGACTGGGACAAGTAAGGAGGCAGGCCTTGCTTCATGAGATGTTGGCTATGTGGGATTCACAGGTGGGATTGTCTTTATATTACCCTAGAAGGGACTTTGTGGTAAGACTATATGGACTAGGGGTGGATGCCCATACAGGTGGAATACAGCTTGATAAATTCTGGTCGAATGGGCTGGTTGTAGGGGAGGTGGAGGCCAGACTTAAAGGTGCCAAATACATGCCCCTGTAAGAGGTACTTACCTCAGGATCAGTACCATGTAAAGACTGTGTAGAAGGGTTTGTGAGCTGCCCTAATAAAGATTGCTCTCTGTTTGGTGTGTATGTGTGATTGATTTGTGGAGACTAAGTTCAATTTATGAGACTAAGGATGTTTTCATCCCCCACAGAACCAGGCACCTGTCTGAAGGTGGCGTGAATAAAGGCGCAACCCCACAACCCACTCACTGCTCACCCATGCCTCTGCACAGAACAACCTGGGTTTTTCCCTGTTGCTCCATGCGGGGGCATGAATGGGCACTGCATGGGTGCAGGCACACACCAACTGCACACCCATCCCTCGCACTCTGAAGCCCCCCCCCCCTCACTGGAAGTATGTGGCAGTGTACATGGACTTGCCCTCAGGTGGGTCCGTGTAAAAATGCCCTAATTAATAGAATCCTGGAATGGTCTAGGGTTCAGCCTGACATCTCATGTACAAATAATGCTTATCTTTGAACTCATGGTACACTACCCATTATAAAATGTGCTGTTCCCATTTGCAGTGATCTCAGTTGCTTGTTTATGTAATGACTTTTTCTCAGAACAGTTTCCTCCCAGGAATACTTCCTGTGGCTTAGTTTCAGTGCTAATCATATAATAAGAGCACAGCAATTCAGGCGATAAGTGCAGTGACCTTGTATTTAATCCTAAATGGAGAATAAGCACTGTGACTTAAAGCATAAGATACTCCAAGAGTTGCAGAAACAGTTATTTAGGAAAATATCTTTTATTTTTTCACTCCACGCTTTCCAAAATCGTAGTTCGTTGTATTTTGATGGAATTAAAAAATATGTCCAGATCTCCCTTCTGATTTTCCTATTTATAGCTTTTCTGTATGCATGCTCTGGCAATAGATATTGTAAAAGTGCACATCCCATTCACTATCCATTTAGTTCCTGGAATATCTTTACTATGGTGTCCTGCTACAACACCCACATTTGTGTTGTAAGTTTAAAGACTGCAGTGATGGAAGAGAGAAATGTGGATGACTACGAGTGGGGCTAAGATTCTGTCACGGTAGTCACAGGGGCGCCCCGCCCCTCCCGCATGACTTTTATTACTTTCCCATGACTGCCGTGACATTCGCATCTGTGAGCTGCCTCCTACCCACCCCAAAGAAGAGTCACCGAGAAGAGCGGCGTGGGGACCACACTCAGCGCCGGCTGCCGCACTGTCATCTCTGTGTTGCTCCAAACCCCTCCCCTTCTGAGCACGGCATGGCTAGTGGCGTAGGGTGGGGATCAAAGCTAGAAAAGAGACCCCGGAGTAGACAGCTGCATTTCCTCTGCCTTACCTCGCACCTTGGTTTCCCTTTCCCCCTGCCCGGAGCTTTCATTTTAAGATAGATAGGGGGAAATGGAGGGGGTCCCTTTCCTCCGGCCTCGGGCTTACAATCTAAGAGAGGGTGGGTTCCTTTTCCTCTTGCCTCGGGCTTACAATCTAAGAGTGGAGGGGGAGGGTCCCTTTCCTCCTGCCTCAGGCTTACAATCTGGGGGGAGGGGGAGGATTCCTTTTCTTCCTGCCTCAGGTTTACAAGCTAAGGGGGTGGGGTTCCCTTTCCTCCTGCCTCGGGCTTACAGTCTAGTAATATGTTATGTTAAGAAACATTGAATAAAAGTAAAATGGAACTGTTATTTACTCATGACTTTTCATCTTTTCTACCATGACCTAGTCATGACTTCTTTTTTTTAAAAAAAAAACCATGACAGAATCTTAACCCAAACTATGAGTGCAATCATTCATCCACTGAGGAAGATGATACCAATGGCTGAACTCCCATTGAATTTAATAGCAAAGGATTGTGCACAATTTGTGAAAATTTGCATCCACTGAAATCAGTGGGATTTATACCACAGATTTCAAATTGAGCCAGGATTTCACCCCAGACCCCGAGAACCTCAGTATTGGGGGAGGGGTGACTTAAGTGTTGCGTAAGCTTTACTTGTGCAAGAAGTCAGTCACAGTGATTTTAATGG
The DNA here is from genome assembly GCA_003113815.1 of Sphenodon punctatus. NCBI lineage: Eukaryota > Metazoa > Chordata > Lepidosauria > Sphenodontia > Sphenodontidae > Sphenodon > Sphenodon punctatus. The sequence goes on from QEPC01002450.1 coordinate 4,206,503, forward strand.
AGCTATGAACAGCTAGGCATCTGCATTAACCGGAAATGGAGACTGATTGGTTGAGTGTCTGCTTAAATGCCCAGGCCAAGTGGTGGCAATCTCAGTGGTGGCCCTCATCCAGTCTGGCTAGGAGGCAAACTTCAACAATGGGTGTTTTCAGACATGACGGTGGCCTGCTTTGTCACGTTATTCCCTGCTTTGGAATGGGGGCCACCATCACATTTGAAAGCAGCCACATCCCAGGCACCAGATGGTGGCACAGGATAGATCCCGGTTGTGGTGGCGGCTATCCTGGGCTGTGACTTAGGGAAATTCCTGAGTCACAGCCCAGGCTAGTTGCCACCACAGTTGGGATCTGGTTGCTGGACCCGGAGTAAAGTGAGCTTTCACGTCCGAAAGCCTGCTTTACTTACCATGGTCTGGAGTGGCGGCGGTGGGGGCAGGCATCATGGAAGCCGTCACTGGCCGCCATGGCTGCCTGTCAGCCGGAGGGGTGAGTGCCGCTTGGCATGCAGTGCAGGGGCAGGGCTTGGCGGATGCACATCTGTGCGTCTCCCCACCCTCTGCTGGGTCCAGCTGCTGTCACATTTGTTCGGCAGCCAGGCCAATTTCTGACCGGAATGACGGCTCCCACCACCCGCCCAGGTAAGTCTGTGGGCGCTTTTAAACGATCCCGCTCACAAGCAAGATCGTTCAATACCGCCATCAGGCACCCGCCTTCCTCTCTACGCCGTGTCTGATGTTCAGAAGAGCATCAGACACGGCGTAGAGTGTATGTGCACATGCGCGCCCTTCTGCGCATGCGCAATCTGGGAAGGAACCCGGAAGTGCAGCGTGAAGCCGGCACAGCGGCGATCTGCCTTGAAGGGGGCAGGATCGCCGGGCCAGCTTCACGCGGCGGAGGTCCGGCGTTAGAGCGCGCCGGGGATTTAGACGAGCGGCAACAATGGTGGCTGATAAAGGGCTCAGCCGCCATTTCCGTCTCGTCTAAAAGAGCCCTGTGGCAGAGGTGGTGGGAGCTGTGAAGCCGTCTCCTGTTTGTTTTCACCCAGTGCAGACGTTTTGTATTTGACCACAGCTGCAGTTAGGATGACTTCCATGGCCCCTCTGTGACCATTAGCAATGTGCACTGGCCTTGACAGTACAAAAAGGCAGCAATATGTAGCACAGCAAGATAAAACCAGGAGGGCAGAGGCTCAGGTATTTGACATGGAAGTGAGTAGATGCTCCTGACAGTGACCTGTCACTCTGCCACTGAGCAGTTGCAGAAAGGGGTGTGTGTGTGTGCAGAGCTGAGGGAAGCGGGGTGGGGATTTTAGGGGCATGATTTTCTGGCTCTTTAGATTCCAATCGACTAAAAGTCCCATTGAAGTGAATGACTCACACTAGTCTGGTGCTAAAAGGCTAGCGCACGTGTTCTAAGGGGCTGGAGGATCGTGCTACCCTTCGTATTAAACCGCATCTAGTGACTGGTGTACTCCCTGGGGATCAGTGCAAGCTCGCTCGTTGCGACACAGCGTCTGTGCTCCCTGCGCCCGATCCTGCATGCTGAAGTCTATGGGAGGCGGGAGCGTTGCTTAACTTCTGGAGCATCCGCGAACTAAGTATCTGCATGTCCCTTGCGTGGTCCATGACAGGCAGCAGCGACGAGTTGCGGAGAGAGTGTTAGCTGAGCTGGAGGAGCCAGGCCCAGGCGCTTTGGGGCTGCCAAGGAGAGCACAGCAGCCAGGCTGATCAGCTGGGAGGCGTGTGCACTCCAGCAGTACCGCGAGCCGAGGGGGAGGGGAGCTTGTGTCCAACAGGCTAAGAGCTACAAAGCTGCTGCTGCTGCTGCTCAAGCTTCATATCCGGCAGGAGCAGAACAAAACAGGATAAAGCTGCTGCCGCTCCGATATTGCATGGGCTCCTCTGATTAGCGGCGGGCGGCGCTAGAGCCCTTCTGGGGCTACCTGGAAGGAAGGAACCTGACCGCATCGGCAGCAGTGGGAAGCCAAGGCAGCCACCCGGCGGGTGGGTCATGAGCACTCTCCAGTTGTGGGATCACCTGCGAGCTGGCAGCTCCGAGGTGGACTGGTGTGAGGATAACTACACCATCGTGTCCACCATCGCCGAGTTCTACAACACGGTGTGTAGCAGCAGCGCACGGCTCAGGCGGCGTGACACCGGGGGCGGGGGGCGCAGGTTGGCTTGTGCGTGCAAGGCATGGGGACGCTGGAGGAATAATCTTCTCTATCTAAGAAAATAGAGAGGGGATCTATTCCCCCCACTTTAAATCATTTCCAAGTGGTTTGTAAAATGCGAAGGACACTCTCCCTCGGTTCCATTCGATACTTTCCATGTTTCCCACTTAACAGTAACAAATACCCTTCCTGAGGAATTGGCCAGCATTTGCTCTGCTTAAAAAAAGATTTCCATGGGGAGTTCAAAGGAGCCAAGAGCTCTTATTGTTCTAGCATGGGAAGCTTTCAGCAGTCTTTCCTATTCCTCTTTGCCTTTTGCACACACTTGGCTGGCAGGACAAGGTTCTCCATGTACAAATGATATTTTATTGAACTGTCCTCTTCTTGCTATCCAGCTCCATAGCAATGTATCAGTTTTTCTGGCACGCCAAAATCAATACTGCAGGGACTGCAATCCTCAAACTTTTTACTCTGAAGTAGGAGCTACTTCAGAAGTCTCATTGACTTATTGAAGTTCATGAAGAGGTTGGAGGCCTGCAGCTAGTCTGTAATATTCTTTCTCATGCCTGATTACTAATGATTTTGTTTCAATAATGTGTTTAAAAGTTATATGAAAATAAATATCTTAACTTAAACAAATGAATTGTAAAATAATAGAGGCTGGAGCGGTCACAGAATTGCACCTACTTTACTGTTTGAGTGATTCTCTGAATCTCATATCTGCCAGATTCTGAATCCAGCAAGAAATATAATGTACCAGATTTTAGTCTGATTTTCCTTATGCAGAAGTGTAGCTTCATTAATTTGTTTGGAGTCACTCCTCATTTTTACCACCAGTTGTTACCCAGCTAGTCTAAAATCATTTTTTAAAAACCCTACCACCCAACCCTTTGTTCTTTTGGGTTTTTGAGCTGTGATGGTTCACTGCAGCCACCGTTTCAAACCTTTTCCTGAAACCATGCGAGCAAGAAATTTTACTAAAAATGAAAGAGAGGTTCAAAATTTTATCAGCTACATCTCTAAAGAAACATCCCCAAATCTTGAGAGTTGGCAACTGAATAAGTGAGATGAGAATCTGGCCCAAAGACTAAAGACAAGATATAGATATTTCTCCCCTCCCCAATCCCCCCTGAAATGCCTTCAATTTGTGTCATAGCAATCTTCAGGTTGTTAAAATATGAACACTGTTCTCTTTCTTGCAGAAGCAAATTCTTCACAGCTTCAAAATTGTACAAGTCTTTTGGCCAAAGTCCAGAAACTACTTATTCCAGAGTGGTTCTATTGATTACTCCAGAGTAAGTGGCTTTATGAGCAACTGCCTTTGCAGTGTAGCAGATGTGAACATTGAAAACAGCTAAGTGTTCCAGATGTTGGAAGAGTTTTTTCTTTTTATTGAGTGAAGTAAACTTTTCAGATATGCAACAGCAACTGGCCTTGTCTATCTACGGCTTTATCTATGTTAGGTTAAACAGTTACGTATTTGGCGTTGTTATATATTGCACATTTTTTGGAAAGAATTTAAAGGCTACTTCCTCTGGGCATTTCACCTAGATTGTTCTCTCTTTTCATATTGTGGCAAGTTGTCAAATACACAGCAGAGTCTCCTATTTTGTGTCTGCAAGATTTTAAATGCACACTAGCCCTTGGGTCTCGTCAGCATGGTAATTGCGACCCAAAAAACCCTACATTGGTTTTAATTCTTCTCATTATTATTTACATAGTGTCAGCAATTTGCCTGGTGCTGAGCAGTTGTAATTAGAGACCGGTTGCAATCGGGACAAGGGAGGGGAGACAAAGCAGGGGGGGATATATATAAAATGTTATACAAATAAAATTTAATATATTTCCTTTCTTTAAAAATATTATATATAATATGAGAGAGAGAGAGATTTGTTGCAGCTGCATGTGCTTAGTTTAGTTACAAAGAAAGGAGGGGGATTTTGATGGTGTAAAAAGAAGGATTACCCTTTGGGGTTGAGGAGCTAGGAAAAAGCCTGATGGAAGAGGTAATTTTCTAGTCCTTTGCGTGGAAGTCTGTCTGGAAGCATTCTTATTTTTGAAATAAATATCAAAATGGGGCACTCTTAAGTTGGTAAAGATCCACTGAAATAGAGAGTTCAGGTCTGTTCATCCTCACAGGGTTGCTTTGAGGGTTACAAGTTGTGTTAAATTGTATGTAAAGGGCTCCAAGTGCCATGGCAGGCAGGGGGGTGCTATATAAAAATAAAGATTAGTTATTATGAATTATTATGATTTATTCAAACAAGTAAGGGCAGTGCTTTCCAAACCTTGTCTTCGTTATTCCATTTGGAGACTGAAATGTAATCCCAGGTGGCACCAAAGGGTATGTCCATTAAAGACTGCAGCCCCATCTGGAAATGGTGTGACCACAGTTGGGGTCCCAGCCCCATAGTCTGGAAACCCCTGCACTAAAGGTGTGGATTCAATGGGTCTTGCACTGTCAGAATCAGGACCAGCCTTAGAATTTGTGGGGCCCAGGGCAAAGATAAAATGAGGGGCCCCTGGTGACCCCTCCCCATGGCAGCACCCTCTGGGGGGGTCGTAAAGGTAGTTAAGTTTGGGGCCCTGCTGGGAGGGAGTGGAGTGAACACATCCTGCCGTGGTAGAACCAGGGACCACTGTGGAGTCCCCAAAAAGAGTGGGTAAGGCTGGCCCTGGGTGGAATGCTTTGAGGATCAGAATGTTAGTATCTGGGTATGTGCAGAGCTCCCATGGGTTTTAATGAAACCTATACACAGAAGGTTTGAGTTTGACTTTCCTACTCCCACCTTGCCATCCTTTTAAAACAGTTTCCTATGGAAAGATGGTTTAGGCACTAACCCTGTGTGCGTGGCCTTCCTTTGAATGACTTCGAATCCCACAGGCTAACATAGGGCGAAGATAGGGGGGCAGGCAGAAAACCCAAAGATGAACAGGTCCTCCAGATTTCATAGCTATAGAAGGGAGGTACCATTCCTTTTGTAGGAAGCTGGGCTTCGTTAGTGCAGGTGCTTGCTGCACAGAACTATCTGGTTTAGTTTCAATCCCATTCTCCAAGTAGATTTCCTAGCGTCTTTCTTTGTCTCCTGGCTGGGTTTTTTTGTTTGCTTTTCATGTTAGCAAGAAGAAATAACTTTCCCCTGCATTTCAGAAAGGTTTTAAAAAACACCACCACCACAACCACACACACACACACACACACACACACACACACAGAGTCCGCTGGTGTGGGGATATGATTCTAGTCAGTGTCCCTCTTTTGTGGGCTTCATAGCCGTGACCTTTTGGAGCCTGAGGTTGCTGGCACTGTTATTTCCCGAGTACACCATGACTCAGGACATGCGGGAGGGTCTGACGTCTGACTGGTCTGCAGGGTCAGACAGTTTGGCTGTACAATGGCATCAGGGAAGAACCTAAGACAATGGGAGGAAAAGTTTTTAAGCTAAACATAAGAAAACATTTCTTAAGGAAAGCAACCGTGCCTCGAAATTGACACAAAACACTGTGTCTACATTGGCGGTAGAGTAGAGAGAACACACCCTTTCTGGGAGTACTAGAGGAGATTAGCTAGCATATGAATGAGGAAAATACAGAAACCGATGTCTTATGAATTCAGAAGGAATGACAGAGCACAGCAAGAAAGGATTGCAATTTACATCTCATTTGTTTTTTAAAAAGACTTTTTGGTCAGTCCCAAAGCCTGGACATCCCAAAGCTGCTGGAAGCTATAGAAAGACTCTCACTTACACCCCCCACTTCCCACCCACTTCCCTTTCTAACCGCAGCCCCAAAGTGGCTTACCACTATGCCATACTCCTCCCCCCTCCCCTTGTCCTTTCCCAACCGCAGCCTGCAAAGTGGCTTATCTCTGTGTCATTCTCCACACACCCCTGTGCCCTTCCACCCACAAGTGCAAGTGCACTGCCAGAGGACTCCCCACCCCCTATTTTTTGCTCCCCTGCCAACCCCCCTTCTCTTTCAACCCTGCAGTGCCATGCTGCCCTCACTCAAACTTCCTACCTTTCCTAGAATAAACACGGAAGCCACGAATTGAGAAAAATGTAACAACTTGATGAAACAATGAAGACATTACTTTCATTTTTATTTTACTTGATTAATTTAACTGTACCGTAAAGTGGCAACTCTTCGGTTTTTCTGGTGTTTTCTTTTAAAGTGGTGGGTCCCACCCGATCCCATTTCCTTATGCGTCTTTGCCTTTTTGGTGCAGATGGGTGGGCTTGCTTGGGTGGGGGTAATGGCAGCGCTACACTGTCCCCTTCCTCCTCCCCCCGTGGATCCCCCTGTGGAGGTTGAGGCAGCGTGGAGAGGGATGCATGCCTGGATGATGACTGGCTGGCTTGCGCGGGTGCAGGGTGGAGAGGGCTCAGGTGGTTTCCCTGGTTTTGCTGTGGGATGATCAATGCTGGGGAAACCAGGGCAGGCAGGTGGCATCCAGCTGGGGTGGCATGAACTGCTGAAGGGGGTCAACTAGTGGCACCTGCCCCTCCGCAACAACTGCTGCGCTCACGAGGTCGGGATCTGGAGAGGGTGGGACAGTAGATCTTCCATCTCCTTGCTCGCCGCTTCCTGCATGCTGTCAGGGTGCTCCGACTGTTGCCAGAGGTAGGCCCAGTGCCTGTCATCTCGCCAGTGGTCCAGGCGAGCCTTGGGAGCAAAGGCCTTGCTTTCTTGCTGCATAAACTGCTCGTGCCTCTGTCCCCCAGGCCATTAATGGCATCCCAGATCTCCTCCACCTGCCACGTGTCTCCCTAGTTCCCTTGCAAAAGCTTCCCTGTGATCCTGGTTGCAGACCTTCAGGTCCTGGTTCCACTGGGTGCTTGTGGCAGGGGGTTCTGGGTTTGGTGGAGACCTGGCACAAGGCAACAAGGAAGGCCATTAGTTCATTCCATTCAAGTGTTTCAGCCCCTTGATGTCGAGGTATTTAATTTTGGGTTTTAAAAGAACACGCGACCGGCTTGAGCGCCCAAAATGTCATGTCTAAATCCCGCACATGGGATTTTTACACGCGGCGTGATTTTATGCCATGTGTGCGCTGCGCACGTCTAAAAGCGGCTTAAGGGAAACAGGAATGAGTACCTGGGATAGGTTGCTGCGATGGGATTAGCGCAGCATGAGGTTCACCTACCACGATTACTGTAGAGAAGTGAAGCATCGCCATTCGCAAACTCTCCCCTTCCCTCCATGGCATGCTTGCCATTTTGGCTTCTACACTCCCCAAACCCGCCATCTTGCCACAGTGCCTTATAAGGTTCACCCCCATTCTGCCTGTGGTCCTGTCATAGTGCCCCTCCCTCCCAACCCACAGTCCTTCCATGGTGCCTTCCTACCCACTTTCCGCACATACTATTGCATACAGCGCTGCTGTGACCCAGGGAGTATCCTGCTGCTCCCCATTACTCTCCTAGCCACCTGTGAACACGGTAAAGGAAAACAACAACAGCACATAATTAGAAAGCAATGAACAGAAGCCTTTATCATGTAGATGTGCAAACGAACCCTCCTCCCACACACACACACTCCTAGGTGCATTAACTTACCATTCTCTGCCTCTGAATCTTCTATAAACGTGATCTCTGGGTCCACCGTACCCTCCACAAGCACCTCTGGTGGCTTCTCAAACAGAGCCTCCCTCTGGAGGCAGAGAGGGTGGACCATCAGAGTCACAGTGCTCAGGCATGGCTGGAGTGGTTGTAGCAGGAACAGGCAATGGGGGAGCCGTATCCACCCACTTCTGGCCCTGGGGAAGGTGCAGCCATTGAGGTGGGATGCCACAATGGCTCCATCAATGCATTGGAACTGGTCAAGGATCTCATAATACAGGGATGTTTGCCTCCTGGAGCCAGAGGTGAAGTTGTCCTTAATCTCCTTGTACCCCCTGCACAAGTCCTTGGCTCGCTGCTGGCACTGGTTCATGTCCTTGTGGTATCCCTGCTGTGCCATTTGGAGGGAGAACTTGTGGAACACCAGCTTGTTCCAATAGCTTGTATTGTATGCTGTGCTCTCCCCACAGAGCGATTGAAGGCCTTTGTCTCTTCCTCGCTCCAGGGAACACACCTCTGGCGGGTGGATTGGTAGGAGGCAAGTGCCTGGGCATCCCCAAAGGTAGCAGAGGTAGCAGTTCTGGTAGTTGCCTGTGAACAATGTAAAGGGGGAAAAAAACAAATATAATTAGATAGCAATACGTGTAAGCAGTTATCATGCAGCTGTGCAAAGGCAGTCTCCTACCCCACCCCAGGTGCATTAATGTACCATAGTTGACTGGTTGTCATTCTGAAACATATTCATTCTCCTTGAAATGTAACGGGCAGCTCGTAAAGACAGAGCATTGGGCACATGCTGCAAACTAGGATGAGCTGGAACAATGCAAGTTTGAATTTGGCGCACGTTGGTCTTTTAAGGTGGACATAGAACAAGAGTGGAGAAGGGAGCAGGAAGTGGTTGCGCCACAGACAGCTCTAGGCTTTTAGTCTGCAACTCTATGGTGTCGGCCAACAGGTATGCAGGCAAGGTTGCCCACAGCCTAACTGATGGGACACGGACATGTGGGCGCACATTAGTCCGGATTTGACAGCATTCACATGCACACCACGTTCTTCAGTACCCTTCTCTGAGTGGGTGGGTAGCGGCCACATGGCTGGTGGGGGCAAACATCCGGTGAACACCTAAACAGGCAGGTAGACAGACACTCATCTGGTGTGGGCTAATGTAGGCTAATGTCTCATTGGTTAACAACACCCTTTAGTGAACAAAAGGCAACAGGCTTGTGCCAACCCCCACACACTGAAGTTCTGCTCTCCATTATGTCAGTGGGGTTGCATGAATAGAAGAGAGGGAAGAATTTAAACCGCCAATAGCGTGATTTAATTGCATTTGTAAATACAATGTTTCAGCACATCAGCCAGGTTTGTTTTGTTTGTTTTTTGTTATTCAAAACCTCTACAAATCTCTTCTGCTTTCTTTATTATACCTACCTAGATGGAAATCATGGCCTAACTGATAACACATGCACGAGAAATGCAAACTGATGAACTAGGTTATTTTTTGACAGCATTAATTTGGGAGCCACAAAAGACAAATGTGCAACCTCAGTACCATGGCAGCATACCAATAGCAGAAGCCCATTGCTGGCATTGCCTGCTTGTGGGGTAGTCCAACGAGATGAGCTTTAGATAATCTTCTTTGATTATGCCTTTTGTTACTACATGCAGCTCTTTCACTGATTGAAATTAGGAAGCCAAACGATTACATTGGGTAGGATTTGCTTTGATTTCTCATGCAGCTCCCACTAACAAACAGCTGCATCAAGCCCTTTAGTGCAGCATAAAAAAGATTAACTATTCTAAATATTTGAATTTAATGAAATTAAAAGAACAACACAGTGGTGCCTTATCATACTTTGTAAAACCCTATCCTGATGATCCTGTACTTATCCATAACACTCCTTGACTTTTGTATGTATGATACCTACTATGTAATAGCTACCTGGTGGCACGTCCTCTTAGCCTTAGCTATCCCCTGCTTGGAACATTCAGGTGTGATACTGTAATTCTGAGAGAACCAGGTAGTTATTGAGTAGCAGATGTTTGTGAGACTACTTTGACGCTTGAGGGTGGAGGGAACGACGACTGGGTCTTCAGACATGTCAACATTATATGCAAGTCTGTGCCTTGTCATCCGTATTGCACGCTGCCCCATGGCCCAAGGTAGTGGGTATTTTTAGACGTGACGGCTCAGTGAGCTGCCATGCTTAAACCCACCCCGGGGTGAGCCCCCTCACCACGGGTAGGGGTCTGCCCGGCTGCTGAACAAACGTCCCGACGGTCGAGGAACGTGCAGACATGAGTCCGCATGGCCCCACCCCCTGTGCTTCTCAGCGTGGTCCCACCTCCTCCCTGACGTGTGGGTGCAGCGGCCTATGAGGCCGCCGCGCCTGCCCGGAACTGCTCCAGCCATAGGCCAGGGTTAGGTGGAGCGGGCCGTCAGACGTGATGGCCTGCTCTACCATGATCCAGGGATGCCTACAGACCATGGCAGGGCTTAATACGGGATGTGCGATGGCTGGGGGCCCAATGCACATCCCGTGTTAGCCCTGCCATGGTCCGGGGTAACGTCTGCTCCCATCTGTGGTGAACATCTGATGGGGCAGGAGCAGATGTGACACCGTCGCTCGTGGCCACGCTGGGTAAGTGTGGCCATCGGTGGGGGTGTCACGTCTGAAAATATCCTATAGTGAGGGTGGCTATTACCACACATGGCATGCTTGAACACTCACAGGCTACTAAATACTTTGAAACAGTATGTGGTGTATCGAGCCATTGTACAGTATCTGAACAAGACCCTAATGGCCAGCCGAATCCTGGCTCTGGAACTCAATGAGAATTTTGCCTTTGTCTTTGGTGAAATCAGGATTTCATCCCATGGAATCCTTGCTCCTCCTCCTCAGCAGCCAAGCTGTAGATGGTCTAGCTTTTTGTATGCTAGTTGTCGGGGTAGGTGATTTTGTTTTGGTTTTTGATGACTTTGAAGTGAACATTTTTAGCATCTTGATTTCAGTTTTTCCTTTAAAAAAACTTTGGAAGCTTTTGCCCTGCAGGGACCCCATGCAAAAAAGTTTGATTTGTGGTGTGCCTCCTTTGTCTGCTAGTCTCAAGGTGGTTGTCAGTCACTGAGGCTGGCAGCCTCTCCAGCAGCAGGAGGGGGTGGGGGAAGACCAGGATGTGCAGTGTTTGCCCTCCCTCTTCCCACTGAGTTCACTGGCTGCAAGGATCAGGGCAGTGGTTCCCAAACGTTTTACCAGTGTGACCCTATTTTGAGACTTGCATGCTCCCACAGATCCAGACATCAACACTGGATGCACAGCTGCTCTGGGCCAGATATCCCCTCCCCAACTGCCCTAACTTGATTGGGTCGATGTGAAATTAAGCCAAGTAAAATCAAATGCCATCTCATTCAAACTAAATCAAAATAATAATTCCACTACATGCCTAAGTTAAATGTCTTCACATCCTTCCCCCATGCCTGTGTTAAATCAGATCTTCTCTCTCCCTTCCCTGCTTGCTCTCATTCAGCTCTATGCTTTCCTTCTCCCCAAAAACTGGAATCTCAGCAGCCTCAGCTCGTCTCTCACTGCTCTACTGCTTCCAAAGCTGGTCTGGTAGTGGCCCCCTGGTGACTGGGAGAGGCAAATGGCAACAAGAAACAACAAGAACGTCTCTCACAGCTGCAGCAGCAATAGTCCGTAGGGGTCTGGCAGCATCTACTGCACAGTGTTTAGGGCAACCCAGAGCCCTGCAATCAGTGGGGCCCAATGCAATTGTCTAGGTTGCTTGGACCTAATGGCACCCCCTGCTGGTGAGCACAGCTGTGTCAAGCTGTCATCGAGTTCTCTATTTGATTGCAGTTGCTGTGCTTTTGTCGACATAGGACTCTTCCCCACTAGTGACTTGTCCCATATGAGGAGGGGTGGGGGGAGGTGAAAGTGCCCATTTTCCTCGTACCATATTCCCCACATTCTAGAGCAAACCACAAATATGGCCTGGATTTCTGCAGAGGTGAGCACATGACTGGTGTGGAAAATCTTTCCCTCTTTCCCACCCATTGATCCATCCTGTGCTTGTCTCAAGGCAAACAGCTGTCCACACAGTGAATAAGAAATATGCCTCCTAATCCTGCTCCTCCTAATCAAGGATGTGGTTCTAATGTAGAAATGACCATAGATTTACGGTGTCTGTAATGGAGTCTGTGCTACTTGGGTTAGTTTAAGACTGCATTCATTTTCTAACTTCAGTAAAAAGTCAGACTAGGTGTGGAACTTCTGGCCCATGGGCCAGTACTGGCTTGCATCTGTTGTTGTTTTTTGGTCCTTTTCTAATTCTTGGATCTGGCCCGTGGGCTTAGTCCTTGCTTTCAAGCACTGAAGGAGTGAGATCAGGGAAAGGGAGGAGAGGTGAGAGTGGGATAGGATGGAGCAGGATCCATGATGTGGACATTCCCCTTCTCGAGCTCACCCCTCCCCCAGTTCTTTTCCAGACAGTGGATATGGTTGTAATTGTCAAAGTGGGTAAAAGTTTCCCCACCCTGGGTTCAATATTTGTGCTACTATACTGAGAAGCCCATCCTTTGGCTTCTGGGATTTGAATGCTTTTTATTTCTGTGATTTTGGAGGATGCTGGCCCTAGGACCCCATGTTATCTATTCCCAGGAACTTGATCTGTTGCTCCATAAGGGAAGTTTTAGCAACCTTTCTAGGGTTGGTGCCAAGGGACAGGCCCGAGGGCGGTTTTAATGGACGGACTAGTTATGTTGAGAAGGATTGGCTGGGAAGCAGCAATAAGCAATAATCGTAAGGAGGCACAGGAGTTGGACCTGGGCCGGGATTCTATAAGGATCGGACTTAGGAGCAGGCAACGTAGGCACCTGCCTTGGGCAGCAGATTTTGGGGTGGTGGTAGATTTTGGGGGACTGGGGGCTTCTGCTCTCAGCCCACGCTCGCCTGGTCACGGCACCCCCTTGTTACCACCACACTGCCTCACCCTTGCCGCCTGCAGCCCCCCCACATCCAGCCCCACTTGGAGAAGCCCTGTTCCGCCCCCAAGCCTCCCACAGACACACTCTGCGGTGGTGCTGAGTGTGGAGGTAGAGAGTGCTTCTGTGCTGGGTGCTGCCATTGTCTCCCTCTCTGCCTCAGATGGCAGCCTGTGTGCTCACCAGAGCTCCAGAGCCACAGCCTGAGTTGCCTAGGAGCGCTAAAACTCCAGCCCTGGGTTCTATAGGGCTTGTGAAAATCAGGGGAGCATATGCCCCGCTTGCTGCCCTGTGAGTCGCCTATGAGCACAGACAGGGTTCTCCTCAAGGCAGACTTTCCCCTCCACAGTCACAATGGCAGAGTCCCCCAAAATGGAGACATTCTGCAGTTTCTCCAGCATCTAGTGCACTATGTATATTTTTTCCACAGGCCACTTATGAAAAATACATGTTGCAGGACCTATGTTGGCACCAGTGCAGGCCCTGCAATATGCATTTTTCAAATAAGTGGTGTGGAAAATAATAAATATACAGTCTCTGTCCCAGACAAACCCCAAACTGCTCTGGCAGGCTCAGACACAAATCCCAGCACTTGTCCTTCAGGAAAGCCCTTTGCCCCTGGTGGCTGTGCTACGAGGCTTCAGCCTGCAGGCATAGCCCTAAACCCTCTATCTCCAGGCACATGGCTACACACTTTCAGACATTCCCCCGTGAATATTCTGGCTGCGGGGGAATGCGCAGCCAGGATACGCGCGAGGATCTGTCGGTCTAAAAGGCCGTGCAGCTTTGCCAGCAGACATGCACATGGATGCAGAGCAGGAAATCAAGCTCGGCATCCATGCATGTGTATGCCGGCAAAGCCGCGAAGGGGGGGGGGGGCCTTTCAGACCAGCAGATCCCCGCGCATATCCTGGCTGCGCACTCCCTCCTGGTAGAGACCCGTTTGTCCCTGGATCTTCCCTCCTTCTGGAGCCAATGTAAGACCTATTTATTTTGCCAGGCTTTTGGTGGGGGAGCTGGGTAATGGGAGAGGATTTGGAGTGGGATTATTATTATTTTTTGGGACTCTGTGACCTTTTTATGTATATTAATGTTATATTTTTATATTTATATCTATTGTTATAGTTACGTTGTTGTATTGTTTGCTTTTATTGTGAGCTGCTGGGGGCAGGTTAGAAATTTTAGTATAAATAAATATAAATCTTGTGAACATAATGGCTAATACTATTGTCACTTGCCTGTTACAAATCTGGAATGATCCTCTCTCTGGTCCTACCCTAGAAAAATGCTTCAAAAACAGTTCCCGCTGTAAAAGAGGCCTGTAATTAAGAAGGTTGGGGAGGAGTCTGTTAAAGCCAAGATCCATGCAATTAATATCTTTATAATGCTGCTTTTTGAATATTGGTTGCACGACTATTTGCTCGTAAAAAGTACAATGATGAATTTAACACATTAACATTGCAGTCCTCATGCTTCTGCATTGGCTCTAGCCCTATTCACTTCAATGGGGCTAGTACCAGTGCAGTAGATTGAGAGTTGTGCTGTAATTAGGTATGTCACCAGCAATCGGTAGTGACCGTCTCTCTCTCAAAGTAAGGACCTTCTTTATACCGTCTCTCTCTCAAAGTAAGGACCTTCATCCCAGAACTCATGGAAGATGCCAGGTGATTAGCTTTGATAATATGAATCTTGATTAATTGGGGTTTTAATCAGGTCAATCATGGTTGTTCCCTCAACTTTCCATTCCCGGGGGAAGACTGTGGAATCTCCTTTGGATGGCTCCTGAGATCACCTCTTCTAAGTAACAGATGGATTTTTCTAGATTCCCCTTTGGAAATATCCCAGAAATTGTAGCAGTTGTTTAATTTGCTCCCTTCTTTTCACACATTTTAATTTTATTTTTCTCCTAGATAAGCAACATCTTGTTTTTTGTTTTGCCACCCATATGTATGTGCTTATTCCGTCAATATGCAACCTGCTTCAACAGTGGAATATATTTAATATGGACCCTGCTAGTTGTTGTGGGTAAGTGGATTAGTCTCTTTGTGTGTATCTCTTCATTCATGAGGAAATTAATCCTCCCCCCTCCCCGCTTGCATGTGATATTTTTGGGAAACAAAGTATTGTTGATGTTGACGTCTGTGCTAAGCAGTTTACTTACACCTGCTTGATACCAAAAGACATGCTTTAAAAAATATTAGTTGCCCATTTCAGGTAATACTAACACCCTGGTGTTCTGTTTGCTTTCCATGGGTTCCACTTGGCATTCATAGATGATATCTGCTCCCTTCAGAAATGTGTTTTGCAATCAGTCTTGAATGTAACAATTTTTTTATCGTACTTCTGGGTATTTTGGTATTTTGCAGGGTTTGGTGGCGTTTGTTTTTTAAACTCTATCGTTTCCATTCAGTCTGAAATCTGTGTTCAAGCATCTCCCATTAAAGACCCTCGTTCAGCAGTAAATTCAAGTGCCATTTGCTACATTGACTCTTAATTGACTCTTCTAGGAATTGGGTCTGTATACTTCCACGCCACACTTAGTTTCCTGGGTCAGATGCTGGATGAACTAGCTATTCTCTGGGTCCTGATGTGTGCTCTAGCCATGTGGTTTCCTAGAAGATACCTACCAAGAATTTTTCGAAATGACAGGTAACTTATCTTACTTAACCCAATACAAGGGGGAAAGACTGGACTCTGATTTTGGCACACTCCTCCACATCAAGGTTAATGGGGCTTTTGCTATTGACTGTTATCTTGGAAACTGTTACACTAACCTGTAAATACTTGTGGTTTAAATGCCACTTCTGCCTTACCACACCCTATCCCTTCCTGATTTTTACCCCAAGGATCACAACTTATGCTGCTTGTCCACGTTAGTGTGTTGCCGAATCTCCCGGCGTTGAATCTTACGGCGCACTGTGCACATGGGTGCCTGCTTAAAAGCGTAATTAGCTATCATGCAACTTTTTTTCTTACAATCGTCAGGACTTGAAATCCAGCCCTGACAAGATTCCCCACTGGGAGTTTTCCCTGCAGGGAGATTCGGCACCGCGCTAATGTGGGCAAGCATCCTGAATCTTATCTAAAATTAGGGCTTCATCCTGTATATTTTACATAAATGCTTAACTTTGGGAACAGGAGCAGATTCAATGAAGTTGGCAGATTCTACTGAGAACCATGTAGTCTATTTGAGAGGGTGTCATACTTAGACCTAGGTAACCAGGGTTCAAATTCCATTTTAGCCATGAACTCACTAGCTGGCTTTGAACTCACTTTCTCTCAGCCTCCGTTTCCGATCTGTAAAATGAGAATAATACTGACTTACCTCACAGAGCTGTTAACTGATGCTCAGTTTAAGTTAGCACCAGGTTTTTCTCCATCTCCATTCCCTTTCCCTCCCCTCAGAGCAAAGGTGAATGTGAGTGAGAAATCGGACTTTAGGTGGACTTTAGAAATCGGAGGCTTAGGTGGGCTCTGGGCTAGAGACAGGGAAAACTGCTGCTCACTCAGTTTGCAGCCCGCCTGAAACTCCTAGGGTCAGACCTGTCCGAATTCACACTCCTAGACCCACGCCCACTCACGGCTCTGCCTGGCTGTCGGTGTGAGTCTGCATGTCTGGAGAGCTGGTTATGGAGAGGTCTGGTGTTCCCGAAGACGTATCTTCAGCCTGCCCAACATGAAGACTCGCCCTGACAGGATATACACTGTTTTAACCACATACTGCCAAAAATCATTAATACTCTCAAAGGTCCTGATACTTTTAGCTGGGTAGGTATACTTCATATACCTTAATTTATGTTATCAGAGCTCAGAATTGCGTTGAGTCCAGAACAAGAAGCAATACATCCCCATAGACCTTGGGCCAGGGAAAACAAAATTAATTTGACTTATCCAGAAATTCAAGTTATGCAAGTTCTACTTAAATGGATTTAACTGTAGCAATAGCATGTTTTCCCTCTGGCCTTGTGGTCGGAAAACACATGAGTATGGTGGTCCTCCCCACCCCAGGACAAAACCCATGACCAAAGCTATATTATCCTGCCATATTTAAGCATTTACTACTTTTATACTGTAGATCCGTCCTAGAGTAATGGATAGCAAAGACTCTGAGCACTAGCAGTGATTTCTACAATTGCTTGTCTCTTAGAATAGAGAACACCACTATGGGCATAATAAAATCAGCTGTTGGATTATTTGTAATAAATCTGATTAGAGGATCAGTGTTTTGTTTTTAAGCACCCAGATTTGACCTTTCCATCAGAGCACTCTTCAGATTGCTTGCAGTATGAAAATGCATTTTAAATAACTGTGTTGTCAAGCCAGTCTTATGATTTGGTATGGTTTGTGTGAATCTTGTTTACTTCTGCTTATTGCAACACCCAGTGTCTTTACAGGGCACAGACACGGTTTGCTATTCCAGCTGCAGAACTAGGGCTTTGCTGTTTTTTACCCTTGGTGATAGGCAGTCTTCGGACACTTGGTTGAAGGACAGGACAGTCTGTGCCACTGAAACATATATTGTTATGTAAGGATTAGCCTTTAGTCATAATTTATTTTGCACTCACTGGCTGCCCTGTGCTGACATTATTGCTAACAGGGTTAAATGTTTTTCTTTTCAGACTGAGTTTCTCACTGATCTGCTGTTCTTCTCTAAAAAAGAGCAATAGTCGTCTGGCTTGATCCTGGGATACAGATGATGTACATGCACAGCACAGCTCAGGATAGTGTGTAATATGTGTATGCAAAAGTGGCTAAAAGTCCATCATAGAACTCATTGAGTGTTTTCAGACATGACGGCGGCACGGTTTAATCCGCTTTTGCCTGAAGGCACCCGCCACAAATCCCCGAGTCACAGGCCAGGCTAGCCCTGTGCCCTCCCTCACCGCTGGTTGGGATCCGG
This sequence comes from Sphenodon punctatus, assembly GCA_003113815.1. NCBI lineage: Eukaryota > Metazoa > Chordata > Lepidosauria > Sphenodontia > Sphenodontidae > Sphenodon > Sphenodon punctatus. The sequence continues at coordinate 4,224,119 of QEPC01002450.1, forward strand.
CTGCCAGACCTGAAGTAAAGCGGGCTTTCATGTCTGAAAGACCGCCTTACTTACCACAGTCTGGGTGACGATGGGGGCCGGGGGCCATGGTGGCCATCATTGGTCACCGTGGCTGCCCGTCGGCTGAGGAGGCGGTCCAGTCTGTGCACCGTGGGGGCAGGGCTGTGTGGATGCATGTCAATTCTATTCAGTTTCGTTTATTGGCGTGGCCTTAGCCATTGCCCACAACTGCATAATAAAAATCACATCATACAACACGAATAAAAATAAAGATATCTCATATAAATAATAAGTAATTAAGCATACCATAAATGGCTACAAAAGCACTACAATCTTAAGAATAGTCAAATAAGTCAACCACCATTTACTCAGTTTTAAACGCCAGAAAATTTTCCCTAGCCTGGAAAACAGCAAACAAGAAGGACATTACTGCCTGCGTAATAGCGGGCCTTTTGTCCGATAAAAGATGTCTCACGATTTCCCGAGGGGTTCTACCTGGTAAATTATCCAGAATCTCAGCCAACTGGAATGCCCTAATCTCATCATATAAATGGCAATCACAGATGATGTGCTCTGTTGTCATGTGGATGCATGTCTGTGTGGCTCCCTGCCCCGGCTTCCATAATGTTTGTTCAGCAGCTGGGCCAAGTCCTGGCCAGAGTGATGGTTCCCGCCATGGCCTGGAGCAGTCTGTGTCCATGGCAGGACCTGTCACATCTAAAAACACCCACTGTTTCTGTGCACATTGTTCACCTTCTCTCAACTGGCTACATTTTGGACACCTTATTGAGGTCATTTACAACTAGAGTAAGCTAGAGTGTCTTCAGGGTGTTCTTTCTTTGTCATCCCCTCTCCTACTCCTACCCACCAGGAGGACTATCTAGCTATTTTTCAACTACCTTCATCCTAGAAGATTGCAGTCCAATTACAAATCCGGCTAGGTCCAGATTGAGTGCAGCAGTCATACAGCCTTGGGCTTGGGCTATACCAAGCTACAAACTGGTTGTGAGTGTCCTCCCCCCCGGTAACACTGTGACATTATAGCAAGGTCCAGGGCTATATTTGAACTGTAAAAAAGCTTGGGCTCCCAGTGGTAAGATAAGGGGATCTTGAAGGCTTTAGGAGTACTGATGGATGAACCTCTGATGTATCCAGTCCCATTTTCCCTGCTAGAAAAGGGAGGGGGTGGGGAGGAGGAAGTGGCATCAAGAGCCCTCAAATTCTCTTTATGCTCCTGACACCAGTGGTCCTTCCTGGGGCTCATAAATTGACTTGTGGACAGACAACACTGGTGATGCGGCACAAAGCAGCTGCAGTACACTGGTCAATTTATGACCTTCAAGCAATCCCCTTCTAGCAGCAGCAACAAGTATCTAAACTTGGTCCATAGTTATCTTGAGGTTGCCAAGATAGAGGGCTGCCATCCTATGTGCCCTAATATAATGAGACCATGACTCATTATATGTCCCCATAAATCATGATGTCGGTACTGCAGGAAAACTTAAAACTTGACTCGGCATCCACAACAGCTAGGGATTTGTTAGAGGAAACCTGCAATTTCAGCAGCGGGTACTTTAAGAAAATGCTTTAAATGACAAGAGTTGGCAACCTTGCAAACATGCCAGCTTCCTACCCACAGGTGCTTCCTCTGAGGCTCTGGTGGCAGAATGAAGCAGAGTAGAATTACATGCTATTTGTCCATTTCGCTGTGTAGTTGTCAAGCTTTTGTAACCCTTAGTACTGCCCTGCTGCATCTCTGTATCATCTAGGCTTTTCTAAGGGGCTTGATGCTATGGCATTAAATGTCATCAGTGTGTTCACCTTGGTTTCCAAGTTTCTTCCCCAGGTCCCCAAAGGACTAAAGAAGATGCCTTTAGAGACCAGCAAACTGGGGGTGTTTTCAGACAAGCGTCTCCCTCCCTACCCAGTACCCCCCATGCTTGTGTGAAAACTCCACCGGTAACCAATGGTTAACCAATGAATACTGAGTGGGTAATGTACTTGTCTGAAAACACCCTGTGTGTAGAGCAGCTCTGGGGAGCTCTGCTGCAGACATATACTGAACCTTGGCTTTGGTTCACAACATGTAGTAAGAACATAAACAAGTTTAATGTAAAGGCCATCCATAGATATTAACAAGTGTGTACAGCTTTATGTGCCAAGAGAACTTGGAATAGATCCTGCCACCATGAGTGGCTCCATAATGCCACTTGAGGAGTATAAAGGGCAAATGAATTGCCTGATGGCAATTTACTCTATCAGAGTGTCACAGAGACGATGGGTATTAGCCTGTTGGAACCCAGAGCTGCTCTGTAGCCCCCCACCCTCTCCCGACTGCAACCGTCTTGTGTGGGCTCCACAACTTCCCCAGAAGATGGGCTGGTGGTTTCCCTGGAGACAGTCCACCACCCCGCACCATAGAGTTGCAGTACTGCTCTAGGCTGTTACCACAACTCTATGGTGGAGAACGTGGCCCACCCTGTGGCCCCCTCCCCCACCATCAGATGGAAAGTGGCCCTAGGGCAGCGCCTTGCCCTGGTTTGGGCTGGGTTACCCTGCATGGCGTGGTCCACTGTTCTGGAGATGACACTGCGTGGAGTCACCCTATCCCAAACCGGGGCAAACATCTGGCAGCTGCCCTTCACGTGGGCAGGTAAATTTGGGGCAAAAGGGGGCCAATGTGGGATCCTGCCTTGTGTGATAACACCCAATATAAACAATTCTATGCTACTACCTATGCAGTCCCTGATATATGAACATGGGATATGACTGGGGTTGGCAGTGGAGTGATTAAGGCTCCTGGCATTTTAGCTATTTTGAGCTTTGGAGCAGTCATACGAGGTTAAGGACTTGTAAGTTAGCTTCAGCTTTGTAGTTACACTAACTTGCATTGGGTCCATGTAGGCCCTTTGGAGAGGTCCAAAATTAGGGAGGCACAAAGATAGCTCAAAGGCACTTTTTTATCCCCTCTGTCTGACTCCAGCTCTTGGGCTATATTGTTCTCAAAGGCTCAGCAGAGAATCTGCCCCTGTGAACGTGCGTTGTTGTAACAAACGAATGGGAAATGTAATCTGACTGAGACTGGAATGCAGATAATTAGTTTGGAGGACTCCCCCCCGAGAGATTGTAGACCCTGGAAATGGGATGTTTACAGTATGCAGCTTGCAAGTCCAAAGTTGAAAGCGAGTTGAAGATAAACCAAAATTTAAAATATGTCAGACTGTAGCTATAAATCTCTCAAGGCCTGATTCTGCTGTGTTAGGCTGGTTTCTTCACTTAGAATGTAATGAGATTGCTACTTTATACCAGGGTGGGCAAGGCTGCCTGCTCTCATGATTTTATGAGTCCAGAGATGTTTTCTCAAAGCCCCAGGCTACTGAAATTGTGAGATTCTTGGCATTCTTTTATTTTAAAAAAAGTAATTTCTAGCCCTCATGGCTAGAGAGATACTTTTAAACATGACTGCTCTGTCCTCTGGATGCTAAACCACTAACGGTTAATAAAAGCACCTCAAATTTTTTGTTCTAAAAAAAATCTCATGATTTCAGAGCCAGTGTCATGATTGATGGGCTAACTCATGTAGGTGACATCTGTTCCAAAAGTTTATTGTTCAGCTGATACCCTGTATGCATTTCACCATTGAAGAGTGCTGTATTTCTTAGGGATGTCCAGTTTGGATTTGGATTAATCTGTAACAGCCCATAAAGGGCCATTATGAATTAATCTGAAGCACAGACTGCCATTTGCAGATGCTCTGTTATGGATTTGGGTTCCCCCCCCCCCTCCCCCATCTCCTGAGGCCCTGGAATGTTACTTACCAGCCTTGGAGGGCTTGATATGAAGCTCCCCTGGCCTGCCGCTGCTGTGGGGGGCCTCCCAGCAGACTCCCTTGCCATGGTGCGCTGCTAAGCTCCCTGCTCTGGAGTGTGCATGTGTAAAATGGCCACCAGGGCCGTTTTGTGCATGTACTGCCGCCCTTTTCTAAAATGGTGGTGGCAGTGTTGCTGCCATTTTGGAAAAGGGCAGCCAGTCTGCACATGTGAAATGGTTGCTGTGCATGCACAGAATGACTGCCCTTTCCCAAAAGGGCAGTGACACTGCCACCAATATTCTGGAAAAGGACTGAACATGTGCAAAATGGCCCCAGCAGCCATTTGCACATGCAAGATTCAGAGCAGGGAGCTCAGCAGCACGTCGTGGTGAAGGAGCCTGCCAGGAGGCCGCCCACAACAGCATTGGCCTGGCGGACCTTCAGTCAAGCTCTGTGGGGCTGGTAAGTACCTTTCTAGGGCCCTGGGGTATGGGGGAGGTTGGACCCACTGCCCTGGGAGGGAGTACAGATGGGAGTACAGGAAAGTTTCCCATTGACTTCAATGGGATCTGAATCCATAATTAATTAGTAAATTACAGATTTGAATCCATAATTTAATCTGAATGCTGTATATGCAGCTATAACTCTGTTACAGCAGTGGAAATGGTGTTTTTAAATTTTCTTTGCTGCTTTTCTCCAGTGCTTTAATTAAGACAGTTTTCTTTTATTTATTCAGGGGCAGATTTAAAGCTGCAGTGGGGATCCTTTCTGGAATTACTACATGCCTTGCGTTCATTAAGCCTGCTATCAATAACATCTCACTGATGACGCTGGGTGTTCCCTGTACAGTGCTGCTGATTGCAGAGTTGAAAAGGTGGATATCTTCTTCTTTTTTTTGCTTACAATTTCAAGCAGCCTTTACTGACTCTTACTTGCTGAGGATGGGAATTACCTTCTGGCAGCAGATCACATTCCAGATGTATTTTATAGAAAAGTGGGCAGAACTGCATTCCATTGAACGTGGAGGAGACTGCTCCTTAACCGCCTCCTTCTGCAAGCGTGGCAGCCTAAAACAGGATCATGGTAAATAAATGGAGCTATGCTTTATGTACAGCAGTGTACTAGGAAATGCCCAGCCTCTGCAACCATGGGTGTGCAGTGTTTGGTCAAGAGCGTTATGTAGACACACGAATGAGGATTTCTAGCTAGGTAGGATTAACCCTATACCTTGCAAGTGGCTGACTAAAACCTATTTAAACCGGTGGTGTTGTCCCTATGTGGGGATTTTAACATGTGTTAGCTAGCACAACTTAGTTAATGTTTCTTGTATTTGATTTACCCCTTGAGGAGAAAAGCACTCTTTATCTATGCTTTGAAACTTTACCATGACAACATGATGAGTCCAATTTGTCACAGACTGTGCTGATTGCTAACCCATGCTTACCATCCTGTTTGCTAATGCTTGTTGGTAATTGGGAGCATGCAGGTTAAAATTTAATTCTTATTATTTGCCTGTGTTGGTGCCTAGAGGCCTCAGGGGTGCCAGAACCAGGAGGATTTAGAGACCCCAGCCCTCTGCTTCTGGGAACTAGAACTATGTGGGGAGACAGGACAACAGCTACAGCCAGTAAGCGACGATTAAATGGCCTGTGCTATGCTCTCTGCTGCTGGCACTCCCATCAATTCTGGGCTCCAAGGGAACCTTTATTTTTCTGGGTAATCCAGGGGCGTTCGGATAAGCTGGAGAAACTGGGACTTCAGTTGACAGTGGGGGTAGAGCCATGTCTGATAGTGCGGGGGTGAAGAGGCTCTCCTGCCCCTTTCCGTTGTGGCCCAGGCCGCCCAGCCCTCTGTGGAGTGGAGTGATATTACACTGCTCTAAAGGTGATGTGACCATGTTGGAAAGGGGTGGGGGAGTCCTGGTGTCACTTCCTCTTCCGGTGTGGCCTTGGGAGGTGCCTTTACACAGACTGCATCCACGGCTTTGCTCTGCCTCATGCCCAGGTGGCCCATCCATGTAAAGGTGGGCCACAAGATGTGCAGGCCTGTTCCTCTGCAGCCCCATTAGCGGTGTTCTGGGACATCCTGGAGCACCACCAGTGGAGCAGGCCACCCAAACCTGCGTAATGGCTGGAGCCGGAGCTGCGGTCTGTCCACTTGTGGACGACTGCTGCAGCTCTGCTCCTGACCGGAGGTTACCACAGGCAACACCTATAAAGCCCTATATGGCGTGGGCCCAACCTATCTGTGGGACTGTTTCACTCTCCAGGCCCTGGATCAGCCCCTGTGGTCAGCCAGGAGTGCCCTTCTTGAAGTCCCCTGAGTATCCCGGGGGTTGACTACGGGAGGGCGTTTTCGGCGGCTGCACCGAGGCTGTGGAACTCACTCCCGGCAGAGGCCTGGGTGGCCCCGCACCTCCCCTTCTTTTGGAAGCAATGCAAGACCTGGTTGTTCCACCAGGTTTTTGATGAGGGAGACGGGTAGGGGTGGGGGGATTGGGGTAGGGAGGGTTGTGCGGTATTTATTTTGGCAGCCTCCATTATATTTTGTTTTATGATACGTTATTTATTTTAGATGTGAATTTTGCACTATTGTATTTTATTGTGTTTTATGACTGTAAGCCACCCTGAGCTGCTTCAGCAGGAGGGGCGGGGTCCAAATTTATTTAAATAAATAACTAGAGCTCTTGGCGGCAGCCTACAGCGGCAGCTGATACACATCTCTCTGGTATGGGGGAGGAGGGAGCTATGTGGGTGGACTTTGGGTTGCGGCAGCTGCCAGGTCCATTTAAACCTGACGCAGGTAGGGCTGCACCCAGGGGATGCAGGGCTGGCCAGCCTGGGGTCCATCTAAAGCAGGGGTGCCCACACTTACCCAGCCGCAAATCTACTGAAGTGAGGTGTGAGCCTTCAGAGATCTACCAGTGATACAGGGGGATGGGCTGACCCCAATTTCAGTATTCCCTCCCTCATTTTCAGAACCATGCCCCTCATTTGCATAACCACACCCCCAGCCAGAAGAAGCAAGAGACACTTGCGAATTGTGCACATATCCAATGCAACCCGTCTCCAGCTGATCTGTGAGGTGGGAGGAGAGGGGGGAAGGGGGTTAGCCAGGGCAGAGTGGGATCAGTGTCATCGATCACTTCCCTTCTCAGGGAAACCCCTGTGCGCCAAACCCTGCTGCACGCCTTGAGGTGACTGCTACACCTGTGCAACTTCAAGGGCAGCCACGCTGAAAGCAAGAGTCCAGGAATCTAGACAGACCTTGCCCAAAAAATCTTATAAACAGAAGAGAAAGGATGGGAGGGGAATTGAAAGCAAAGAAATGAAAAGATGTGTCCAGGGCACACAGTAGTGGTAGAGATAGGATCAAAGCCCAGGTCTCCAGTCCACGGCCCTAATCACAGTACGGCACACTACTTCACCTCATGGCAGACCAGGCCTCTGAGCTGGAGTCTTCCCAGGTAGCCCTGTAGCTCCTGTGTAACACAGCCCGCCACACAGAACATGTTCTTCACCAGTGGAATTCTGTTTATTGATTCAAAAAGCAGCGGCAGAAAAAAGGAACCTGTAACAAAGTCAGAGATGCAGGAGTTTGTACACCTCTCCTCAGCAGTTTTCACAAAGTGCTCTTGGCTGCCAGTATGGCGGCCATTAGAGCTATTTGTCGAGCTCCCTAAGGGAATGGGGCAACGAGGAGTGACCGCGCTCCCTGCTGCAGCCAAGCTGCAGCCAGGAGAATTGTTGGGGATGCAGCTGGGTCGTGGCGGGAAAGCTGCAGCCTGACCAGCATTGCCCTGGCAACGGGGTTTTGCCCAATGGCAGAGTGCGGGCTCTGTAACCCCTCCCCACTTGGGGGACTGGCCTCTCTTCTTCTGTGCACCTCGCTCGAGCCACATTCGGTCGGACAGTCAACCCCCCCCCCTTCCCTCCCAGAGGTACTGTGGGTATTTAACAGGTTGCCTTCTGGGGCCAGGAAGTAATTTTTATGAGAAATCTCGATTGACCAATTAATAGCTTTCTTGTTTTTTGCCTTCCTCACAGTGTCTCTAACGATTAGACCCAATTGGTTGCTAAACAGGTTAGAGCAACAGGGATGGGTTCTTCGTTAGTTCAGGTTAAGTCATTGTCACACTCTTGCAGGGGTCCAGTACTGTTATGATGTTTTTATAAGGAATAATTAGTTTGAGTCATCTCCCTAAGAGATGGGGACGCAACACCTGGTGCAGAGGCAGGGCAACGGTAAGCACCGGGGTTAGCATCCCTGGGAAGGGTGCCTATGAAGGCAGGTAGGGACATGCACAGTTCCCAAGCTGGCGGCACCTAAATCCTTACCCACATCCGGAAAGGACACTGTCCCCTTTAGCCGAGGCTGCAAGACAAGGGCTGAAGGGGAGACGTTGTGAATAAGCTTTGGAGTTGGAACTGGAGGGCACATCCAGACCAAACCCCCTGATGAATTTAGTTGATCAGTTAATCTGGACCCAAATTACTTAAAGGCAATTACCCCCACCAGCCCAATTCCAATTTGAATAAAGAGTGCGGCCGTATAAATCCAATATACTGTTGTCGTTATCTCATTCCGGATGTACCGACAAATGACTGCTACCCACCTCTCTGGCACCCCAGCTAGCTCTGAACATGCACTTCGAGTGTTCAGTTCAGTTCAGTTCAGTTTATTATCAAGCGTGGCGATAGACCATTGCTTTTAAGTAAACAAACATACAAACAAATAGACAATTGAACCAATAAGGACTCAATATACATACATAGACATTATAAATAATAATATCTTAAAAAACATATACATTACCTTAAGGAGCTGAAATACTAATCCCAAGTCCAATAGGGCAAAGCCCCATTGAGCTTACCCAATCCATCAAATCTTTCTATAAATTATCATTGATAGATTTAAATTCCAAAAAATTAGTCCTAATGTGCACCGCCTGAAGTAGGAAGGAAGCAACATCACGGTTAACTTGGGGATCCACGCTATTTATAAGTAACCCCAAAGGAGTATTGGCTGATCTACCGGGGAATCTATGGGCGTGAGGGGCTATCGTCTGGTCTCTAAGGCCATCATACAGATGGCAAAAGAGCACAATATGCTCCACAGTCTCAACTGTCACATAATCAAAAGGACATAACCTTTCAAGAAAGGGAGTCCCCTGAAAACAGCCCTCTAGCACACTAGAGGGAAATGAATTCACTCAAGCCCGGAACATCAATCAGCGAAATGGGGCAAGTTAAATAATAAGCCATTTACCCCAAGTCCGGCACCCAATCAAGATAAACTCGCATATGGGCTGAGGTGTTAATATACCCTATCTCAACCTGCCTTCTAATGTCACTTGTCCTCATCAGAATTTCCTTCCTGACAGTACCCATTGGCTTGTGAGATAAGTATTCCTTGGCAATTCCTGATTTCAAAAGGTAAGCCTCGACTCTCATCATGCAGGGGTCAGCAAAGGAGTCTCAATACACTTCCCTCAATAAATCTGAGCAGCATCCAGAAGATAGTTTAGACCAAAATTTCAAAGCTAAATCCATCGCAACCTGCTGCCAGCTAATTTGACCCAATTCTGTTCTGGCTGCCGCATATGGGGTACTTTTAGGATTCCCCAGAATACCCATCAAGAATCTAAGTTGCACCCCAACCATCTTATTTGCAAAGAATGGGGCCCAAAGCTCAGCACCATATAGGACCTGAGACCTGACATTTGCATTTAATACCTGGACTGGCAAACAAATGGATGCTCTTCCCTGACTCATAAAGAGCCTATAAATAACCTGGGAAGTCCCATGGGCCATGACAATAGCCCTTTCTACATGACCCTTCCAAGTACCAGTCCTATGAAAAAGAATTCCGAGATAACGGAACATAGATACCTGTTGTATCGGATGCCCCTCGATGTTCCAGGAGTAAGTTTTCTTCCTGGCTGAGAAAACCATAACTTTGGATTTCTGGTAATTCAGGGTTAACTTGTTAATTGTGCAAAAAGCCGCAAAAGCATGCAATTGCCGAATTAGCCCAATACGGGTTTGTGACAACTAGGCCATGTCATCCGCATACCCCAGGCATCCTACCCCAGAGTCCTGGAGTTTATTCCATAATATATCCCTATTCACTGTGTCAAATGTGGCCTTTAGGTCAAGGAAGGCCACATAAAATGCCCCATTCCTGGATTTATATTTGGCCATTAGATGGTACAGTATGTGGCACTGCTCGATCGTAGAGCGGCCCTTGTGAAACCCAGCCTGCTCTACGGCTAGGATTTTGGAGTTAATCATCCATTCCAAAAGCCTATTCTGCAGATACTTAGCGTAAATCTTCCCAATGACAGATAGCAAGCTGATAGGCCGGTACTTGCCAGGGTCTGAACTCAGCCCCTTTTTGAAAATGGGGATCACCACTGCTTTCCCCCACTGCTCTGGTATAATACCGGTGTTATTAATAGCCTTAAACAAGGCTGCGAGCAAGGGGAGCCACCAATCCCTGAATGTTTTGACGAACTCAATATGGATTAAATCCGGGCCCGGAGCCTTATGGTTTTTAAAGGAGTCTACCAATGACTTCACCTCAGCACCAGTTACGGGCTGCCAGGAGGGTAAATCCTCAAAGTTAGTATGCAGCAGCTCACTGAATTGGGCCTTATTTTGGCTACCAAAAATAGCCTGGAAATATTCAGTCCATGTATGCTGTGGAATCGGGAACAACATCTGTCTAACCTCCCTTTTAATTGACCCATTCATACATCTCCAAAACTGTCGCGAGTCCTTTTGTTCTGCTGCCCGTAGGATACCAGTCCATCTATCCTCAGAATATTTATCTTTTTTCTGTTTGATCAAATTTTTATACTGGGCTCTGGAGTCAAAATACTCCGGAAGGAGCCTATTCCATTCCTCCCTTCTATATACAGCATAGAAGCATTTAAGTCTAGCCCGAACCAGCTGACATTCGACTACAGGGACACTATCTAACGGCTTCAAGTGGTGAAGCTGCCCTGGACCACAATGGGAGGTGAGAGCACTGAAGATGACAGCCGCAGGAGTTACTAGGTAGGCGCTTCTGCAAGGACTCCCCCTCTTGTAGGGGGTGAGTGGGGGTGAGGCTGGAGCAGGAGGTCAGGTTGAGGCCTCAGGGTCACATGGGACAGAAGCGCCTGCACTAGGTGAACTAATTCCACTGGTGCCCTACCTCCACTGCTCCTGAAGCTTGGAGGGGATGCACCACCACCTGAGGGTAGTTTCCAGCATGCCTCCTGGGGCACCCTTGCTCTCCACACCTCCCTAAGTTGGAGGCCCTGCCCCTGTCTTGGTGACCATACTCAGCCCTCTGCCCCACCCTCCCCGCCAAGACCCTTGGCCTGCCTCCTCACCCTGAGCCCAACCTATTGTAAGACTGGCCCTGAGAGCAGGAGCAATAGAGGTGGTCGCCCTGGACCCCAGTCTTTGCGGGGGGCCCTGCAGGAAGCCTTGGAGCCCCATTGCTGCCAATCCTGAGGGACCCAGAGAGCCCCAACAACACTACTGCTGTTCCTGTGGGGTCCCACCCCTCCTTTCTGGTGGTGGTGGTGGGTCTCCTGGGAGCCCCTGGAGAGCTATGTTGGGGGGGAGCAGAAGCTCCTGGGCCCTTCAGGGCTTACCATGGAGTGAACAGCTAGATTGTGCTGGAGCAGAGAGGCAGGGCCGTGGAGCCAGGAAGGAATGTTGTGCATGGACAGAGCAGGACTCACCCCTCTGCAGAGCACTTAGATAGACCTGGGACTGGGAACTGCCTCCCTGCCCCAGCTTGGCCTAGCCACCCACCCCTGATAAGTCCTGGAGGCCCCCCGAGAGCTTCTGCTGCTGTTCAACATGGTTCCCCATGGTAGAAGTAATTAAAGGGACAGAATTTGATTCGGATGATGCAAGTGAATTGCTAAACCTGCAGTGGAGTCGGCTTACAGCCCCTCACTTGCTCATCGTGCAAACCAGCCCCTCACACCCATGCAACCAGTCTGTCCTCCTCTCTGGCTGCATTTACGCAAGACAAAAACCCCGACTTAAACTGCTTCCTCCACATTTTTATTGACTGCACTAATGAATTAGCTTGCAAGATCCTGTGTGAGCAAGTTGTAAATCACCTGCGACTGAGAAGCTGTCGCACCCTATGCAGCCAGAGCCGCTCATTTCCTGCACTTTATTAACCTTCACACGTGCTGCCAGATCTCCCACCCCCACGTTCAATCTTGCCACGCGCTCTCCCCTATGAATTGCCAATGGTCCTGTCATTTTCAGCGGCTATTATCTCCTCTTGAGTTGGGGGGCGTTTGTTACATGGAGGAGACAGAGGCCACTTTCACGGTACCAGGGAGTCGGGGAAACTTCCCTGAATGCAATCACGGCTCTATTCTCCTGGGAATTAGCACACGTGGGAATGCACTATTCTGCTTTCATCCCGTGAGCACGCTCGCACATGAATGGGTTCCCCAATGTAGCTTTTACAATGATGGGTGTTGTGGGATAAAAGCGGAATAGCACATTCCCACGTTTGCTGAGTTGCATGAGAAGAGAGCTGGGGTTGCATTCACGGATGTTTCCTTGCCTCGCTGGTAACATGAGTAATTGGTCAGAGTTAAACAATGAAAGCAGCAGCAGCAGCCTGGGAGCGACACTGGCTGAAAGAAATGTCTTGAGGTGGAAGTGTGTGTGACGGCCACCCAGAGTGTCTCCCAAAGCACTTCTCTATGGATAAAAACAGACATGTCGCTAACTCCACTTTAATACTACTTTGGGTGTTTTTTCATGCACCTGATTTTTCCCAGGTTCGGTGAACCTGGGCGTGGGGAGTTTAGATACCCCCGCCCTTCCAGACGTCAGCGGGGTGCCATTGTAAACAGCAGTGTCTGGTGACGTCTGCATGTTTCGTGACCCAGACTGGTATGTCCCCAGTAGCAGAGGACTTACAAGTCCAGGTCACGAAACATGCAGAAGTCGCCAGGTGCCACTGTTTACAATGGTGCCCAGCCAACTTCAGGGCAGGGGGAGTCTAATCTAAACTCCCTGTGTGTGAGTTTAAAAAATGCCCTTTAACACGGCTTTAAATTTCTTATGCATGTTGCAGGGCTGCATAGGGCACCAATACAGCCCTGCAACATGCATAAGAAATTTAAAGCCGTGTTAAAGTGGAGTTTGCGTTATGTCTGTTTTCACCCTAGGACAGTGGAGGAATAAGAAAGGGCAATAAAAGTGAATTGTCCTTCATATGTTATCAGCAATGCACGACAGGAGCTTAGCTCGATTGTTAAACCTTGGTTTGCAGCTCGGTTGCAGGTGATTTAGGACTGGCTCACACAGGATCTTGGGAGCTAATTACATGAGCAATAAAAATGGGGGGGAAGCAATTTGTGCCCCATTGTATGTCTTGTGTGAATACAGCCATCAAGCTAAGTCCCTCCTGTGCGTTGCTCGTAATGGGTGAAGGACACTTCCACCTTCATAGAGAAGACAGCAGCTGCTGAGAATGAGCCTATGAGTTAGGCAGTGAGATTTAAAGGGGGGGGGGGAGTGTAATTGACACCAAATAAGTTCCCCAGCCTCATTGAGAGACATAGGACAGCCTTGCAGTACCCTATTGTTAGCTGTGATTGTTAGCTTGATACTGGCAGCAGCACTAAAGACAAAATTCAAAGCCAGAGGAACATGTGATAAGATATAAGTTACAGTTGTTCTCTCCTGCAAGAAATTTAAAATGTGAGAGAAGACACTCTTGTGAATGCGCCTGATAACAGTCACTGAGATTTGATGGGATTGTTAGCAGCTCATAGGGGATAATGCACGGCAAGATTTAATGCAGGGGAGGGAGATTTGGCAGCACGTGTGAAGGATGATAAGGCACAACAGTACTCTCACACAAGTAATTAAAGAGTTGGGAGAGAAGGCTCATGGGAATGCAGCCTCTTCTCTCTCTCTCACTCATGTGTGCCCACACACACCCCCACACCCCTCCAGCTCTCTTCCCCTCCCCCCCCTTCTCACCCACCTACCTCACCACTGCCTTAATGAGGGCGTTTCTAGACAAGTGCCTCCCCACCCATCATGCATGTTGCAGGGCTGCATAGGGCGCCAATGTGGCCCTGAAACATGCATGATGGGTGGGGAGGCACATGTCTAAAAACAGCCTGAGTCAGACTAAGGGTCCACAAAAAAAGACTTTATATTCCTAAGTAAGTGCCAGACTGCCAGAATAGTGGCAATAGGTTAAAAGCAACCATGATAGCCAGGCTACATGCAAATTTTCAGCTCAATGAAAGCTGAAGCCAAAGAGACGGCCTACAAAATGTTGCAATAAACATTTTTCTGTCCCGCACCCACAAACATTCTGGTGCTGTAACCTGGGAGGCGGGAGCTGGTCCTGAGGCGACCAGGACTAGCCTCCCTGTGGGGCCCAGGCCATGGTCTCTACTGGCCCTCCCTAGGCCAGCCCTGTGGACCCCCACACTTATGCACTGGGGTGTGAAACTGCAATACTGACGATGGTGTAAGAGGAAGAACATAATCAAGTTCAGTCTCCCACGGGTAAGATTTTCAAAATTCCCTAAGGGAATTAGGTGCGCGAGTCCCAAGGAATGTGTCTGGGGGTTAGACAGCTAACTCCCTTTAGAAACTTTTGAAAATCCTGCCCTGTAGCTTTTCTGCATCTGCATTGCTCACAGGAATAATAAGAGTTTGCTTTTATCCAAAGAACGAGCCGTATCGGACTATATCCAGGAGCAAAACTATGGAGTAAAGGTGCAATTGTTGCAGAGATGCTTTTCTGATCATGACAGCACTTCTAAGCTGGCGCAGTGCTTCTAGGCCCAGCATTCAATCTGTATCCTATTCCAAGACTCAGCGTTACCAAAGAAGTAATCATTTTTCTCTTGTTCCTTTTGTCACTTTTAGGTGTGAAAACTTGCGTGTGTACAATCTGGGACTCTTTTCCGGTCTCTGGTGGCTGTTAGCACTTTTCTGCTGGATCAGCGACAAAGCATTTTGTGAGATTTGTTCTTCATTTAACTTCCCATATCTGCACTGTGTGTGGTGAGTGCAAAGCTCTGCTGGTTTGATTTAAAAAAAAAAAAAAGAAGAAGAGAAAATCCTTTGCTAATGTGTGCACACAGGTCACCACCATTTCTTTCATGTTGTAAAATATATTAAGCAGCTTTACTAGCAAAAGACTCTGAGTCAGGAGTGTCTCATACCCTGCTTACTGTGTGGGTTCACGTGGTCCTGCAGACTCTGCTGATAGCTTCCATTTTTTAAAAGTGTGATTATCGTTCTAGCCTCTAGTCTAGACCAATGGTTCCCAAACTGTGGCTTCTGGATCACTGTTTTCCTGAGGTTAGGTAAGTGGTTCACAGCTGGTCTGCAAAACCAGCCACAGCTACAGCAAAGCAGACTTCAGTCCTGCTACAAAGACCAAAGCTGCCTGCCTTGGGCAGCTGCAGACATCTTGTAATTAGTTACATGCCAAGCCATCAAACTCCATCAGGCTTGTGATAATCCTCAACATTTTTCATGGTATGACGGAGGTCTTTCGGTCCAAAACATTTAGAAACCACTGGCCTAGACTATGGGTGAAAACAGACATGACGCTAACCACCCTTGGTGATTATTTATGCATGTTGCAGGGCTGTATTGGTGCCCTAGTATGCAGCCCTGAAACATGCATAAGTGACCACCAAGTGTGGTTAAAGGGTGGTTAGCGTCATGTCTGTTTTCACCCTGTGTCTCCTTCCAAGTGTAAATGAATGCAATCATGCAGCTCTCACTTTTGGTGCCTTTCAAATGGTGCAATGAATTCAGGTGCAATCTGGAGCTGGCACTTTGAGTGACTGACCCCAAGAGAGTGAACTATTGACTGAAGCAACTTCCCAAGGTGGAACCAACCCTCAGGCCCCGCACAGGCCAACCAGCCAAGATTTTCAAGGCTGTTGTCTGTTGCAGATATTGCGTACCATCTTAGAGTTTATTTTATTTTAAAAACTTGCTATCCCGCCCATCCTGCCACAGGCAGCTCTGGGCGGCTTACAATAAAACAATGTTATCAAAGTGGTCCGCCGGGGGCACCTTCTTGGAGGTCCCAACGGGGGGCCACAGTGGAGAGGGCGTTCTCGGTGGCCGTACTGCGATTGTGGAACTCCCTCCCAGAGGAAGCCCGTCTGGCCCCAAGTTTGTTGGTCTTCCACTGGACCTGCAAGACTTGGCTGTTCTCCCAGACCTTCGGAGGAGGGGAGGGAGAGTTGGGATAATTAAAATGTATGTGTGTGGGGGGGGGGGAATAGTGGGGTTTTTTTAGATGAGTTTTAAAATGTTTTATTTGTTGTGTTTTACTGTTGTTTTATTTACTGCTTTTATGTTGTACGCCGCGCCGAGATGCCATGGGCATGAGGTGGCGGCTAATACATATAAACAAATAAATAAAACAACACATAAAAGGGAGGATAAAAATATCCCTGATCACCCTCCACCCTAACCCACTCTCTACTCACCCACCCACCCACCCTCCCCACCAAAGGCCAGTCGGAACACCCAAGTTTTACAACTGCGTTGAAAAGAGGAGATCTGGGGCCAAACAGGCCACCAATGGCAGAGAGTTCCACAGCTGTGCAGCAGCCACCGAGAAAGCCCTCCCCATCGTAGCCCCCCCAAAAACTCAGGGGACCTCGAGGAGAGCACCCCCCAATGACCACAGGGGCCAATCCAGGACCCAAGGGGTGAGGTGATCCCGCAGATAGGTCTAGACCTCATTCAGCCACCACAATAAAACATCAAAGCTGGGTGCTGTTTTGGCTTGGTAAAGCTAGGAGTGGAACTTCTGCTCTGCTTGCATTAAAGTGAGGAAGGGAAATTTTCTTGCTCATCCCTTTCTGTCTGCCTTTGACACTTTATTGTGGTGTCTGAATCACACCTACATCCTATATAAAGCCCTAAGCGGCTTGGGCCCCACGTATCTGAAAGACCACCACTATTTGCATGCTCTGCTGTGAACCCTGCCATTAGCTGGGAGTGCCCTCTTGCGGGTACCACCAGCTGATCTCGTCTGTACGACAAGGGCCTGCAGAGAGGGGTTCTCAGTTGCTGCCCCAGTACTAGGGAACTCCCTTCCCCTGGAGGTCTGCCCGAGCCTGAGTTTTTGCACATTCTAGATGTGGCACAAAACGTTCCTTTTTGGGAAAACGCTTGGCAGCCGCGGATGCAAATTGGGATGGGTGAGGCTTGGGGGTGAGGGGGGCTAGGGTAAGGCTTTTTCGGGGATTTGATTGTACTGCAGTGTATTTTTATCATTTTTCAGGGTTTTTATTTCTGTAAGCAGCCCTGATCCTTTGGGGAAGGGCAGGGTATAAATATAATAAATAAATACATACATAAAATAAATACATATTCTGCAATACAGCAGCCTTGAAAACTTTCACACCTAGGAAAAGAGAGCGTAAACAATTCACTAGTAATCTCTCTGATGGTTAAGAAAAGCACCCAGAAGGGACTTCTACACACTTGTTTTGCTAACTTTCAGACCCATGTGAAGGGAATAGCATTGAGACAGTTGGAAAGATAACTAGTTATATGTATAAAGTACGCTCTTTGCTAGTGCAAAGGTCACAGATTAACACTAACCGTGCTCTGGAGGGTGAGGAGAAAGCTGGTCTGAAAACTTGGTGATGTGTTTAGCGATGCCTGTACTAGAGCCATCTGACTGCTGTTCTCCATTTGCTTTCTCCTCAGGCATATTCTCATTTGCCTTGCTGCTTACCTGGGTTGTGTCTGCTTTGCTTACTTTGATGCCGTCTCGGAGATCCCTGAACAAGGCCCAGTCATTAAGTTCTGGCCCAGTGAAAAATGGGCCTTCATTGGAGTTCCCTATGTCACTCTCCTTTGTGCTCACAAGAAATCACCGGTGAAGATTACATGAAGTAACACAGACTGAGCGAGCAGGGGTCTAGCTATTTAATATTTCATTATGAACTGTATTGACTGAATAGGAACAGGTAGGGATTTTTGTTCTCTGGCTGATAGGCTCAAGGCATGCACAAGCATTTCAGTAACAGAGTAAGAGGTCTCCTTTCCTCCCCACTTCTCTGGGGACCAGGAAGAAAGGGTTATTTTGATGACCCTAAAGCATCTAAATTAGAAATCTCTATTGGCACTGGTTTGATTGTTTTGCACACCTGTTTTTCATGATGTAGGTCAAAATAGGACATGCATAATATTCAAAAAGAATAATGCTTCTATCAGAAGCTTAATTCTATCTATTTTGTGATAGAAAAGCTTCAACCTGATTCTCTTCTGAGTGGTTCTGTCCCTGCTCTGCTTGGCACAGGAACAGAGATGGGGAACAAATTGGGCTTTAAGCTACTCTTTTTGCCTCTCACCCAGCCCCCAGTGTAAGTTAGAGCAGCCCTGAGCCTACTCTAAACTACACTTAGATCACTATCCTCAAAGCACTTTTTAAATAACCCTCAGACAAATGAAAAATGCACTTTATTAATCTGGAATTGGGGTAAAACAGACCCTAATTAAGTTGCAATTGGGGAAAAATGTGATTGATTTGAAAATGACTCTGGTTTAACATAAAAAAATCTAAATTTTATTAAGAGTTATTGTTTGCAGTACAGGAACAATATTAACACAAAAGGTATTTGGGGTCAATAGTACCCCAACATCCCCAAAATTATGGTACTGGGGTTGTATTGAATGTTTGGGGTGAATATGACCCCAAGTAACAGGCGTGTAGTGCTTTCATTTTCTTAGCTGTGTATGGGCAGCAAAGGGGCAGGGCAGCACTCCAGCCACATGTCCTTCTCTCTGGTTTACCCTCTACCAAGACTGTGGCTGATAGTGCAGAACTTTTATCCCAATTCTGTGCCTCTTGCACCACCATTCTTCAGATGCCAGGTACACCAGCATCATTGCAGAAAGGGGCCATACTTGATTGGAAAATTGAGTTACACTGGTTTAAAAATAAGGATAAGTGATAAGAAACTAGGTTGTACATCAGAAATTCAGGAGCTCTTCATGCATACCATTTTCCTGAGCAATTTCAGATTGGAATGTCAGTTACTAAATCAATGATGGTGCTTGTGATAGTCATGAAGTCAGGAAAAGTCTCGTTTTCTATGTAATAATCCTAACTCCCTCCAAACACACAGAAAACTGGGAGGGGGTGGGGAATTTCCTTGTGGATATGCCCAAGTTTACATTTCTCTTTCAAAATTTTGCAGTGTCGTCCTAAGAGTGTTTCTCCCTGACGTCAACAGAAGGATTATCAATGTTAGACCTGTGAAAACCCCATTTTAAACTATTACAACGGAGCTTTGTAAAAACCTATTGGGTTAAAGTGAAACTCTGATAAGTTACTAACAGGCCACTCTTGCACTGAGAGATGAATGCTGGCATAAGACTTGTTTCTAGGAAGTGCTTCTTGCTCTTAGCTTGAGGGTAATTTGCTTGGAGTCACCTAAATGGGGAGGGGGCATAGTGGGCTGCAATGCGTGTAGCAGCTGTCTTGGCCAGTTTGGGTTTTTTAGTTCCTAGAGGTAGTTTGGCCCAGGGTAGTGTTTGTGTAACAGTTCCAGGAGGCAGTTGGCACTCCAGCCACATCCACACCACATTTCAGACTTGTTTCAGGAGATTCTGGTCATGTTGTCCTTTCTGTGGCCTTCTGCCAGATGTGACTTCCAGAATCCTTCATCATGAGGTATGCCCAAATAATCCTGCTTGGCAGGGCTATGCAAAAGGTCGGTCATGGGAGAGACTGCAGTAATTGCCCTTCTTGGTCATATTTCATGGAAACCTGTCCGAAATTTGCCCCTGCCATAGTTTGCTATAGTAAGTGACCAATTCCATTGGGAAGCAAATCAGGCCTTATATGGTGATATAAGGCCTGATTTGCTTCCCAATGGAAAGTGTTCAGGCTTAACAAGTGCTCCCTTTGAGGTAACCAGTATAGTTTTTGTTATGTTAACCTCAGTTTTTCCTATGTGGGATGAATGTTATTCCACAACTTTTCCTGTCTCTTTAGGAGACTGTTCATCTGTGACTGCAGCCCGAAATCACCCTCGAATATTAGTGATCGATCTCTAGGTCAGCACTTGGGTTCTGAATCCAGGTTAGCTTTAGGGCTGCAGTTCGGTTTCAAGGCCAAATTAGGGCTATGGCTCAAAGGAAGTTACCTTGCAATCCAAAAGACATCCTTGCAAGAATCCAGTCAAAATTATGCACATCTTGCGTGAACCACTGACCACCTGAGTTTCTGCCGTCATGAAATCTTATGATAAATATGACTTCGTGAGATTTGGGCTGCTCTGAACAGAGCTAGAATAAGCGTTCCAAATTTTGTTGGGGGAGTGTATGTATATTTATGATTTCACTGGAGCAACTCATCCTAATCTAAATTTGAAAGGCTAGGGATTTGGAATCCTGGGCCTTATCCCACTCTATAAAATATTTAGGAGGTGGGATTGCATCTTTAGCAGATGAGGCCATGACCTGATTGTTATTTGATATATTTTGCATGTCTTTGCTGCCTAGGGCCACAGGATTGTATTTAAATCTCAAAGTGGAGTCTCGCAAGCAAAATTTTTGGAAACCATTGATTTTACTAAGCAGGGTGTTTCTTTGTTACCAACAATGAAAAAAGGCATGTGATCAAATTTCTCATGTGAGGTTAAATTTTCTTCTCTTTATATATATATATAAACACTGCTGCTTTCTTTCAGTGACAAGACATTTCTTTAGGGTTCATTCAGACAACACTCTTCTACAGTGGGTAGTGGCATATTCGAGGTGCAGTGTGAAATCCTTGCCACTTCCTGTGCTTTTTGATGAACCCTTGTTCTCTGCCACCCAATGCAAGGGCTGGGTCATTGAAATGCAGGAAAATCAGCAGCTCTGTGAATGCATTGCCACAGGGATGCAAACACAGATTAAGGAACAAATGGTGAGTTTGCAAGGGAGAAGGGTGGTGTGTGAATGAACCCGTAGGGCGTTTTTAGTTGAGCAGGGGAATCTAGTGGACTGACAAATCCACTCTTAAAAGAGTCGTGCATGGAGCGTTTACATGCACCGGAAGTCGTGGACCACCATTGAAAACAGTGGCGCCCAGTGGCTCACACGTTATTTTAAAAACTGGATTTATAAAACCTTCAAATCCCAAGTGCATTCTATATTGTGTTTAGCTGTTATACACATTTCCCATTTCTGTCGGTTTTACAAATGTGGTTTTAAAAATAATGTACAAGCCATTGGGCGCCACTGTTTTCAATGGCGGCCAATGACTTCCGGTGCATGTAAATGCTCCCCGTGCGACTTCTTAAAGAGCAGATTTGTCAATGCGCTAGATTCCCTTGCTCGTCTAAAAACACATATTGTTTGAAAAATCTGAAATATCAAGTTAACATGCTCATTTGAAATAAAGTACATTGCAGCCTGTAAAATATGGAAATGTAGCCATCATTGTGGCTATAATGATTAGCTGCAGCCTTGTTTACCAGGATGAACTCCAGAATGTTCCCCAATGACTCAGGGAAATATCACTGTTCTCACAACCATTAGATGGGAGGCAGGATAACTAACAAAGTGTTCTAGAACCAGTTTGTCAGCGTTAAATGCTGAGGGTCAGATTCCTCTCTCATAACAGTTTAAAGTGGTATAATTCTATCGACTTCAGTGGAGTTACTCCAGATTTCCATTGTCATCGGCAAGTGGGATAAATCAAGCACTGAAACCATAAATGTTCTCCGATGCGCACACTTGACTCCTGTGCTCACACCATTTATCATCTGCAATGAATTGCAGATGAAGATCCGGAGCCATTATTATGGACTAATGATGCTCTGGAGGGGGAATACACAGGCTGAGAGCTGCTCCATTCCTCTGGTCTAAAATGGAGGATGGGGACAGGGATGTTGCAGCAGGAATGGCCCTTTCAGACTAGGACTGTCTGCTTACAACTTGGAGCAGCCTGAGCTTCTGTAAGCTGTGGTGGGAGTTGAATGGCGGCCGGTTTAAGGGGGCTAGCAAGGTGATACTGGATATTTTCAGACGTTACGAGATCACAGCCAGCCACAGTGAACCACAGTCAATCCTGCAGCGGGACCAAAGAGCCCTGAACGTCTGTTCGGCGGCCGCCAGATGCCACCACAGTCAATACCCATATGGGGTCAAAATCAACCACGCTTCCAGACCTCCGGCCTGGACCATCTCTGAAAGCGTGGTCAAAGAGATTCCCAGCGGGAAACAAAAGAAGTAACGTCTGGATGGCAACCACCAGCTGGAATCAAACAAAATGATTCCCAGCCGGGGACAAAGCACGCAACGTCGCTGCCAGGCAACCAGCAACAACACAGGCCGGGGAGGGAGATTTAAAGGGCACACTGCAGCAGCCGGGATGAGTCGCCCCGGCGCCTTCCGGGTGCTTTGACCACGGCCTGGCCCGAGATCGGCGTAACATCTGTTGCACTGCCCTGGGCCGTGGTCTGCCGGTCCGATTCCCTGCAGTGGTCCCGCTCCTGTCACGTCTGTTTGGGGCCTCTCTTGCCCACAAGGGGTGGTTAGCCGGTTCACCACAGCTGGGAATCCACTGTGGTGAATCGGGCTCCCGTAACGTCTGAAATCACCCACTGTTTCCCTCCTGTGAAGCCATCTGCTTTAAAGTATGTTGGCATCGTCCAGATAAAAGATATTGGAATTTGCAGCCTGACCTTCCAAGCACGTCACTGATGCACGTGGAGTGAATGAACTTGCTCCAGTGGAGTGCATTGGAGACTGGAGCCCAATTACAGTGTAAAGTAGTAAAGTTTTATTAGAGGCTTAAATCCCCTCCTGTTAGTGAAGGACTCCTAACCTCTTGATATTTGGTGCAATAAACAAACCTCTTCTTGTGTATGACAAATTATGTGTGCCCCTCCCTGAGAGCTGAATCATGCAATTTTATTACCTCCATTTTTCTAGTCTTACTGCTGAACAGAATGTACTCGGGGACAAAAAACGAGTGCTCTATCAGGTACTGGGTTTAGGAGGATGTTTTATAGAACGACTCTTAGCCAGCTTATTCAGTTTAAAGCAGTTGACTGAATTCATTTGTCTACGTTTCCTATTTGTTCCTTGCTCTGAGATCTCAAGCGGTCAAATTCAGCAGCCCATTTCTTCTTAAGGGAAACCTATACATTTGAGGTATATGTTATCTTTGAAGGTAATTATCTAGCTACCTTTCAGAAGTTTTGGGTTGTAAGTCTAAGGACCAGACGTTAGACTGGTGTGATCCAGTTTAGCTCCACTGGTCTATATCTGTTTTCACCAGCTGAAGAACTTGCCTGAAGTCTTTGTAGTCATGGTGGGGAAACATTTTTCTGAAACTTTTGTTACTAATCCCATTTGTTAGAATTTATATAGAAAGGTTTGTTACTTTTTGATATACATTTTTCCTCCCTTGCCTTCCCTAAAATATATATATATTTTAAAAAATAATGGACATGTTACAGATAAAGTATGAAATGCAGGAAATGTATTCAATACCTATGCCCTCTGTTGAATGCCTGTAGCTTTTAGGCTTTCAGGATGAATTGTACACTTTATCTAGGGATTGCATAGCCTCTCTAGTCATTTTTATACACTGCTAGAGGATGTCATTGGCTATGTGCGTAATCCAGAAAATGTGTATAACAGCTAAACCATATAGAATGTACTTGGGATTTGAATATACTACCTATTTGTAAACTTTGGGTGTTAAGAGACCTTGCCCCACATCTGCCCCCATTGGCCCAGAATTCACCTGTACCACTAGATGTTTGCCTCAGAGCCGCCCTGGGCTGCTACTCACAGAATCATCCCAGGAAATGTGGCGGCCACCATGTGGGCCAATCCGAGCAGTGAGAGCGAGAACGGAGAGTGGGACAGGAAGCGGTCNCCGTGCGACTTCTTAAAGAGCAGATTTGTCAATGCGCTAGATTCCCTTGCTCGTCTAAAAACACATATTGTTTGAAAAATCTGAAATATCAAGTTAACATGCTCATTTGAAATAAAGTACATTGCAGCCTGTAAAATATGGAAATGTAGCCATCATTGTGGCTATAATGATTAGCTGCAGCCTTGTTTACCAGGATGAACTCCAGAATGTTCCCCAATGACTCAGGGAAATATCACTGTTCTCACAACCATTAGATGGGAGGCAGGATAACTAACAAAGTGTTCTAGAACCAGTTTGTCAGCGTTAAATGCTGAGGGTCAGATTCCTCTCTCATAACAGTTTAAAGTGGTATAATTCTATCGACTTCAGTGGAGTTACTCCAGATTTCCATTGTCATCGGCAAGTGGGATAAATCAAGCACTGAAACCATAAATGTTCTCCGATGCGCACACTTGACTCCTGTGCTCACACCATTTATCATCTGCAATGAATTGCAGATGAAGATCCGGAGCCATTATTATGGACTAATGATGCTCTGGAGGGGGAATACACAGGCTGAGAGCTGCTCCATTCCTCTGGTCTAAAATGGAGGATGGGGACAGGGATGTTGCAGCAGGAATGGCCCTTTCAGACTAGGACTGTCTGCTTACAACTTGGAGCAGCCTGAGCTTCTGTAAGCTGTGGTGGGAGTTGAATGGCGGCCGGTTTAAGGGGGCTAGCAAGGTGATACTGGATATTTTCAGACGTTACGAGATCACAGCCAGCCACAGTGAACCACAGTCAATCCTGCAGCGGGACCAAAGAGCCCTGAACGTCTGTTCGGCGGCCGCCAGATGCCACCACAGTCAATACCCATATGGGGTCAAAATCAACCACGCTTCCAGACCTCCGGCCTGGACCATCTCTGAAAGCGTGGTCAAAGAGATTCCCAGCGGGAAACAAAAGAAGTAACGTCTGGATGGCAACCACCAGCTGGAATCAAACAAAATGATTCCCAGCCGGGGACAAAGCACGCAACGTCGCTGCCAGGCAACCAGCAACAACACAGGCCGGGGAGGGAGATTTAAAGGGCACACTGCAGCAGCCGGGATGAGTCGCCCCGGCGCCTTCCGGGTGCTTTGACCACGGCCTGGCCCGAGATCGGCGTAACATCTGTTGCACTGCCCTGGGCCGTGGTCTGCCGGTCCGATTCCCTGCAGTGGTCCCGCTCCTGTCACGTCTGTTTGGGGCCTCTCTTGCCCACAAGGGGTGGTTAGCCGGTTCACCACAGCTGGGAATCCACTGTGGTGAATCGGGCTCCCGTAACGTCTGAAATCACCCACTGTTTCCCTCCTGTGAAGCCATCTGCTTTAAAGTATGTTGGCATCGTCCAGATAAAAGATATTGGAATTTGCAGCCTGACCTTCCAAGCACGTCACTGATGCACGTGGAGTGAATGAACTTGCTCCAGTGGAGTGCATTGGAGACTGGAGCCCAATTACAGTGTAAAGTAGTAAAGTTTTATTAGAGGCTTAAATCCCCTCCTGTTAGTGAAGGACTCCTAACCTCTTGATATTTGGTGCAATAAACAAACCTCTTCTTGTGTATGACAAATTATGTGTGCCCCTCCCTGAGAGCTGAATCATGCAATTTTATTACCTCCATTTTTCTAGTCTTACTGCTGAACAGAATGTACTCGGGGACAAAAAACGAGTGCTCTATCAGGTACTGGGTTTAGGAGGATGTTTTATAGAACGACTCTTAGCCAGCTTATTCAGTTTAAAGCAGTTGACTGAATTCATTTGTCTACGTTTCCTATTTGTTCCTTGCTCTGAGATCTCAAGCGGTCAAATTCAGCAGCCCATTTCTTCTTAAGGGAAACCTATACATTTGAGGTATATGTTATCTTTGAAGGTAATTATCTAGCTACCTTTCAGAAGTTTTGGGTTGTAAGTCTAAGGACCAGACGTTAGACTGGTGTGATCCAGTTTAGCTCCACTGGTCTATATCTGTTTTCACCAGCTGAAGAACTTGCCTGAAGTCTTTGTAGTCATGGTGGGGAAACATTTTTCTGAAACTTTTGTTACTAATCCCATTTGTTAGAATTTATATAGAAAGGTTTGTTACTTTTTGATATACATTTTTCCTCCCTTGCCTTCCCTAAAATATATATATATTTTAAAAAATAATGGACATGTTACAGATAAAGTATGAAATGCAGGAAATGTATTCAATACCTATGCCCTCCGTTGAATGCCTGTAGCTTTTAGGCTTTCAGGATGAATTGTACACTTTATCTAGGGATTGCATAGCCTCTCTAGTCATTTTTATACACTGCTAGAGGATGTCATTGGCTATGTGCGTAATCCAGAAAATGTGTATAACAGCTAAACCATATAGAATGTACTTGGGATTTGAATATACTACCTATTTGTAAACTTTGGGTGTTAAGAGACCTTGCCCCACATCTGCCCCCATTGGCCCAGAATTCACCTGTACCACTAGATGTTTGCCTCAGAGCCGCCCTGGGCTGCTACTCACAGAATCATCCCAGGAAATGTGGCGGCCACCATGTGGGCCAATCCGAGCAGTGAGAGCGAGAACGGAGAGTGGGACAGGAAGCGGTCACTCTTCGGATGCTCTAGGATTTCTGCCCACTATGGTGCTGACAGACTTGTGCGTATGGAAGCGCTGCATGCAACCCAATTGATAGGACGTAAAAATGTGTGTGCACATTAGGCCATGTTTACTCACATGGCGGACTCAACATTCTCCGAGACCCCACCATGAGTGGAGTTGCAGGTCTGGTGGGTGGCGGTCATGTGATTGGTGGGGGCAAACACCCAATGAACGGGCAGGTGGACACCCACCAGATGTGGGCTGATGTCTCATTTTTTAACACCCAAAGACGTCTTTTTATAATACGTCTCAGGTATCAACAGTCTTACTACTAGCATTTCATCCAGATTTTTCATATTGCCTGATACATCCCTACTTCAAATAAATCCCTTTTGATACTGTGTCCTAAACTGCTGTGTATATTGGAACAACTTAATCTTAGCATTGCTTGAGAACCTATCAAGTGCTGCTAGAAATGCCCAGAATAAACTCTGCTTTATCATATTTTTATTTAAAACGGTTCAAAACAAATCCAGCTTTTGACACTTAAAGGGCTTTTTTCAGCACACTGTCAAATCCTTCTTGCTGTTGTACAAAAACTAAATATTCATTGGGAAATGACTTTTGTAAATGAGGGTTTCCCCTAGAGCATTCCACTATCTCAGAAGGGAGTTAACTGATGTACCCGATGACAAGTGTCTTTTGTATATGTTTTGATAATCCAGCTCTGATCTCTTGTACTTGTAATATATGACTAAACACAGAACATTCCACTAATGTCCAAAATTCTGTGGGAGTATTTATTGCATACACTTGTATTTCCATTGTCATGGAAATGTTCTCCGCTCACTTTATACAAGTCACTTTGCGGAAACGGTTGCACTTTATACTCCTTAGGTTAACTGAATCTTATCTTTCTCTCTGCTGTTAAGACCACACTTATTTTTGTTCATTCATTGTGAATTTTGGCCTTAGGACTGGTAATGAAAATTAGGCTTTGTAAACTTCAAAGCAAAATGTGTGTGTCTTTCCCCCCATATCTATTTCTAGACAGCATCTCTTCTGAGAAAGTGTGCACATAAGGTGAAATGCCTGATCCATGTATAGGAATATGGCTTTGACTTGACATGCTCTGGATCAGACCTTAATTTCTGACAGTGCTTTCCTCAGCTGGGACCCTAAAAACACTTCTGCATATGGGTAGGTAATCCCATTGATGTTCACAAAAGGGCAATGCAGGTTTGATCTTAAATGCCCACTTTAGCTCCCAGTGAAGTCAATGGGAGCAGGATCTGTTCCTGCATTTTTATATTGTTGCTGTGCTGTAGCATAGATTGTGAGACTGTTATAATGAACTATTTTTAAGATACAACTTTTAATATAAATACGGTTTCTCACTTTATATAAAACAATGTTAAGCCATATGACTTAACACTTAACATTTAAGGGCCTAATTTTCACTTCCAACACTTGGTTAGATCAGATGTGCATTTATGTGTCTGTTTTTCACAAGCTGGATGTAAACCTCCACACCCCTCATTTCTGCACACAAGTGCCTAAATACATACTTAACCAGGCACTCAGCTTCCCCGCACACCTGGCTGTGTGCACAATGCAAGTGCATCAATGCGCACACCTACCCAGGGCTAAAAATCCAGCCCAGTATATTTTAAGAATGCAGGCAACGCAATGTATGTACAGTATTTTCTGTTTCACTGGAAGTTGGTGTAAGGAAGTTTCACCAAAAGTGTGTGATATTTTTGCAATATTAAATTACCTTTAGAACAAACATCTGACTTGAGTCTCCTTTTGAATTGCTAAAGGTTATAATAAAAAGAGTACACAGCCAGTCAGCTTAGCCAATGGAGGTCAGCAATCTGACACTGGCCTAATGCGTAAAGTACAGATATTTGGGACAACTAGGGTCAGTTATAAAAAAATGAATAAAATGAAATCCAAAGAAAGGCCAAAATGGGAATGTACTTTGTAAAAACATAGGGTACAAACCCTCCATCCTTCAAAGTCAAAGGCTCAGCTTCCATTGACTTTAATGGTGGAAGATTGTAATTTGTGCCTATAATCATGGGTCCAGAACTCTGTGTGTGTGTCTGTGTGTGCGTGCGCGTGCAGCGGTGAAAGATATTTAGTCAATGTGTCCCTATTAGTGATGACCTACAACGTATATGAAACCTGGTGACCAAATTCAGTAATGATGCAGAAACTTCAAACTGCATAAACAAGGGTGGAAAGGTGCGTGCTTGGAATAACCATCGTTGAAGCTTCCCATCAGCTGCATTTGTGCTAGTCCATCATTGTCCATCAAACTGCAAAAAGCCCGGTTGCTCTGTGAATGGAGATGGGCGTGTGCCCGTCTGGTGCCTCCCCCCCGCCCCACATGGCCCCAGCAGCAGCATGTACACGGACCGGCCCCCCGCCCCCATTGCAGTCCATGTAAAAACAATCTTAGATTGTAAGTATTTTAGTGCAAGAACTTGGCTGTGTGTCTGTACAGCAGGAACCTGATCTCACCTGCAGCCTCTAGACACTGTTGTAAATTTGTAATGGAGTTAATCCTAATTGCTTCAGTTGCAGTTAGGGTGTTGCAGCTATGCTTACCAGCTCCTCTGGCACATAGGGTGTGTATCCTGACTCCATTCCCATAG
The DNA here is from genome assembly GCA_003113815.1 of Sphenodon punctatus. Lineage (NCBI taxonomy): Eukaryota > Metazoa > Chordata > Lepidosauria > Sphenodontia > Sphenodontidae > Sphenodon > Sphenodon punctatus. Next base: position 4,253,123 of record QEPC01002450.1, read on the forward strand.
TCCTTTTAGCAGGAGGCAGATTCTACATCAGACATCACCAAGAAGTCTTAGAGGTGGAAAACGTGTAATCTGCATCTTGGGTAATAAAGTTTGTTGCCTCAAAGAAGTGAAAAAGAATACAGTCGTATTGGTCAGGTATTACGTTTGCTTTGTAAGAACAAGTAATTCTGTTTATGTGAAGGAAATCGAGCTGGATAATTTGCCCTTCATTGTGAGGCTCTAACACCCAGACATAGGCAGGTATGGCGGGTCTCACTGCCCATGTAGAAAGAAAGAAACCAATTAAACAAGCAGCTTCCTAGCATCAAATAAATTGGAGTGTTCATGCGGCTTATGTTTAAAAGATTGAATGGTGCTGGCGTTACAAGAGAGGAAATTGGCTTCCCCGCCCCCCACTGTATCATGCAGACCTTGTTGTCGGCGCACCCCCCAAAGAGATACAGAGACATAATGTTGGTTTAACACAGCGTGGCCGCACTCTTTATTCAATCAGAATTAACCTGTAAAAAGGCCGGTGGGGTATTGCCTTGGCAATCATGGGTCCAGCATGCTAGCAACAAACTATCCTTATTAATTAAACGGAGTACTGCCC
>QEPC01002450.1:4256249-4277198 GCA_003113815.1 Sphenodon punctatus
CACTGGCCCTCTAATAGGTTTAGATATAACAAAGAGCAAATGAGGTGGTAAACCTGTGTTTGGTCAGTACTACTTCAGAAGGCTTCCGGCTGATCTACTAGTTCTTATCATGCATGGAATATTCTGTCTTGAAGGACAATTCCATACTGTGAGTCCCCACCTGCAGTCCAAACACAGGCTTACCCCATCATCAGCTGCTTATAATAACTTAGGCCATGGACACGTGTGTTTATGGAAGCATGTGTTGGTTTGACCCAGGTATGACACTTCTTATATCTTTGCTGCTTGGGGTCATGGAATTATATTTAAGTTTCAAAATGGAGTTATCCAAGCCACTGAGCTAATGTGGTTGCCATGTTGTTCCCACATGAGAGAGAAAGTAGTTAGTGGACCAGCTTCTGTTGGTGAGCGTGATCACTGGGATGTAGGAAGCTTGGAAGAGTGCACGTTCTCGCTAAGAGAAGTCGCTCCAATAAAAGACATCCACACCACTTTGGGTGTTTTCAGATAGCTGTGGGGCTGCCCAGCCCTGGAGCTGCTCCGGGGTGGGGTGGGGTGGTATACCCGTGCCTCTGTACACTCCCAGCCCTGCTTGGATTGGGATCAGATGGACTCGAAAGGTTCCCTGGCCCCCAGTCTGCTTGCGCAACACCCACCCACCCTCATCATAGAGCATCTGCAGCACTATGGCCAGCTGGAAGTGGAGCAGTAGAGTGGGTCCGTGCATCAGAAGGACAGATGCTCTGCTTTAGGCTGGAGCCCTGGGCTTGGCTGGCTTGCTCCGCTTCAACAGCTGGAGGGCTGCCTTCGTACGGACAGGCCATCGGGTGAAGCGGGGTAGTGCCCTGGGTTTGACTGGCCCACTCTGCTTCAACTTCCGGCAGGCTACCTTCAGAAAACACCCTTTGTCTATTTATTTATATCCTGCCCTATCTAGAGAGTTCAGGATGCAGCAAGACATGAACAAATGTAAAATAAAACACAAAATAAGCAGTTGTCTCTCTTACACTAGCTTAGACACTGTATTACCACAAGATGGCAGTGTTGCTGTGCAGAATGCAGCACAGGAATGAACACAACCCAGCTGACCAGCTATTTTAAACTGTTGATGAAAACCTACTTGGAAAGTGCCAAGAAACTTATTGATGGTCTTTGTGGAGGTCTGCAAAGCAGCCTTCCAGCGGAAAGAAAATTGCTGTTACAAGCAGATAACAACATAATTAGACTAACAAGGTACATTTGCTGGGGAAGAGGGATACGATCCAAACGTGCATATTATTTACATAATTCTGAAGAGGGTTGGTCAAATTGGTTTTGAATGGTGGGAAAAAGACTGAAAATAATTCCCAAAATTAAAATCAATCATAACTGCCTAAATCTCTGGATTAGGGTTTTCATCAAAAATCTCTGAAAAGTTGATTCCTCTTCCCCCCCCCCCCCCCAAATCTGATTAAGCAGAGAATTTATTTGCATTTAAGAAGGTCTGTACAGAGAAGTTCAGGAGGTTCCTTGTACCTAACGGGCCTCCCAGACATTGCCAACGTGGACATGTGTGTAATGACTGTTGTCAGAGTAGGGGGCATTGGGTAATCTGGTAAGAGACAAGTCACTAGGGACCGTGCTATGAAGGGCCTTGGTGTGATGGTATAAAAGCTGGACTTAGATGAAGTGGGAAAGGAGGGTCTTGAAAGGTTTAAAAAAAGCACACTCTGTTATCTGACTGTCCCACTCCTAAAAGTCAAGTATTCAAGAGAGATTAATCCTGAGGAAGCAGTTTTAAGATCAGGACCATTGTTTACAAAAACTATCCCACTTTGGAACATGATGTTAAACAGGAAAACGTTGCATTGCTTTGTTAAATTATTTTGCTTATATATGACTGTGGGAAGCAAATATAATGTTGTTTAACAATTATCACAAACCAACAGAGGGCGATCAAAAGTATCAAAGACTCATTCCTGGTAACACTTCTCTTACCCGTACAGCAATTGACTTGGAAAGAACCCAGAGAGCTAGTGCTCCCCTGCCAGCCGCATCACTTTGGGTTCCTTGTGCCAGCATCTCTCATTCAACGATGCACAGCTTTAACTCCTAACATGCCTTCCTAGTGCTGTTGGGCTCCCTGCACAACGTGGCCCCTGTGCTGAACATGCTTTTATTGACTTCTTTCCTTTTCTTACCCTTTAAGCGTTCATCTTTGTACGCTGGTTTAACAAGTTGTTTTTAGTTATTTTTGTACATCTCACATGAAAACTCCTCCACTTGTTCCCTGTCATTTTTTAAAAACTGACTCTCTTACTCGTTGGGGGAGGCTTTAGGTCTTATTTGAAATATTCAGACTTTCCAAGTTTTATGCAGTCTTAAATTTGGACATCTCCCCCCATCTGCACTCCAGTCCCCCTCTCGGTTTCTTAGTTTGAAGAATTGCCCCCTCCACCTCCACCACCCCCATCCTAATTATGGGCCTGCTTCTTGCCAAGGTTAACTTGGATTTTTAGTAGGGCTGCAAACCAACTAGAAATTTTAGTTGATTAGTCAAGTAAGCATTTTTATAGATTAATCAATTGATAAAACTGCATAATTTTGCATAAATTTACATACATATGCATAGATTTGCATAGATTTGCATGCGTTGGGTAAACTTGCCTTCCACTGGAACGCGTCCCCTTGAGCTACGGACTCAGAACTATGGACTGTCAGAAGGTCCTGGCAGCTAACCGATTAATCAGGGGTGCAAATTTTAATCGGTTTTAGATCGATTAATCAGTTCGATTAATCGATTAATGGTTGCAGCCCTAATTTTTAGGGCCAGATTATTGCCTGTTGTAAATCAGCATTGCTTTCAGTGGTGGCAGAGCTCTGCTGATTCACACCAGATGGGGATCAGGTTCTTAGTATTTATACCTACACCCTCTGGCAGCAGATAGATTCAGTCCTGGACCCTCTCAGAGGTGACCTCTCTGGCAAAACCAACACTCGCTTTGTGACCCTGAGACTCCTCTAGGCCAAAATGGGAGTCTCAGGATGAAACCCGAAGAAGTGGCAACCCTAGAGATGATTTTAAAGGATTTCAGGGCTTTAGGGTAAGCCTCCTCTTAGGGACTGACAAGATCTGCTTCCTGCTGCTACTGAACAAGAAAAGGGGGCTCTGAGAGAGGGGGGCTGCATGCATCTGTCCCATCTAATGTGTATTTGGCAGGAGAGATGAACCACAGAGATACTTTTGTTCTTTCATTCATTTACTCCATCATAGAATTGACAGCACAAGCGTGTCAAGATTGACGTAAGCCAGCTATATATCTCATGGTCAGGATGTAGAAGTGTGACTTCCAAATGCCTGGAACGATTCAAGTCACTTGGATCAGACATCTTCATAGGAGCTAGGGTTGCTGCCTCTCGTGATTTGACTTGGAGACATCTATAGTCCAAAATGGGAGTCTCAGGGTAAAACTGCAAAAAGTGGCAACCCTACATATAACTGAGAAATCCCATGGAGCTACACTGAGCTTTGTCTCCTTTTCCCTTAAGAAACCAAGCGTCAAGTAGATGAGGTGCTACTGGATAAGCACCTTGGAATTTTTCCTTATTCAAGTAAAACATATCACCTCAATAGGTTTGTGGGAGGATAGTTCAATATTACAAATTGTTTTCTATCTGTTTTCACGTGGTGTTACCCATTTTGTACCCTTGAGATAGGGCAGGTTATAAATCTAAATACATATTCCATCATGGGTCCCAGCACTGTACCTCTAGTTCAGAAGTTCCCAAACTGCAGATTGGACTTTAGCAGGGTCATCCCATCTACAGATGGAGTTGCATCCATGGTTGGTATTGAATATACTTTGCTGTCTGGAGTTGTGGGATTCTATTTAAGCCTCAAAATGACTTAAATGCATGCCAAAAATTTGTCATAAACGTGGCCTGATTTTTGAAAGTAAAAAGCATCCACCACTCCCATGGAAATCATTCCTCAGCATCAGGTCCCAAATAGCTAATCCGGGGGTGTTGGATTTTTTCCCCCCCAACTGGACTTACAACCCCTATGTAACTGAGAGTAGGGACAATTAAGCATCACTGTATATTAAAACTGTGGTATTGTGAGGTGAAAGCAGTTGCGATACAACATCTGTAATCCCTTGGTCAGGGAGCGGGACAGAGTTGGCAGAGGCATGTCTCCATCCTTCTAAAAATGCTCGTTCAGGGAGCTACTTGCAGAGAAAGGTGCCAGTCCTGTAATTCACTACACACAGGTGCAGCACACAGTCATGCAGAGCCTGCTCAAATTCAACAAGCTTCTTTGGAGGCACTGTACGCTGCAGGACCTGGGGCTGTGATGCTATTCAGCATGGGTAGGTGCATGTTGAATTGGGTGTGTGAACAGCAACTCTTGGATACAGGACATCAAAGTAAAGTTTTGTATTCATTTGTTAAAAGGCATTTTCAATATGACAGAAGTAGGGGGTAGCTAGTAGCTCCCATGGAGCAAGGGGACTCAGTTAGAGTCTGGGCCCTGGACTCTAAGGTGGCCCTTTGCAAGCAATCAGAGTGCTGCTAGGACATTTTCAGGAGGCGGGGTGCAGGGTTTCGCACACCACCCCTGCCCACTCTGAAAATATCCTAGTGGCTCTCAGGCCACTTTCAAAAGGCCCTGCCCAAAAGGAAGGTTTCAGAGTGGGTAGGGGTTGTAGAGTACCGGCCCCACCCACATCTACTCTTAAAGCTTCCTTCTTGGTGGAGTTGCTGCTACTCAGGAGGAGAAGGGGGCCCATTAGGAGCTGGGGTGTTGCTGCCTTCATGCGTAAGCCCTGCCTCCCACCCTGGAGAACCTGCCTTCTTACCTAGGGTTGCCCGATATGCACATGTTTAGAGGACACTTATGAGATGCAGCCCTTAACCCTGTATTTAGAGACACTCCAGTGCAGCCCTGTGACCTGTCTTCCTCATAAGTGTCCTCTAAAAATATGCATATATGGCAACCCTATCCTTTTACCTTTTGGTTGCCCCATAATTAGGAACATTAGCCTGAGCCCACCACAACCTTTCTACGCCACTGGACAGAAACATTTCGAATGTAACTTTGTAGGGAAAACATGGAATTCCTTCTGGAGTGCGTGTGTGTTTGCAGATCATGTCATTTCCTCTCGGGTTTGACCTTGAGACTCCCATAGGCAAAAATGGGAGTCTTGGGCCCTGACCCTAGGTCTGCAAGCTGGCTGCACATGCACAACAGTGCGTGCACCATGTGTGCAACACACACTGTGCACACGCACTGCACACTTGCCATGCATGTGTATGCTGTGTTTGTGCAGTAAATGTGGCACATGTGCATGCAAACCTTTGATCAGGGCCTCAAGGGCCAACCATGAGAAGTAGGAACCCTATTTTCTTTTAAATTATTTTTGCGCCCATTTGAGCTCCATGTTGCCCCTGCAAAAACAGACACTGTAACAGATTCGGGGAACTGGCTCCGTTGATCAAAGAGTATGAGCAACCTTTCCTTGATAATCTGGAGGTGCTTGCTGTTGGCAAGTTCCTCCTCCTATTCCTATCTTGCAACAAAGCATTAATTCCCTGAGATCACAGGTTTGTTTTTACACCGTGGGAAGAAGCTCTTGCCCAAATAAGGGGCGCTTATAAGAGGTTTAAGGATAAATAAAGAAGCTTGCACTAGGTTTCCGCCACAGGGAGCCTTTATTCAATTCAGATCAAGAGCAGCAGGCTGAAGATGTTGCACATGTCTCCTCTCCGGACACGTGAGAGAGAGAGAGAGTGAGAGCGTATGTGTCCTAGCCCTTTAATGAAACAGCAATGCCTTATAGGCACAACATAAGGCACACAGTGAAGGGACAGCTACATCTGCAATCTGTCTAACAAGCGCTCCCTCTCCACACTACTCTCTGTTCTTTGTGTCATTTCCCAAATTGTGATGGACAGGGGTATCTATTTTCCTCAGAGGGAAAGCAATAATTAGACTTGAGGGAGCTTAGCGCAAATCATGCTGGGAAGCAGAAGAGAATGGCTCTGGATTCTGTGGAAGCCAGTTTGATTCTATATTGTGTAGTACATGGAAAATTGAAAGTGTAAGACGTGGCATTATACCAAATATGAATGCCAGGCTGATGGGGAGTAAGGAAAGACAAGATACAATTTTAGTGATATTTTTGGGATGAGGGAAGTAAGACTCCAATTAGAGTGTTTTCTTTTGACTTTTTTTTTTTTTTTGACCTTGCTTTTTGCGATCTTCCTTCAGTTTGTTCAGTATTCAAACTGTTTGTCCTAGGATACTTTCACACATTACTTTGGCCATATAGATGTCTACACAAACATGGGTCTGGCTACGTACCTAAACCAGGGACCCGAGTTCACTGCACCAAAAATCTTAAATTCTGCAACCAGTGAAGCCAAATTCTGCAAATTCACCATGAGCATGAATATTTGCATAATTGACTTGATTTGCATGCCTATGCATGCTGGGAAGCAAATTTGCAACAGGTTTGACATAGAATCACAACTTTGCTAATCAAACACAACTCAAATCCTCTGGACTTTCAGCACCCCAGAATTCCCACCTCATATTAAAACCCCAGACCTCCCTCACCCAAACATAGGGCCTTCAGACCCCACCCACCCACAATTCATCTCCCAGGGGCCTATTTACCCTCGGGTCATGGTCACACCTCTCGGACAGACGGCAGCTGCAGCAGCAGTTTTAGTTTGGGGTCAGGCGACAAGTTTATGCCTAAGCCAGGATTTAAAGATCCTGCAGACAGCCCCCACTGCAATGTCACTGCAATTTCAGCTTGGCACTGCGAGGATTATCTGATTCTGTGAGGATTATCTGATTCTGCAAAAATCACTGCAAATTGCAGCAACGCAGTCAACTCGAGTCCCTGGCCTAAACGCAGGCAATTACTCCTCAAAAGCTGAAGCAATTCTCTGTGCTCATGGCTCCTATGTAGCCATCGTATTATATGAAGAAGTAAGAAGGTTCAAGGGACAGCTTTTGAGTGGTTCCACTTATTTGTATCAGGAAGTTCCAGCAGGTGATAGGCAATTATTCATCGTCCTCCTGACCCCTCTCTTGTGGGATCCCACAGGGTGCCAGCTTGTCTCCCCTCCTGTTTGATGTATATCTAAGGCTGTGGGTGAGATCTCGTGTAGATTTGGGGTGCGCTGCCATCAATATGCAGATGACACCCAGATCTATTTATCTTTTTTCTCTGACCCAAGTCCTTCGGTCTCAGCGCTTACTGAGTGCCTGGCTGCCTTTGGGACTGGATGTAGTTGAGCCAACTGAAGCTGAAGCCAGACAGGACTGAAGTGATGTTGGTTGGTCGGCTCTGTGACCTAGGTGGGATTGGGACGCCCATCAGTGATGGGGTAGTACAGCCTCCCCTCGTTACATGGGTTCATAGTCTTGGGGTGCTCCTGGATCCTGAGCTGCGTCTGGAACATCAGGTCGCGGCAGTGGCCAGGAGTGCCTTTCTTTTAGATATGGATCTGCCACCATCACCCATGCCTTCATTACCTCGAGGCTAGACTAGTGTAATGCACTCTTTGTGGAGCTGCCTTTGAAGACTGTTTGGAGGCTGCAGCTTATGCAGAACATGGCATCCCACCTTTTCATGGGAGCGGATCACCGGGAGCACATAATACTGGTGCTTCAGAGTCTCCGCTGGCTTCCAATAGAGTTCCAGGAACAATTCAAGGTGCTGGTTTTGGCCTATAAAGCCCTAGATGGCCTGTACCCTACACTCTAAAGGATCATCTTCCTCCTTATGTCCCTCCAGGGCTTCTAAGATCAGCCAAGAGCACCCTCTTACAAGTTCAATCATTGGCCCAAGTCCATACATCCTGGGCATACAGAGAGGCGTTCTCAGTGGCTGCTCCACAGCGGTAGATCAGGGTGGGATGTATTATTTGTTTTGTAATGGGTTTTTATTGTGGGTGAGGTTGCTGCCCCCACAGATCAGCTGATCATTGGCAAAACACACTTGCTGATCCATGGGTGGCAGGCAGCACCATCCCAGTCCAGCTGCCACAGCCCCAGACCTGCTGGAGAGAGACTAGGCCTGTTGACAGGATTAGCAGAGTGCTCTGGCTGCTCAGTGGGAAGAGCCTGGACCCGGAATGGACAGAGTGCAAGGGTGCTGCCATGCATGGGATTCCCAGCTTTGCGTCCCCAGGCCTGTAGCGAGGGCATGAGAAATACGTGAATGGGCCCCTTATTTTCCAAGCCTGAATCTGCCTGTTTGTTTTTGCCATTCTAGTGGGAGTAACAATAGTGGCCCTACGCAATAAAGAGAGATGACAACCAGCTCAGTTACTCCCTGATCCAGACCGAGCCTTTGCCCATTTACATAACCCAACTTTTGCTGGAAGCAGGTACATAAGGGAAGGGATCTGTGTTCACTGTGTTTTCCCCATTGGTGGTAGTGGTTCCCTTCGAGCAGTGGTTCCCAAACCTTTTGCCGGTGCGACCCCATTTTGAGACCTAATTATAACCTCTTGACTCCAGACAGTTCTTATACTTTGCAAGTCTTTGTTGCTATCAGTCAGAATCACAGCCTCAGCCACAGATGGTGTGACTCTCCTTCCCATGCCCCACATCCCTGGTGGCCCGATTCACCAGTTGGAAACATCTGCCTTAGAGGCTACTTTCTGTTCAGACTGTCACAATGCATTCGGGCCACAGAAAGGAGTAAAGGGGTCTCCTTACTCCCCTGTGAAAGTCTGCAAGAAGAAAGGGACCACAAAATCATCAGGCCCACATTTTATTTGTTGTTTACTTTTGTTATTTGAATTCATATTCTGTCCTATCTCAAGGGCTCATTGTGGGTAATTACATGTTAAAACTGCCCATAAAATAGATATAAAACACATAATATCCAATATTTTGGCAATCAGCACAGACTGTGTAGCTTGCAGGTTGCAATACATTTCCACTCCACTTGACCCCTAGAGAGAACAGCTGCTTCTCCTCCACAGTGATACCTTCTTGCTTTTAGATGAGCAGGCCAATCTAGACGATTGAAAAATGTGCATTTAGAAAAGTCGTGCAGGGGGGTGTTTAGATGGACTGGAAGTCACTGGCTGCCATTGGAAACAGCAGCACCTGGCAGCTCGCGCATTATTTTTAAAACTAGATTTGTCAAACCTTGATATCAATCTGGTTTTAAAAATAATGCCCGAGCTGCTGGGCGATGCTGTTTCCAGTGGTGGCCGGCGACTTCCGGTGTGTCTAAACGCCCCATGTACGATTTTTCTAAAAGCAGATTTTTCAATCCACTAGATTGGCCTGCTCGTCTAAAAGCAGCCTAAGCTCCCATATTGGTGGTTATCTTTCTAACAGAAGATTAAAAAACTTAACAAGAAGAGATGTTTTCTATGGAGACAGTTTTGAAAGCAAATACCCCAAACCATTCCTGTTTGTCAAATGCAATGGCCCATATGAGTCTCTCCTTGGTATTGTCTTATTCCAGACACCTTCAGTAGACAAAGGAATCTGATTGTTCTCTTCTCTCTTCTCAGCCCTCCTGTCTCAAAAGAGAGGTCCTGTTAAAATGCCCCTAACATGTAGACTCTTCCTTGCGGGAAACTAGAGGGGTCTTGCTGAGTTCTTGGTGTCTTTACTCCTATACATTCTTTTGTATTTGTTGCTCCTCCTCCTAACAGGAGAGTGCAGCTCCAGCACTAGCATTGCCCCCTCTACCCAGTGCTATTGGTTTCTCGACTTTGCAGGTTGGCTTGCCAGGAGAGGAAAAATAAAATGTGAAGTGTCGGAACATTAAAAGTGTCTCTGGTTTATTTACACAGGACCATCACCAAGGTTGGTTGGTTCCATAGCACTCTAGAACTATATACAAAGATATAGTAAGATCCTGTTATGCCCCTGTGTTATGAAGGAGTCAACAACTGATGCCTTCTGCCAGGTGACTGGGAGGAAAAATGGAAGAAGTGGTTTTGGACAAAGAATCAGTGTAGGACTTAAGGCCTGTAATGGGTTCCTCTTTTGGGAGCTCTGCTGACCTTAAGTTACAGTCAACTTCCAAATAGCAGTGGGGAAATCACACCATCTGAGGATAGAGTCACAGTTCCAAGTGCTGTTTGACATACGCTGCATGTCCTCATTGCTGTTTGGGGTCACGGAATTATGTTTAAGTCTCAAAACGAGGCCACAACTGCAAAACGTTAAGGAACTGCTGTATTAGCAAATTACCTTAGGTGAGTTATATTCCTTTGAAAAATAAGCTTTTTATTATTATTTTTTAAAGTATGAAAGGTAATTGTGGGAGTTCCAGGGAAAATTATTAGTTAATTATTCAATTTTCCTGTTTGACTTGCTTGGTCTGAGCAGATTTCTGCTCAAATCTGGTTCCTCTTTAAAAAGCTGATTCAACAATGGGGTAAAAACAGACGTGATGGTGGTCTGCTTAGGCCCACTGTGTCCTGAGAGCCACCAGCACATCTGTTTTGGCACCACCAGATGTTAGTCCAGGATTGCCCCAGGGTGGGTAGGTGACTAGCCCAGGTGGTGTCCTTGGAATATCTCCATGCTCCAGCCTGGGCTAAGGGCCATCCACCCAGGCCAATGCAAGCCAGCATGTCTGTTCTGGCCTGCCTGACCTGCTTTGGGTCAGGGGAAACCATGACTGGCTGCCTTGGCTGTCTGTCATTGTCTGCCATGGCTGTTTTTCATGGTGGCAGGCAAAGTGGGGGCAGGCCTGGCCACCCACATGTTTGTAGTGCTCCTGGACCTACCCAAGATGTGCAGGCAGCAGGACAGCTCTCTGGTGGCAGGCACGTTTGTCCGGTGCCCCAACACAGCCTGGGCCATGTCAGCTGTGATTTCCCGGGTTGGGTGTGAAGCCACCACACTGGCCACATGTCTGTTTTTACCCAATATTTATGAACTTAGCGGATTTCTTCTATTCCTTTTGTCTGTTCTAGACTGAATCAGAACATGATATTGGTGCACATGCTCTCTCAGCTTGTTGATATATAGGAAAAGTACTGTGTATACAGCCAAAACACATCATTTCCAGTGCCTGTGCACATGTGTGTATCTTAATTTCCTTGCTTTATGCTAATGGATTTATCTTGCTTTCATTTCCCAAGACATGGTCTTTCTAAGTGGCAATGCAATTGCTTGTGCTTGTGATTCTCCGACCCTTGCCTTGGGCAACTCGGAACATGCCAGGTGACTTTCCCATGCCAGTTTCTTATCCCTGCAAATACAGAGATGCATACTTCATACTTCATCCCTAAGTCAAAGTCTTAGGGCAGCTTGGTAATAATGAGTGCTTTGCAATTCTAGAAGGGGATCTTCTCTACGTATACACATATATACTTCCATATGAAAACCCTTGCCTTTCAGCTTCATGAAGCCCAGTAGAACCACCAACAGATTAAGCCTCACAATATGGCTCTGAAGCAAGGAAACCTTGGGTAAAAACAGATGTGTGGGTGGCGGCTCCCTGGTGCAGCCCAGGGTGGGAAACAGCAGCCGCTATGGCCCAGGTTGGGAAGGGGCACCGAACAAATGTGCCTGTGGTCGAAGAGTCGTCCTGCTGTTCACACGCCCCGGGTTGGCAGGAGCTAAACAAACTTGTGGGTGGCCAGCTGGCCCCATTCCTGCCCTGCACCCCCCCACCCCCCATCCTGCCATGACGCACAGCCATGGTGATCAGCCATGACACTTGGCCATGGCGGGGCTGAACACATGTGCTAGCCCAGGCTGTATCCTTGGAGATTTTCTGAGGATGCAGCCCAGGCTAGCCACCTACCCAACCTGGGGCAGTCCCAGGCTAACATCGAGCGGCATGTAAACAGACGTACCAGTGTGTTCCAGGCCACCGTGGGCCACCGTCACATCTGTTTTTACCCACTGCTATAGATGAGGAGCCAGTGGAGCAAAGAGATTAAGGGTCAATATTTGAAAATGCAAGGCAGAAAGTAACTTGCTAATTATTTGTAGAGGCAAGTGAGATAACTGCACGCACCAGAGCGTACTAAAAATGTTTGGGTACTATACAATGCATCCAAGGTTGGGCAGTGAGTCTGTGGCAAGTCTGGCAGTAGAACCCAGAGGTCTTACATCTGCCATCTGTTTCTCACCCACAAACTCTAGCAATCTCGGGTAGCCTGAGAATCGATGTTTTGGCTGACTGAGCTGTGGAAGTAGGGTTCTATAGGCAGACTCGGCAAACATAAAGATGCCAACCTCATTCGGTGTGTGCTCTTCTCCCCTTAATGAAAAGCCTGCTGCTCAGAGATGCAGAGCCATCTACTTGTGACTGCAAGCCACAAACCACCTACTCTGAAGCAGTCCCACTGAAGCCCTATAGGTTCATAGGGGCGTGTTCATCTATGCATAGGTTTTCAATGGGACTACTTCAAAGTAGGTGGATTGTGCATTGCAGTGTGTGCGTATTGCATTTAGCAGTCATCATAAGCTTTATTTCTCATGTGATTTCCTTTCATGATTCACACATCAGCGTGGACCAGAAATGAAGCAGAAAGCATCTGCAGTACCTCCTCTACATCCATAAATGCCATATGTTCAGCCTACAGGGATGATGTAATTTCCTGTATAACCACCTTAGTATGAATTCCACAGAGTACCTAATTGGGTCTTGGATAGGAGCATTCAAACGATAACTTTTTCTAGAACATGCTTACTTGGAAGTGAGCATTTTGTTTCCTCAAACAGTCTAAGAATAAGCCAAGAGCAAGCTAGGCAGAGCTCACAGGCTAGATAAAGCTAAAAGGATTCAGAAAAGGGAAGATGAAGAAGTCCTGTATCCTGAAATAGCAATGTCCCCTCTGAAATGCTGCATTATTGAAACCTTGAGGTGAACATTGCTATAGAAGTCCCGCTGTGTTCACAGTAACTTTGATCAGAAGGGTTTAAAGAACCCTGTCGTCGGGGTCTGGTGTCTGAACATTGGCCCTATTGTCCTCCTGACAAAGACATTGAGTGGAAATGAATAGAAATTTCTTGGGAGCTACTTAAGGGACTTCTTTCTCTGTGAGTTTTGGTAGGTTTCAGCTTGAGTGTTGTCCTTGACCTAGATAAGATCCCACAGCAGGTGCAGGCAGCTCTTCCCCAAGCCATTCCAGTTTAAGAGTGCTTTCTGTGAATAGATTGGAGAAATGCCTTCTCCCAACTCAGGAGCAGTTACAAGAATTACTCATGTATTATTGGCAATTACAAGAATTAAGAATTTACTTCAGTGACATCAAAGGGAAAATTCACCCCGATTCTTTTACGATTGTTTGATAAGCAAACTAAAGTGCAAGAGTTTGAAATATGTTCAAAGCAGTACGTTAAAGGGGAGCCAGACACTGTAGTAGTGTTTTAAATAACTATGGGCATTTTCAAATGAGATGTGACCCTGCATGGCTCCCCAGGAACCATGGATCCAACTGCCCGTCTGAAAGTGGAGCGGCAGCAGCCGGATGCACGCTCCCAAGAGCTGCGGATCACTCACTCATGGCCATGCACGGAGAACTGCCAGGAAATCCAGAGGGCTTCGTGTGGGGCAGACCAAATGGATGCGTGGCAACGGGCGGTCATGGAGCCCCTGGTTGCATGAACGAACGGTGGCAGCCAGCCATGCCAGCAGACAGATCCCCTGCTCATGGGCAGTGGCACTGTGCAGCTTTGGCAAGTCACAAGAACTGGCTCGGAGCATTGGGGAGCCCGAGTTCCCCAGCATTCAAGCCTGGGACAAGGGACATGTCATTTGCAAAGATCAGCCTGACGTGCTTCCCCCTCCCCCACAGTCCGTGCCAGGGGATTGCATGGGGGCTGTCTCTGTGGCTGCGGTAGCCATGCTGGGAGCCACCTGTTAGAATCGCTCCCCACGCGTCCCACAGCAGAGCCACACTGAAGCCATGTGCCCCTCCCATCATCATGTTGCTCATTTAAAAAACACACTATGATAAAAAAAAAAAAATCTTCTCACTACAATATCTGAGCCGAGAGAAGAGGTTTCTTCAGGATACATGGTACTGAAAAGAAAAGATGTTTTGGTTTGAATTATCAGCACATTGTTATGTTTTCACCAAATTTGATTGTGTGTGTGAATGCAATTTAGTCTTAGGTTTTGATCCTGCAAAGATGTATGCACAGTCAGTATTCTGCATTGAGAATGAAATCAAAGCAACTACTTTCCACAGTGGGGATGGGCATTTGGATTGAATTACAGTTTCGGATCCATTACAGATTTGGATCAGCTATTTGCGGATTAATTAGAAATTAAGATTTTTCCAATGGGAAACTGATCCTTAGTCCAGCCGAATCCCATCCCTAGCCCAACCCCGGGACAGTGGGTCCGACCGACCTCTCCCCACCCCTCTTTCCTCTGGCCCCAGAGTGGTACTTACCGCCACAGAGGGCTTGATTGAAGCACCACTGCTGCTGCTGGGGGGCTCCGGCGATCCAGAGCAGGGAGCGAAATCGGGATCCATAAATATGGATTTGTTGCGGATTATACAGCTTAATCTGCAGCGGCCTATTTTCAGATTAATCCAATCCAGAATGCCCATCCCTACTTTCCAGTGTGAGAGTTAATGCAGCAGAGATCTGCAATTCTCAGAGGCTTGGGGACACCCAAAGTATCTGGAATAGTGGAACTACAGGTATCTTACTTAGCTGGGGCTAGTGCTGCTGTGGGTGGAGGGTACCATACCTGCCTGAAGCAATGCTAGCTTCGTTGGAGAGCATCAGGTGATAGTGTTAGGCAGGTGATGGGCACTTCAATCCACCTTCAGCCATGGTTGTGGTCAGTGTTGCTGCGGCACCATCCCTGCCTGCCTGCTGCAGTTTGTTACTCCATGCCAGATGCTTGTCAGTAAATCCTGGGAGGCTGATGGGTGACAGAAGGAGAATCCATAAAAGTGAAATGCCCGTGTTAGTGGGCTTCTACTGCACTTTTTAGGTTGTGCAGAGAGCTTTTCACCCGCTAGCCCTCACAACGGTCCTGTAACGTTGTTATTATTCCTGTTTCACAAATCAGGATCTGAAGCAGAGTGATAGCCATCTACCCAAGACCACTAGCCCATGGCCGAGTGGGGAGTTGAAGTTCGATCCCCCAGCACCAGGCTATGTACTATAGCCACTGGGACACACCGGCTCCAGAGATGGATATGCTTAACGCTTGGCAGAATTAGGAGCCTTGCTGGAACAAAAATCATGTTTTATAACCAGTGACTATCGAGCTTTTTTCAGTCTTGCTGATTGGACTAAAGCAATGAACACGGCCCAATTTCTAAACCACTGCACTCATGAAGAGCTCCCGATCAGCAGGAGAATGCAGTTCATCTGAACCATGTAATCCTTGCATAAAATATGCAGTCATTTTGGCACCTGCAGTAGTTTTCTCTTACCTTCACGTAACTGCAGAGGCTAATGGGAAGGGACATTGTTACTTCAGATCAAAACTCACCCCAAATGCATATATAAATGCAAACATTGTACACAATAAATGTCAGTGGAAATGGCTCGATTGTTTCCCTTTTTAAAAAAAAAGTCAAGTGGAAATAGTTTCAAATATATAAACATTCTCCAGCAATGTTTGCAATCCAACCCAGTGCTTTCACTAGCAACTGTGAAATTGACTGGGAAGGGAATATAAAATGTAAAATATTTTAGCATTGACACTGTAAGTTGCTTCTGTTGCTTTTTTAGCAAATGAATCACTCTAATACTTTAGAATCTCAAAGCAGTTTATACAACACAATTCACTGGAGGGTGGCTTTTTTTGGTTGCTTCTAAATTATTATATTACTATTTAAATTTTTATTATATTTGTTTTTTTTTTTACATTTAATCTTTTGGTTTAAATTTTTTGTTTAAAAATAATTGCAAAATGTTTTAGTTAGTTAGTTTCTATCTTAATCTGTGACCGGTGCTTTAATTGATTCATCTGACTAAGATTACCACCCCTCCAGGCTTGACACAATGGGCGTTAACAGATGTCACTAGGACATCTGTCCCACCTGGGGAGTGGGGAGAACGTCCCCTGGCCGGGAATGCTCCGGCTGCAGGATCAAATGTTCCTGTGGGCTCCTTTGGCTAGGGAGTGAAGATGGGGAGTGGGGAGTGACATGTGGCCGCTTGGCCGCATTCCCGACATCCCCTATGCCCCCCCCTGCCATGACGGACAGCCATGCTGCCTAACAGGCAACCATGGCTCACCGTCATGGCAATCCCCCATACCGAGACAAGCCAGGGCCGGGAACACGTTTCCACCCAGATCGCCCACTCTGTCCTAGTCAGATGGCAGCTAGGTGCAGACTGTGGGCCTGGCTCGTACTGAGTTCACACTGGCTGCCTATAGTCTTCCAGGCCTGATTCAAGGTGTTAGTGCTTACCTATAAAGCCCTATATGGCCTGGGACCTACCTATTTGCGGGACTGCCTCACTCCCCAGGCTCTGGCTTGACCCCTGCTGTCACAACCGGGAATGCCCTTCTCGAAGCCCCCCTGAGTATCTCATGGGGCGGCTATGGAGAGGGCTTCCGCAGTGACCACACCAAGGTGACCGTACCTTCCGCCCGGCAGAGGTCTGGGTGGCCCCAGACCTCTCCTCCTTGATACGGCAATGCAAGACCTGGGGTTCCTCCAGACTTTTGGTGAGGGAAATGGGTAAGGGGTAGGGGGATGAGGGTTAGGGAGGGAGGGTTAGTGTATTTTTAGTACCCACCTTATGGATTTTAATGTTGTTTTTTTATATTATTTATTGTATTTGTATTATTATATTTGTTTTTTCTATTTTCTATTAAATTATTTATTGTTAGCTGCCCCGAGTTGCTGTTGGCAGGAGGAGTGGGGTAGAAATGTATGTAATAAATAATAATAATAATAATAATTTCCCACCCAGCTCCTATGTGGCTGGGATAGGAATCGGGCCCACATTTGGCGGGCTGCAAACAGACACCCTGCCATGATGCTACGCTGCCCAGAGCTGCCTGTGGCAGGATGGGCAGGTTAAAAATGTTTTAAATAAATAAATAAATGCTGGCTCAGCTAGGCTGAACTGAGCCTAATTGGACCAGCGTTGTGTATTTTTTTACCCACTGTCTCCCAAGCTTTGCTGCATCATCTCTGGGCTTCAGGTGATGGCCTGGGCCCCTCCTATCTGAGCGTCCGCCTCACTCCCTGGGTCCTGGAATGATCTCTGCGATCCTCCGGGGGCACCTTCTTGGAGGTCCTCCGTGTAAACCGGGGGGGCCATGATGGAGAGGGCGTTTTCGGTGGTCGCACCGCAGCTGTGGAACTCCCAACCAGAGGAGGCTTGCCTGGCTCCCAGCTTGTTGGCCTTCCTCCAGGCCTGTAAGACCTGACTGTTCATTCAGGCCTTTGGGGGAGGGGATAAAGGGATAGGAGGTGGAATTTTTAGCCGGTGGGTCTTATCCCTTTTTATTGTATCTATTGTCTTCGTAAACCCCCCCCCCTTTTGTATATTTGTATCTGTTTTAAATTATGTAAGTTGCCTCGAGCTGCCATGAGGCTGGATGGGGCAGGGTAGAAATTATTCAATAAATAAATATTCCTATGGGTCATCTAGGGTTCTGGGGTGAGAAGATGGGAACTTGTCAGAAAGGGGACAAGACAAATTTGCTCTCCCACCTCCTTTCTGACCCCCCTGTGATGTCATGACTCTCTAAAGGAGCCAGGATTGTGGATGTTTTTAAATGAACAAGGCTTGGGTGTGTGTGTGTGTGTCTGTGGCCGCTGAGTGACACAGCTGTGGAGCAGTCACGTAGGTGGAGTGCACGGCGAGAGATTCTAATGGGTGGCTCACAGGATGGCCACTATGGCCATGTAAGCAGCCTTCATGCACTCCTGCAACCACTGATCAGCCCTGAAAATGGGCAGCCATTCTCCCTCCCCCACCCAGCAACACTCCCACCCCCACCCCAAACCCTGCAAAACTGTCCATCCTCTGCCACGACACACAGCCACAGACACCATAGAAACATGAAGCCTCGGCATCCAGTAACCCCTTCCTGCCCATGATCCAGAGAGACACTGTAGCTGTTGACAGTCCTGGGCAACAACGGAGGCACACACTGGGAAGGACACTCAGGAAGCTACTATCTGAGCTGCTGTCCTCCATGGCATTGGCTCTTCTCTCATGCATCACAAGGGTGGGTGGGTGGTTGTTGTGCTTTGAGCCAATGCGGTTTTATAGAGTGGTGTGAGCCACTCTATAGTTAAGGCATGTTGCACGCTCCATTATAAAGCCCCCAACATTCTATTCATTACAAAATTGACATGATTAAAGTTAGGATCATGACATTTGTGGTGAAAGATCACTGGAGAAAACGAATCAAGCTGTCCAAAGTTCAGTCAAATCGGTTGCATAACAGCTGAGATATCACAGTTTGAAAACTTTACTTTGAAGCCTGTCTTTTGAAAAGTTAGACCATGTCAAACTCGGCAGGTTAAAGTGGTTTTGTGTTGGTTGGGAGGAGGTGTAAGCCTTTTAGAAAATTCAAGGAGGCTGACAGGGGTTTCCTTCTGGTTTACTTTTTGTAAATCCAGTTAGTAGTTTTTAAGTTATGACATGGTGAAAATTCAGTGTGAGCCTATGGAGACCATCCTGAGTGTGGAATGCTTGTGAACATTCTATGTGTAATGTAGAGACTGTTTAAAAGCAAACAGTCTTGAATACTGGGGACTACAACTCCCAGCAGGCACTGCTTTCTAGAGCCTATCAGTGCTGGGGAAAGAGAGGGAGCTGCACCTTCCAGGTGGCAGTGTGAGTGACTGGTCAGCCATGTTTAGAGCTGATCTTGTGGGGAGAGGAGGAGAGCAAGACCTATGGAAGGGAGACAGCTGAAGGTCATTCTGATCTGATCCTGCACAGCAGGTGCCTTGGTTTGGGGCCAGGGACGCTGAGATGGCTAAACAACAGAGCTAGCTAATTCTGCAATGACATTTGGGGTGGCTGATCTTGCCCCCTAAACCTGCCAAAAACCACAAAGCACATGGATTTCAGTGGCAGCCCTTTCCCATAAAAAAAACATAGCGTTCTGGGCTGTGGTTCCAATGGGGTGTCCCATTGGAGGAGCATGGCTGGGGCTGAAACGCTGGAGTTTTCCTGGGATGGTTTTCCCAGGTGCATGAAGAGGGCAGAGGTTTATCCCAGAGACAGGGACCAGAGGCTACAGGCAGGATAGAATCGATCTTCTTTAGAACTTCACCCTCTGACTTTCCCAACCCCACTAAGGAATGAGGGGTAAGCAGGTACTCTGGGCTGAAACAGTGGGTGTTCTGCAGGAGGGGGGCAGGGAGATGGTGGCGTATTGTGCAGAGCAGTCCTGTGGGGCAGAGTGGCAAGTGTAGTTCTTTTGGGAGGACTCTAAGAGTGAGCCTCTGCCCAGGGAGGGAAATCTTATGGAGGAGCAGGGAGGGAGGGAGCATACACAAGGGGTGGGTGGGGGGTACATTAAGGGGAGAGAGTAGGGGTAGAGTCTCTGTAAATAGCTTCCACAGTGGAAGTCATGCACAGGGGGAGCACTTTATAGGGAACAGCTTTATTGGAGATACAGAATATGGAACCCAGTACAGGGGGAGGACTACAGAGTGGGCAGCGTTGTGCAAGAAAGGGAGCCCTGTCCAAGGGGGAGTAAAGAGGGGGTGTCTTGTAGAGACAGAGAGTTGCAGAATAATGGCTATAATTGTGCCATGGGAGAGCCCTGGACACAGGAGAACTGAGTGAGGGAGCTTTGTACAGGGGGAGAGCTGCAGGATGGGCAGCATTATGCCAGGTGGAGAGTCCTGTACATGGGGACAGCAGAGTCAGGAGCCCTGTACAAGTAGTGAACTAGCCAGGGGGGTCCTGTACAGGGGGAGGTCCTTATAGAGAACAGAATGACCAGTGTTGCAGAAGGAAAAGAGCTCTGACAGTGGGGAGTAGAGTGGAAGACTCCTGTACAAGCCATGAGCTAGAGAGATCATAGAGAGCAGTTTTTGGAAGTTTGCAATGCTTAAACCAAACCAAAGTTGTTGTATTCTTAGTAAAGCAGGGAGCTACCAGTAAAAATCCATCTTTGCCTTGCTTGCTATTTGAAGGAATTAACCGTCTAAATTGAAGGAAGCAGCTCTTCCACCTTGGCTTCCCCTAAGCCTTGCTGCCATGGTGGTTTTGGTGCTCAGCATTCTACTGCGTCAGCAGGACAAATTTTCTCCATTGCATTGTATTTAAACCATCTCATGATCTTCCCCAGGGGTTGCATATAGATGTTAAACAATAATGGAGACAAAATAGAACCTTGCGGTACGCCACAAGAGAGGTCCCGGGTGCTAGATGTTTCAGCCCCCAGCACCACCCGCTGGCTCCTTCCTGAGAGGAACGAGCGGAACCATCCAAGGACTGTCCCGTCCACTCCCCTCCTCCAGCGACCACAATCGTCTCAACAATAACCCGTGTATCAAAAGCAGCCGAGAGATCTAACAGGACAAGTAGTGTTGAACGCCCTGAATCCATCTCTCGGCGGAGGTCGTCCACCAAGGCCACCAGCACAGTCTCGGTGCCATACCCTGGATGAAACCCCGATTGAAAGGAATGTAGAAAACTGATGCCATCCAGGTGACCCCGGAGCTGCTGTGCCACTACTCATTCAATAACCTTCCCTAAAAAGGGAAGGTTAGAGACAGGCCGGTAACTGGCCGGTGAGGCAGTAGGCAAGATCCGAGCTGCTATAGGCCTATAAGTCTCTTGCCGGTAGTGGGAAAGCTCTTCTCCTCTATTATTTGTCAGCATCTGCAGGAGTGGGCAGAAAGTAAGGGATTGATACCTCAAGAGCAGTTTGGGTTTAGGGCTGGAAGATCTATAACTGATTGTGTCTTCATTATGACTCATCTAACTGCTAAGTATGTTAGAATTAGATCCGGAAGATTGTTTTTGGCTTTCATGGATTATGCAAAGGCCTT